>BLKM01012505.1:380929-467916 GCA_013340265.1 Coptotermes formosanus | reverse complement strand
GTGTGTGTGTGTGTGTGTATGTCTGTGTGTGTGTGTGTGTGTGTGTGTGTGTGTGTGTGTGTGTGTGTGTGCGGACATATATGTAAATTTGAGATGAACGTAATGACACGTTTATGCAGGCACAGTGGGGAGGTAGAATCATTGCCCCTGCCCACTCGCAAAACGCCAGTAGGAGAAGGTGGGCGGTTAGCACGAATCTCTGGCTGCTTATAAACGGAAAAAACTTGGTACCCATTCTATATATATATATATATATACATACATATAAATTCAGATAATAAGGAGCTTCGCTTTAACTGTTAGCAAGAATAAAATTGTCTATCATAAGCGTTCTTTTTTGAAAAATAATTTTCGAGTTTTCATTTAATCTGCCCGTCTGATAGGAACGGCATTGTCAGTTGCTGAGTGTAGAAGTACGGAGCTGTTCATATAGCGTACAATTTCTTGTTCAGTAGTCTCTGACGACAAAAGTTTGTAAAATGTGTTCTGCACATGACGTAAGTATATGGTGTAAGGAGTAATGATCAAGACAGGCGTAGGTGTGTACGTTGCTACGGAGGTCCAGTTCCCTCTGTTCAGTTACATTTCAACCAGAACTCGAATACCTCAGTAAATTTTGCTGAAACTCCCAACATCATATCTCATTAAAGTAATTTTTAGGAGTGAGACGGAAAGCGTCGTCGGTATACTAACAAGCCACGGGCTGAACTGTATGAGGTTCTAACCCGCGCATACGCAAGATATTTTTGTCTTCTCCAAAACGTCCCGACCGGCTCTGGGGCCCAACCGACATCCTATGCACTGGGTTAAGAAAATAAAAGAGTGAAAGGTCACACTATAACAGGCCATTAGGCCCAAAGGGGAATAGAGTTATAGGTGTAATCTTTCTTTAACCTAGATGGGACTGTGTGGACAGCCCCACGCTCCTGCCGCTTTACCCCTGGGAAAGAGGTCCTATATCTACTGTACAGGAACCTATACAATGGGTATTTGTGTATTTCTTAGGGATGAAGCGGCCAGAGCCTGTAGTTACTCACTCACCTTCATCTAGTGCCAAGGTTGGGAATAAGTTGAGCCTTACTTCCACTCTTTTTCTATGCATTCATGGAGTGGAGATGGTGAACTTTGTTGCCTTTTTTCATTTAGCCTTTACCAACTTACATTATGCTTACGACCACGCACAGACGGGCGAAGGGGGCGACTTTAACAGGCGTTTCGCAGAGTTGTAAACGTGAGGGACACCGTTTGTCTGCATAAAATATATTTAGGCCACAAGCTAGTACCTTCATTAACAAATACACAAGATGTTTGTGTTTGGGAGAAAGATAGTAATCTTCCTTGCACAGAACAAACCCTTATGTGACATCTGAAATTATGTTAGTATGGAATCCATGCGTCATACAGGTCACTACCGTAAACATAAATTCTGTCGTGCGTATATATTATTCACACCGTGCACTTTCATCGTGAAGTAATAAATACCAACTAATGCACAATATTGGAACATTTTATGTTAAAGACTCTACAAACCGCTATATGTGTTTCGACGAGAAAGTCGTCATCATCAGGGGGTCATTCATTTGTGTGTAAGTCCACTTATGCATCCATGTATTAAAATTACACATTGAAAGTTAAAGTCCTGTGAGTTTAACTTTTACTGTGTTACGTTAACATATGGACACCTAAGTGCACCTACACACCAATGAACGACACTTGTGATGAAGATTTTCTCGTTCAAACATATGCAGGTGTTTGTACAATTTTTAATGTAAACTGTTCCAATATTGTGCATTAATTGGTATTTACTAATTCTGTTGTGTTTTTTTAATGGCTAATCAGGTTTTGGCCGAGAGATGGAAAACCATTGCTGGTGACTCGGATTCAGTCCATTAAGCTTTGGATATGTCAGAAAAGGTATTTGTATATCATTAAGAGTGTAGGTCTTTGGTCTATATACTTACATGTAGGAACTGCAGTAATTTTGTTTAAGATTCGGGGAATAACTGCGTCGAAAAGGGCACGTTCGTTAAATCCGCTTTACGAGAACTTAATATTATACGAAGTTAATGCGGATATGGAAAGGCAACTGTGGACAATTAAGGTAAATTATTTATATGATGAAAAATATACTGCAGCGACATGTTTATTTATTTATTTATTTATTTATTTATTTATTTATTTATTTGCGAGGAAGAAATCGCGTGGCGACGGTTGAGCTGAATAATTTCCGAAGTCATACACGTTGCACAAACCAAATCATGGTGGTTACACACATGTACGTGCAAAGGCTATACTTTCTTTAGTTTGCCGCAAGTAATATTTTATCATGTTTTACCGCAGCCTTTTGGCTGAATTTTGTAATCGTATGCATTTATTTTCATACGTGTAATTTTATTATTCTTTTGACAAATAGGCGTTGGAACATGATTTGTTGTGTTGTAACCACAAAAATAAACATGCCACAAAAACATCTAAATTTAGGTGGCTATTCAGGATTTGAGCTTTTGTAATACATGGATTTCCTATTTCATTTACTAAGCTTATGGCTTATCCAAAGCCGTGTATCAATATGTCTAGCTGGGTCCATTTCGTATTCGATTTATTGCATGTTCTAACACATCGAAAACATTAATTGCTAGTTAGTGCGTATCATACCTAAGCTAATCATTTGACTCGCTAAATTAACGCAGTTTGCTACATATACGCAACACGGTCACTGTTTGGGTATAACTAGTAATTCTTTGAAGAAGATAAATTTTTACCCTTCCGTGTATTCCGAAATTAAAGAACCCATTAATTAGTTTTAGTTTTGTTTTTCCGTTTAAAGTGTCATGTAGTTGCAAGCTCATCGGTGGAATTTGTTGCCTTCTTCTTCAGAGTCGAATAAGGTGGAGCCTAAATGTTTTCCTGAAATATTTAGCAATTATTTACCGTATTACAGGATGTCACACTCTCGATCAAAATACTCTTATTAATTACCAAACTGAAATTCCAGTTATTTCGACCACAGTAGCTTATAGTGACTTTACAACAACCCTTAGGCCTAATAGTATGTTTCATTTTAACAAAATGTCATATAAATGCAAAATCAGAAACTACACCCTGATGCGGGGATTTGCACTGACAGTAAACAAGATTAAATTACTGGATACTGGATGGTCTTTTTCCTTTGAAACAAATGTTTTTCTGGTGATGAAATAAAATTTAATTCTCTTTTCTTTATTGTTTCTTTACGAAATACCTGTTATATTCCAATCCGGGCCAGTGTGCTGTATAGCGACATTCACTAGCAATGTATTTGAATCATACTGTTAATGTACGTAATTTGTATAGTTATAGCAAGTACCTTTGCTGAATATTTCGCCACGACAATGCGATGATGAATTTGGAATAGATGTGGCAGTTGGCAGGAAGTATTTGAACCATAATGATAGATTTCACCAATAACATATTTAATGTTAACCCGCAGAAAACAATGTAATGAGATGCTGAACCTTTGAATTAAGTGACGTTGTTATTAAATAATTTATTTGAGAATTTGTATACTTGACTTCTTTTACATGGGCTTATTGAACGTAAACGTGTACAGTCCACAGCGCTGTTAAATGGTATAAATACTCTAATGCATGAAAATAATAAAGCAGTTTCCCTTTGATATTTTTAGTTATTTACCTTACTGAAAAATATTCTGAATAAACATCTGTTAGGAAATATCAACCAACCATGTAACTCCGTGGAGCGGAGTCCTTCTTCAGAACAGCTCTTCGGCTAACCAAGAATTTCCCCTAATTTTATGAAACACAGAAGTTCATTACCACAAGTTGAAAGGATATGGTTTTGATTTTATGTAAATGTTGCAAGATTAAGGATGAATTTATTTGAATAGGTATTCGATATGAACGTATGTAGAACAAACCTATGTAGCAATTTTACGGTACATACCTCGTATTATGGAAATGACTACCATGATATAAAACAGTACTTTGCCGTTGTACAGACAGAACGAAACCCTGAAAGATAACAATTATAGTATAAAATATTTCTTCTACTGCAGATGTGTTGAAAGCAAATTTAATAATCCCATTTATTCCTTAAAGAGATTTTAGGACCAAGACGGGTAAAATTGTCGTTGTATTTGGCCTAAGGATATGTATCGACCCATAGACGCCGAAATTCTGCTGTAAACTTCTAAGACAGACCAACAAATATGCACGCTGTTTACAATTTTGTACTTGTACCAGTGTCACCGCTACATGTTTCGGTGGTCAAGCCACCATCATCAGGGGACACCAAAAGTCACTGGCTCCGTTCTGCATTTAGAGTCTTACAATAGTTCACTGAATAAGCAATTCAAATTAAATATTTTAAGACTTCAGATGCAGAACGGAGTCTGTGGCCTTTGGTGCCCCCTGATGGTGATGGCTTGATCACCGAAACATGTAGCGGTGACACTGATACAAGTACATAATTTTAAACCGTGTGAATATTTGTTGGTCTGTCTTAACAGTGTAAAAATATGCACGGTGTACAACATACAAAATTCTGCAGTAAAATTTCATTTTTACTCTAGGCCAGCAAGATTCAGTGGGCACTCCAAAGAAACTATTCGTATTTCGCAATGAAAATGCTGTTATATTAGTCAATTCATTCGATTTCATCGACTAAGTACTTTCAGTAGTAGAGGATAGTAGGAAAAGACGTGTCTATTCATCGCAACTTTCGTTCAGCTAACTTGGAATAAATCATGAAAAACATTTGGTCGCGAAAACGAAGATTCCAACAGATTATCATCCAGATGCAATACAACTGTCCTTTAGCGTTGCTAGAGTTATAAATAGATAAGGTGAACAAAGATATGATAACAAAACCAACAAGTGCGGTGTGCACTTGTTGGTCTTTTTGTCATATCTAACTGCTTAATGCACGTTTGTGGATCATTTCAAAGTTTCGAAGATACCCTTCATAATTATGGAGAAAGATTGCTTCCAATCTCAAATTTTGGCAGCATCCAGGAAGGAAAAAAGAGGCTTTCTCAGTTACAAAATTTGCTTAATTTTTTATGTTGGTTAACCTTTTAAAGCCTAGCGGTAACTTTACATACCACCAGGTTTAACATTAAAAAATTCTACGTGGTGCCCACGTTGCGTTTATGTGTTTTTTAGGGATCTCAGAACAAGCAGCAACTTTTGCCTTATAAAACATTAAGAGATTGGTTTTATAACCCAAGTCGAGAGTGTTTATTGTGAGGTACGGACTGAGTTCTTATATAAAACAGATTACGTTTCGTCTTTAAAGGGTTAATAAATAAATATTTCTTCAACTTCAATGATTCTGCAGCCCTTCTTATAAGAATTTTGGGAAGAATGAGTTTTAAAAGCGGTAAGAACCTCATTCCAACGCACTACCTAATTTTAAAAATAGGCCACGACCTCTTCTTTCCATATTCTTCCATCCCAGTATTCACTGATCATATTATCACTCCGAGCTATGCACGAGCCATTGAACATCGTTATTAAATATACCGTAAATTAACCTTTTAAAGCCTAGCGGTAACTTCACATAACACCAGGTTTAACATTAAAAAATTCCACGTGGTGTCCACATTGCGTTTATGTGTTTCGTACGGATCTCAGAACAAGCAGCAACTTTTGCATTATAAAACATTAAGCGATTCGTTTTTAAAACCGAAGTCGAGAGTGTTTACTGTGAGGTACGGACTGAGTCCCTATATAAAACAGATTACGTTCCGTCTTTAAGGGTTAATAAATAAATAAATCTTCAACCTCCATGGTACTGCAGCTCTTGTTATCAGAATTTTGCGAAAAATGAGTTTCAAAGGAGGTATGAACCTCATTCCCACGCCCTACCGAATTCTAATACTAGGCCACGACCTCTTCTTTCCATGTTCTTCCATTCCAGTATTCACTGCCCATATTATCACTCCATGCTTTCCACGAGCCATTCAACAACCTTATTAAATATGCTGTAAATTAATAAATAAATAATTCTTCAACTCCCATGGTGCTGCAGCTCTTGTTATCAGAATTTTGAGAAGAATGAGCTTCAAAAGAGGTATGAACCCCATTTCCACGCCCTACATAATTCTAAAAATAGGCCACGACCTCTTCTTTCCATCTTCTTCCATCCCCGTATTCACTGATCATATTATCACTCCATGGTATGCACGAGCCATTGAACATCATTATTAAATATACTGTAATTTAACATTTTAAAACCTAGCGGTAACTTTACATACCACCAAGTTTAACATTAAAAAATTCTACGTGGTGCCCACATTGCGTTTATATGTTTTGTACGGATCTCAGAACAAGCAGCAACTTTTGCCTTATAAAACATTAAGACATTGGTTTTTATAACCGAAATCGAGAGTGTTTACTGTGAGGTACGGACTGAGTCCTCATATACAACAGATTACGCTCCGCCTTTAAAGGGTTAATAAATAAATATTTCTTCAACTTCAATGATGCAGCAGCTCTTCTTATAAGAATTTTGGGAAGAATGAGTTTTAAAAGCGGCAAGAACCTCATTCCCACGCCCTACCTAATTGTAAAAATAGACCACGACCTCTTCTTTCCATATTCTTCCATCCCAGTATTCACTCATCGTATTATCACTCCATGCTATGCACGATCCATTGAACATCATTATTAAATATACTGTAACTTAACCTTTGAAAGCCTAGCGGTAACTTTACATACCACCAGGTTTAACATTAAAAAGTCTACGTGGTGCCCACATTGCGTTTATGTGTTTTGTACGGATCTCAGAACAATCAGCAACATTTGCCTTATAAAATATTATGATATTGATTTTTATAACCGAGGTCGAGAGTGTTTACTGTGAGCTACGGACTGAGTCCTTATATAAAACAGATTACGTTCCTTCTTTGAAGGCTTAATAAATAAATAAACCTTCAACTTCCATGGTGCTGCACCTCTTGTTATCAGAATATTGCGAAGAATGGGTTTAAAAGAGGTAAGAACCTCATTCCCACCACCTACCTAATTGAAAAAATAGGCCACGACCTTTTCTTTCCATATTCTTCCATCCCAGTATTCACTGATCATATCATCACTCCATGCTATGCACGAGCCATTGAACACCATTATTAAATATACTGGAAAATAACATTTTAAAGCCCAGCGGTAACTTTACATACCACCAGGTTTAACATTAAAAAATTCTACGTGGTGCCCACATTGCGTTTATGTGTTTTTTAGGGATCTCAGAACAAGCAGCAATTTTGCCTTATAAAACATTAAGAGATTGGTTTTTATAACCCAAGTCGAGAGTGTTTATTGTGAGGTACGGACTGAGTTCTTATATAAAACACATTACGTTCCGTCTTTAAAGGGTTAATAAATAAATATTTCTTCAACTTCAATGATTCTGCAGCTCTTCTTATAAGAATTTTGGGAAGAATGAGTTTTAAAAGCGGTAAGAACCTCATTCCCACGCACTACCTAATTGTAAAAATAGGCCACGACCTCTTCTTTCCATATTCTTCCATCCCAGTATTCACTGATCGTATTATCACTCCATGCTATGCACGAGCCATTGAACATCATTATTAAATATACTGTAACTTAACCTTTTAAAGCCTAGCGGTAACTTTACATGCCACCAGGTTTAACATTAAAAAATTCTACGTTGTGCCCACATTGCGTTTATGTGTTTTGTACGGATCTCAGAACAAACAGCAACTTTTGCCTTATAAAACATTAAGAGACTGGTTTTTGTAACCGAAGTGGAGAGTGTTTACAGCGCGGTACGCACTGAGTCCTTATATAAAACAGATACGCTTCGTCTTTAAAGGGTTAATATGGGAAGAGTGTAACTCTGATTTGCCCATTGGGGTTTTTAGTATAGAAAACCTCCCCAAGAAGATCATCCGCTGATTCTGTAAGAGGGACGTAGTTTTCATGCTCTTCCCTTGTAAGTTCCTTCTTTCTTCCCTGTTAACTTCGTACATCAAATTTCAGGAAAGTTTCTTGTATTATACGAAAGTAAGTAAAAAAGAAAATCTACGTTAGTGTAGTTTAAAAATGAGATGAGCAACGGTGATAAAGATACAATCATTTCCTTGCTTGCTCTTCGTTCTTTTTTACATTGTTTTCTTAACAGTGATTATAAAGTGACGTTTGGCGTTCCATTGGAATAATGCACGATAAAGCAGCAGGAGCAGCAGCAGCCTGTGACCCTATTTTTGTATCCAAAGTTTGTGAAAACTAACGACACTCGTATGCACAAGGCGACTACTCTTCAGGATAACGAGAAACATGTGAGCCAGAAGGAAGTTTGTGAGTGGGTAGAAAATTCCAACTATCAAGTTTCAGGGAAGCCTGCTGTTGTAACATGTGTTGAGTATATGGAACATAAGTGCAATAACAGACGAATGAACGGTGATGAAACTGCATCTCAAATAAACATCAGTCACGTAAATGTTCCGTGCAAATTGGCTTAAATATCCAAAGAAACTGGCGTTGTTTTGATGGGGAGAGAAAACGTGTGGGCAGTCGGAATACTGCATGGAAAGCTCTACGTGAAAAAAAGACAATTTAACTACTGTGCTATTATTTATATGAGATCATTTTAAATAACTGTGTTTTGTTTTACTGCTGCTATAAACTGAGTTTACATTTTAGTCCAATTTGAAGACAGAGGTTACATTCATTACCCGGAGTTTCTGTGTCTGCATTTCAACGCAAATTTTAATTTGATTTCCATTATTCCGAGAAGTAAAGTTTATAAATATTCCATACAAATGTCTCAGCACCCTTCTCGAGGCAATTACAGGACACTCTACATTTGCTGTACATTTGGAATATTGATCAAAGCGGTCTTATTACGGAAACTATGCTCACTAAGTGGCTGTCGCTACGGAGTGTTTTAATGTGTCAATAAAAGATGTCTATAAATTTCACATATTTCTTTGTTCCCAAACGGACTCTTTCTAAAAGGAATTCTGGTTGAAGTGTTTTAGAAATGTTTCATCTTCCTGATTTATGCTAAATGTCCCACCTACTTCCCTCTACTTTGACAGAAAATAATAATTTATTCATTATCCAATTTCTTCCAGTTTTCTTGTACTCCTTCTCTATTATACGACACCTTAGATATTTTAGGAATTCTATGCCTAATGTCAATGCCATCCGCAATCAGTGGTACGGCATAAGTTAAAAGTAGATATATGTTTTGCGAAGGGTCAGTTATTATACACGACACTCAGTATGAAGGAAATGCCTTCTATTTTTTTATCAGAAATGTTAATTACAGTTACAATGAAATCTACAAATATCGTGGGTCCGCCCTTTACAAAGTTGAGATTATTTTTCTACAAATTCTCCTTCATTATCAACACACTTTTCCACCCTTACGTGAGACGCTGCATGCAGGTCACGTAAAAATCTTTGCTGAAGCGTCGCAGACTTTCACCCACGCTGTGCTTCAGCTCGCTGTCGTCCACAAAACAGTGTTCTCTGAGTGCGTCCTTCAGGGGATCAAAAAGATGGAAGACGGAGCGTGCTAAATCGGAACTGTGGGGAGGATGAGGGAGAAAAATGCCAAGGTGCGGACAACTTCTTGGATAGTGAAGGGAAATTTTTAGTGGAATTCTTGAAGATGGATGCCACAATCAATTCAGAGCGATATGTGCAGACGTTAAAGAAGTTAGAACAAAGAATTCAAACGGTTCGGCCAAACAGGAAGATGAATCAAGTCCTCATTGTCCCTACAGTCCCGATGTAACATCCTCCGACTTCCATTTTCCTGGCCTCCTGAGGGATGCACTACAACGACGCCTTTCTGCAGACTACGACAAGCTGAAACACAGTGTGCAGGCTGAGCTTGGACTCTTCAGCAAAGAGTTTATGCAACAGGTATCAAGCGTCCGACGCAAAGGTGGACAAAGTGTGTTGATAATAAAGGAGACTTTGCAGAAAAAAAATATCAGCTTGCTAGACGAAGCACTCATGCTCTACATATACTTCAGCATAAATGTAACGATAGTTCCTGAGAAAAAAATGTATGAGGCGTTACTTTCTTACCACCTCTCGTAACATGGCAGGTCAAAAATTTTTGCGGAGAAAAGGAACTGTTTAACCTTTTAAAGCCTAGCGGTAACTTTACATACGACCAGATTTAAGATTAAAAAATTCTACGTGGTACGCACATTGTGTTTATGTGTTTTGTATGGATCTCAGAACAAACAGCAACTTTTGCCTTATAAAACATTAACACATTGGTTTTTATAAGCGAATTGGAGAGTGTTTACTGCGCGGTACGCACTGAATCCTTATATAAAACAGATACGCTTCGTCTTTAAAGGGTTAAAGATGCAGGCTACGCTAGCTGTTAGTTTAATACGTTTAACAAACACTCGCAGACAGACAACAATATGTAATCATCCAGCTTAGATATTCTCTTGGGTGCTAACAACAACTGTTTTATACAAACAGTACATTTTTAAAGGGACTCTTTTATACAAAGAGTCCATTTAAAAATGTCATACCAGGAATCTGAAGGATTTCATTTGATAGGAACAAGGATAGATATTGCAATGATGTTAAATTGGACTCTAGAAATGGGTGAGAGGATGCCTGTTGGAGTCAGCTGGCTCAGGAGTGGTTCTTGTTACGGATTATCTGGATATGGTAGTAAAACCCCGTCTTACGTAAAAGTAACACGATTTATAGCCATTTGAATTCTGTCCAGCAGGTCAAGGACCTTGCTGCATGGAGTTAGTTTTTAAAGCAAGGCTACTGTCGACATAGAAATGTACCATTTTCAGTTTTATAAGACTGTGAGTGATTTACAAACTCCCTTTTTCTTACGGACTTGTCTGCCAGCTCTTAAACAACGGCAACGCTACACTATAGCAGCTAAAATATCTTGAAATACGTGAATTTTAAATTATAAGAAAATAAAATGTCACTCTGAATTTGCACTGCTTGGAAATTATATTTCTTGTTTATTAATTTAATGTAGTGTTGCCCCTACGTTTTCCAGTTACGTGAGGCCTTATAACAATAACAGATCAGTGCGTGTTAATCTGTTTATACTGTTATGTGAAACACTTGCTGAAGGAATATTTAGCGTTGCCCCAGAATTATACAATTTTGGGAACTGCTTGTTGCGTTGCTTAGATGCTTAGATTATTGTGTGCGAATGAAGGCAAAAAGTAACCCCATGACATGCCTGGACAAGCACAGAGGGGGGGCGCGGAGATATAGCCCCAACCCATTCCCAAATTGGCACTACAATCGCGTGGATGGTCAGGCAGCACCACGCTCTTGTCCCTGTACCCTATGATAAAGCCGGCAGCCTTTGTACGGTGGGCTGGGTGGACATCAAGTCCAGTCTGGACGGCAAGTAAAATCTCACACCCACCAGGGTTCGAATCCCAGACCGTCCAAACCGTACGGAGTCGCTACACCAGCTACTCTATCTTCGCTTCTTCTGTGGTATGATCAACACAGTACTCTGATCGAAGAACTTGCAGTCACTTTCTTGTAAGGTATTCCTACTTATTCTTCTGCAGCTATTTTTCTGTCCGTGTATTAGGATGACAGCATGAAATTTTGGACAATTCGTTCCATACTTCTTATACTGTAAGGAACTTTGTATCTTTCTTTAATTCCATTGTAACATATAGGGCTTAATTTACCTTATTAAATGAATCAAATATCAAATATTAAGTATGGACGTGTAGTTAGGTTTATCACGTCTCCTTTAGATTGATTTGTGTCAGAAATACCATTATTCTTGTGTGTTAAGTTGTGTTAAAGGATAGTAGAACTTCGGCCCCTAAAACCAGAAATTGCCAACAGAAGTCACCGTAATCACCGCTGTGTTGAAACGAGATAGAGCTATTGCCATCTGATTGCGAAGCAGACGTGCCAATGCACGCGCAGGTGTTTGTTATGTTCTGTTTAAACAGGACTAAGGCTATCACTGTCGGTTCCCGATATGTGTGTTTGTGTGTGGGTGTAAGGCTTACGTCAATATAGCTGTGTAAATTTCGCAGAGGTTTTGATTCTACTGCCGAGTTACGACAGTGCATGTTCTCGCATGTAAAGTTCTTCCTTCGAATCTCGGTGACATGTGTCTATTCGAGATACGAAACGAGGTGTACGCCCACTCATTATTAGAACTATAATGAAACTCAGAAACTTCGTTCGTTGCGCGCGCTTCCTCACAGAGATACTGATGGTGATACAAGTTTTTAAGTCTTCTTGGCTTTAACATCATGGCGTTGTGTTACGGAACACTAGAATGATCAGTCTCTTTCGGCGTTACACAAAATTCCATTCAGTAATATAACAAAGACTAAAACGTTTAGGTTTCTGGAATAATGAGATATGACCTATATAGAACAGAAATTCAAAACAATATAAACAAGGTCTGAAGTATGGAATCATAACCATGACATAACAAAAATTCATCTATTATTATGAAACTAATCTTCAGTACTTTAAAATTGTTCAATCCATGCATTGTCTTGATCAATACAGTAAACTTATTACACCAACCAAATGCGCTCTAATATTCACATATAAGTGTTACACACAAAGCCCCGTCATGTTTCGGTGCTAGTACACCATAATCAGGGAGCACAGGTTGCCAAATCTAAAACCAACCGTCGTTGAGGAGCCCCTATTTATGGTTTTGACACCACGCATAGTGGCTCGTCAATGACGGTTGTTAGATTTGGCAACCTGTACTCCCTGAAGATGGTGCACTAGCACCGAAACATGTCGGAGCTTTGTGTGTAACACTTACTGTGTATGTGAATATTAGAGCGTATTTGGTTAGTGTAGTTGATTGAATATGCTAATTTTCAATAATTTAACAGTTGTTAATAATAGTATAATTGCTGATATATGACCATTATATTTAATGTAAAAGCGAGGAAATTTTCAATGTTACTTTAGTCTCATTTAAGTTCAGTAATATTAGTAACTCTATTAAACATGGCCCACAAATTAATCAAAAGAGATTTTACACATTTATTTGGTACAACTTGATCTTATATTTTTTGTATGTGATGAATGAATTGCCCTGATTACTGTATTTTGTCAAAACATGTGGCGATGTAGGTAAGAAATTTATTAGACATGAGATGTTAGGGTGATTTAATGGTTATGCTACTGAACACTGAAAAACACCACCCGCCACACCCGTTTCATTAAGATGATATTTAATGCCTGAAAGCATGGGGAAAATATCTTGGCAGATTTGAGGTTCTCACAGCAGTTTCAATGAAGTTTCAACTCTTCTCGGACACTTCGCCATGTCGATTGATGCATAGTCTAATATTTCAGTGCCCTAAGATCCTGCTGAATGACAGGGAGCTCTTCGGAAAGGGCACAAACTATTTACCACTCGACATGGAATCGTATATCTGAACACTTGAATTCGAAAGGAACATCTAATTTTGACAACATACATGAGTTTACTCCATCTGCCATCTTATTATTCAATATCTAGAGTACTATCTTATGATACTGATATTCACTAATAAAACATAATTGAGTTAAAAGTTTTTAATTTTGTAGCATTCGGAAAATTTGTGACCAAATTCTCCATTTCGAGGGAGTGAATCCACAAAACACTTTCCTACTTCGCATTCGGCTTATTGCCACTACAGTTACAGTGGGTGTGTGCTGTCCTTTGCCCCAGATCTCAAGAAGAAGACGTACCCCTTTTTGGCTATCATCTACCGATAATTTAGTACATTCGTAGTTATCAGTCGCATCTGAAAGCTGTATTTTCCATTCGCAACTTTTGAACCTATGTTCTCTCTGTCGGTAAGGAATCAGAACACGAATTGCTGAAAAAAAGGTATTTTAGTAAGTACATTTTTACTGTAAAGTCTATGAAGCTTAGTATCCACATAAAAGAGCCATTAGGGTCTATTTTAATAATATTGTAGCCTGGATTATATGTGCAAATCAAACATAGTCACTTTCCTTCATTAGGATATCTTACCCTTGAAACAAACGAAGTAGCTATCAAAGCCCTTCCAGTATAATAATATTAAATTTCAAAAATGAAATTAAAAAAGAAAAGAAAAGCTTCCATGTTACCCAAGGAGAATTCTGTCACACTGGACTCAACTGGCACAGAGTACGGAAAAATAGGTTGTTTGTTTAAAAGAAATAATTAGACCCGTGTTTGCACAAATAGCAGAAGATATTGGTAGACCTAGTGACCATCAACTCTTGAAGAAGGACTGCAAAATATTTAATTAGTGCCTTAGTTATTTAGAGTTGTTTGTACCTTAATTAATCGCTTTGTCAATTATTTGTTCAGTTTGTACCTTAGGCAGTTAGTACTATTGTTATTTGTTGTTTACATATTTATGTTGTCGGTTTATTGCCCGTTGCTTATTCAGATAGCGATCCCAACGGCCGTGCGGTCTAAGGCGTGGGTCTGCGGCTGCTCGCTTGCTGGGATAGCGGGTGCGAATCCCAGCGGAGGCATTTATATCTGTCTGTTGCGAGTGCTGTGTGTTGTCAGGTACAGGTCTTTGCGTCGGGCTGTTCACTCTTCTAGAGGAGTCCTACAGAATGTAGTGGGTATGAATGTGATCATGAAGCCCCGTTAATGAGGACGTCCTTGCCCACTAGGGCCCCTTAAGCCAGGAAAAAAAATATTGAGAGGACTTCTTAATTCATTTGGTTAACCCTTTAAAGACGAAGCGTATCTGTTTTATATAAGGACTCAGTGCGTACCGCGCTGTAAACACTCTCCACTTCGGTTATAAAAACCAGTCTCTTTATGTTTTATAAGGCAAAAGTTGTTGTTTGTTCTGAGATCCGTACAAAACACATAAACGCAATGTGGGCCCGCGTAGAATTTTTTAATATTAAACCTGGTGATATGTAAAGTTACTGCTAGGCTTTAAAAGGTTAATATTACTCAGATACGCCATTACTTAGTCTCTCACCTTTTTATTACTTAGATGGTTACTGCCTTATTTAGTTGATGAGAGATCTTGTTATTTATTTATTGTCTAATTAGTTAATTACTTAATTATTCATTCAGTTTGCCATTATGTTTCTAAGAGGGCTTAATCAGGTTTTCTTTTACTTACCACAAAAATGCCTGTATCATCAATTGGAGACAGAAGCAGCCTTTTGTGTGTTGAAGTGGGTGTAACATACGGAAGTGTAGTGTATGCTAACAGCACATCTGGAAATGATTTGCAAACCTGTGTCTTGTTACATTTTTTCTGTAATCTTTGATATGTGCATAACGTTATTTACATTCTGATAGGTGCGCCTGTACACGAGTGAAGTTGCTCAAGGGGAAAGATAAATGCAGGCGATGCTGTGAATTTGCTTGTTAAAGTAAAGTTTGTAACGTAGTAACGCTAGGTAGGAAGGTCATGTCTTATGACAAGTGTCGTCGGATTAACTTCTCTAGCCACGGTTGTCGCGGTGTCTCTTCGATACTAGGAACCGGATTAGATCATAAAATATAAAAAGGCTTTATCATATATTTGCCAATTCTGTAAGCCACATACCAACGAATATTTCAGAGCTTAATCATTTTATATATACTGTATGTGTACTCTATGTCATAGAAATTTTGCTAAATTTTTCTTTGGGTGTGTGTGTGCGGGGGGGGGGGGGTGCTGACCCTGAGATTGTATATAATTTTTGTTTGATTTTAAAAATTATTTAATGAAAATCATATAAAAATCCCGACGCTAATATCTAGTTACATTACAAGGGAAAATTAAAGTAACTAAAAATACATATGTATATATTCATAAGTTTTATTATATTTTTCAGTATAACAATATACTAATCATAAGCCGATTTCCATGGCTGATTTAGCCTGAAGCATAAGTCACGTAAAACTTTTATATCAGTGTGTCTACAAAATCTGTGTTTTTTTAAGTTCGCTCTGTGTGTGTGTATGTGTGTGTGTGTGTGTGTCTGTCTGTGTGTGTGTGTGGGTGGGTGGGCGGGGAGGCTGCAGCCCGGCATCCTCCCATCTTGGGTGTGCCAATGCTCTATGTGTTTTGTTAGTTCTCATCTTAAATACTGAACTAGACCCGATAAATTCTTTCAGGGTAGTCACTAATTCGTACATTTTTCCTTTCCTATTTCACAGGGTACTCTATTCGTTCACTGCTAATAACTCACACTGAAATTCAATTTTAGTTCTTCACACACGTGTCAAAGTGTTGCACAAAGCACTGCATCCTTACCTAAGAATATTACTTTTAATTCTGCGCATAACTCCCGCATATTTCTAAAACTCGTCTTGAAAGCCAGTCGTCATATTCCGACCTGAGACTTTTCAGAAGTTGCATGTTTTGCAACCCACCGTGTTGAATTGATTTAGGCACATTTGCGATGCAGATGCGACCACGGCCTCATCATATCCGTCCACATGTCGGCCTGTCTACCTGTCAGTAAAAGCGCGTCTCCAAAAGAAGGGGTTTTTCTGAAATTCAGCACTTGGGAATTGTAACAAAATTTGTCTGCCCTTACTGACTTTGGTTAAAATTGGAGAGAATAAGTCACTTTATATGAAGAAGGGTGACAGCTTGATGTGGTAGATATTTGTAATGCAGAAAGACTTTGTTATCTGCAAAGTGCGATCTGAGACCGAAGAAAAATTTGACGCTCTATGCGTGATTGACGTAAGTACATTAAATGTAATATCTCGCGTTTTAACATAAGACAAATACGACCTAATATAAATCTGATTATAAATATGGAAGTGTGTTATAGTATGTTGCGTAAAACACTGAAAGGTACATTTCATATTTTAGCCTCTTCGGTGTTTATGTTTGACGTAGTCGGGAATTTAAAATGTGGGGAAAATAACAAAACAAATGTTTCAAAACTTTACCTCCTGCGGACTTTCCACTGTGGTTTTAATAATATCGTGTAGATGAAAAAACATCTGCCGTAAGTGTTTTTTTCCCCCTTCTGCTAGTAAAGCCGTTGCAATCGAAAGTCCCCTTGTCCTGAAGCATGATAATAATAATTGCTTCTACCAATTTGTCAGTGTCATAACACGGTTGAAGGTTCTGGTTTTTTCTCGAGGGATGATTTTTTCCCCAGCATCCCTGTAGTTACTACAGCAGTTGTTTTACCTCACACGTCATTGAAATTGTCTGAACCTTTAGGGTACTTGCGTCCTGTATACGTCGCGACATTTAAAGCTCCTCCAGCGTCCTTTATAAGGGACAGCGAGAACGCCAGCCATTTAGATATGTTGCTCTCCACGCCATGGAAACATATAGAGAAGCAAAATAAAGCTTCACGCATTTTTAACACCGCAGTAGACATTTCTTTGGTCAGCTTGATGCTCCGGCCTATTTACTGCTGGATAGAACCCGGTTATCCCTTTGTATAAAATGCTGTTTTTACCTACAGCCAGTAAGGAAGTTTGTGGGAAGGCGGTGAAACTTGCTGTATTTTTCCTGCTGTGTTCAAAATTGGGTGTGTTTGTGTAAGACTAATGGTTTAGTCTGGAGAGTCTCAATACACAGCTACACAGCTCTAGGGTTACAACGATAATGTGGCGACAAACAACAATAAGCAGAACTTTATCTGCGACCTTCTGGTTTGAGTGGCCACCATTCAGAGCTCGAAGATACTGCGTCTCATTTCTCAGATTTGTTGCCGAGTTTACACAAACAATGTTGCTGAGGGGTGTTTATTGTTTCTTCTCAGAAAGCATTTCCCAGTGGTGTGAGTGGTTGCTAAATAATGAATGGGCCCAACCAAGGTCGCTGACGCCGGGAGAAATATCTGAACTAATTTTTGACATTGATAGCAAAGAAGTTAGGATGTCAAGTGAGGGCATTACAAATATTGGGGGGGGGGGGGGACGCGGGCCAGGGGTGTTACAACCACAACTGGACGGCGAGACAGCCACCTGTCACGACTCTAGCAGCTCAATTTTGTCCAGTGCCTCTGGTGAACAGGATGATGGTGACAGTGAGCCAGGTCAATAGACTCAACAGCCAGCAATCCTGCAATGGACGTGCCTCTCTTGCCTTCAGAGAATTATAGTACAAGCCTATACATGGGGCCGCAGAGGAAAGGACTGTGAAGCGTCACACATAAATGACGGCGGTGTAGATAAGAGGGAAAGAATGGCAAACAGCTACTCCGTCGGCAGTAGCACATTCAAATGGACGAAAAAATTGTTTTTCCGTCTGCTGGACCTGGATATTCTCAACAGTTCCATTCGTCTTTCCTCAAGGAGAGGTAAGAAACATTCACTCAGAGATTTTCGACTGACCCTCGTGAGGAATATGTTCGCACACGCTGCGTCAGGAAGGAGAAGACCAAGGCCGTTAGGTAGACCACCAAATGTTGAAGCACATGTCGCTGGTATCGGAGTCAGCGGCAGCAAACACTGGCCTGTGCCGTCTGGTGTCGGGAAGAACGGCCAGGGGTGTAACACGAAACGTTTGCGTAAAGTGCCGAGAGTGTGAAGTCGGACTGTGTGTAAAAACATGTTTTAACGACTACTACACCAAGACACAACTGTAAGAACCACAAGTGAGGCCACCTAAGCAAAACTGGGGACTCCTACCGAAATGTAAGTGAAAGAAACTGAAATTTTTGCGTCTTCTGTAAATTTATTTTGTGTATTTACGAAATAAGAATACTTGCTGCTTTCTCGAACACATGCAGAAATGTCTCTGTCTTATTTCCCACAAAATGCCGCTTAATTCATTATTTAATCTTGTTTGGTTCACATAATATAAAGGTTTCTTTTAGGAAAAATGTAATGCGAGATGTAATTAATGTAAAATCTTCTTATGGAATTCTTCCCATACTCCAATTTCATCTGTCGTGTCTGCATATTATGTATATATCGTTTCTCAGTTTAAAAACTTTTCACCTTATCTTAGTTCGGTGTCACGCTTTGTGTGCATTAACCATCACTGAGGGTCTAAACACGATACAATAGCACTCTGGCAATAATATTTCGCATAATAAATAGAACATTTGAATGTCAGGAGTGTTTGCAATTTTTTTACGATATGGGAATAGTAATTGCTTTTTCTCCTTTTTTTTTCCTCTTTCTTCTTCTTCTTCTACTTCTGCAGCTCTTCGCCGTCTTTACTGCCATGGCCTTCCGCACAGGGGTTTCAAACAATAGCGTCTCACGGATTATGGTCTCTAACACTACGCACCAAGACTGAACTTGCAGGAGAAGGTTTTTAGACTGGGTTTTGGTCCCTGAGAGACACGTTTCTTTTGTCACCTTGGCTGAGGCCTGTCCTGATTGGGTGTCCCTGCTGGTACTCACAGTATAGCTGGCAGAGCCCCAGGTTCCTTGAAGCAAGAATATAATGATGGTTTACGCTAGTTAAAGATAATCACGTCACGATGCATTGAGTTTCAGAAAGTGAGATTCATTTCCTTCTTTCTTTCTTTCTTTCTTTCTTTCTTTCTTTCTTTCTTTCTTTCTTTCTTTCTTTCTTTCTTTGTCTGACCTCTGCTACATAATCGTTGTAGACGTAGAAGGTTTATTGGTGCACCTGATCACAGTCAGTGACACACATAATCAGTAGGACTCCTCTGGACGAGGGATCGGCCTGTCGCAGAGACCTGTAACTGATAAGCGAACGGCCGCAGAGCTACGGCTTAGACCACACCGCCAACAAGATCGTGTAGTTTCATTTCTCTGCGAGAGGAATTTATCCTTGCTTATCCCTGAAGTGATTATGAAATAAATACGAAAGCGCGAATTTGTAAACGTAGATTTTAGAGAACGAAGAAAATCTTTTTATCTTCCACACACGATTTTGCGAAGGCATGTTTAAATACTTAAAGTAGGGCAAAGCCTTCCCTGTACTTCAGTAACACAATGTGAAGATGTAAAAGAAATAAACATAACCCTCCAAGTCTATATGGTCTTTGCCACAGGCGGCGTTTAGTGGCCGGTTTCAGGCTCCGACTGCATTTTCGTAGTTGAATAATTTCGATGTTCCTTTTGGATAGGGTGCCGAGTAATTCTGAGTTAATTAATGCGATAATAAATTGTATTACATTACGATTAATCATAACATGAACATACATATGCGAATTTTGCAGCAAATGGACTATGTCATCAATTACGTAAGGATTTATGGTGTACGTAGCGACAATGGCGGTAGCTAATACTCTACTGCACTTATTGTAAGTTCATTTAGTTGTCGTCATCCCTTTGTGTTTTATTAAATCAAGTTAATTGTATGTTCCGAATAATGCGACTCTTAAGTAGAGGTTTGTAAGCTTTCCTTGTATGCACCTGTAAGTCAACCAGCTCCTGATGACCAGAAGATAGGCCGAAACATGTCGTAGTTTATAAATCAGAATGAAAGCTGATCTTGAAGTTATGTTATTTGGAACATATAATTAATCTGTTGTAGGTTCAGCACTGACCTGCATTACTGAGTTTACTCTAGGTGAAGTACATTTGTTAGGTTTTATCTTACTTTACGAAAAATTAAATTATTGTTATTATATTATTTTATGTTCAACGTAGCGTTTAAAATTGTATTTTTCTTTGACGAAGAATGCCGTACGTTTTACAGGCAGTTTTTTTAAAGAGCACGGATAGGGGAAACGGGCCTAATAACCGAGGGTTCTTGTTTGACTTCACTATTTACGATAATCTGCGACGGTAATATCACATTATTAGCAGAGTGAGCCGGGCTTTGTGTGGGGTGGATATTGGAGTTTCCAACTGTTGCATCGCAGCGTGGAGGGTGGAGGGGTGGGGTTGTGTCCACAAATATAGATCCCCTCCACCTGTTGCTGCAATGCATATTGCGAACTACACTAAAGCAGTTTTAGGAAATTAGCAACCGCATTCTGTGAACACATTTTAGAGCCAGGCTCAAGCTGTGAAACTTAAAACCAGGAAACGAATTCAATGCTCAACTGTGTCGTATATTTATGAATTTAATGAACGAAGTCCGTAAATGATCCCATAATATGGAGGACATAATCCTGTTTTCGTCCTCGTGTTTCTTATCGAAATAAAGATTTGTAGCTTAGCGATGATTTTGTCTGCCTGTCTCAGATATAAACATTTTTTTTCATTCTTTGTGGCCAAACGCTTGTACTGTGACTTGAAAACATGGCCGCCTCCTTCCATGTACCTACCTATGGATTTTAATTATGATATGTCAGTCTCATTCCTCGCCCTATAAACGCGACGTCTGAATTGATATCAGTGATCCATGAATGAATCAGTCAATAAATGTTTCAAAGGAGTTAACATATACTGATGAAAACTGATGAGAGATTATCGGGACAAGGCACTCATTTCTGTTCCACAACGTCCAGACCGTCTCTGGGCACACTCAGCCTGCTCTTCAATGGATATGACCGTTCCTTCCCGCGAGAAGTTGACAACTTACCCCATTTGGTGCCGAGTTTAAGAATGAGTGGAGCTATACACATACTCCCTGTATATGTATTTACGGCTTGAACAGGGATGACTTTACAAGAAATTGTAGGTCACATTTTTTCCGTTGGCTCTTAGCCTGTGGACAAATGAACCGAACTGAATTCAGTAAAGGTAAATAAGTCTGACTTACTAAGATTCTGCGAATGCACTCCTTTATTCTGTACAAATATTTTTGTGCACCCTACCTCCGTCACAGTGTACAGGTCAAATCGAAAATCGAATCGAGTGCAAATGTATAGCTTCCTTTGCTGCGTCATAGTGTACAACACGTGATTCGATTTCATTTGGCTAAGTTACTTTCGACTACACAGTCCAAACCATACTGTACACCTACATCAAAATACTCATGGCCAAACAACTAATTGTCTTGCTTAATTATATGTTATTATATACATATATTACAGTCTGCATTTTCCATTTCAAATACTTGTTCAAGATACTGTATGCATTATTTATCGAAATACTTAAAAAAATTACTTCTAGGCACATCATATTTCTCTTCGGCAACAAACAAGCAGACCGATCCCGGTGGCCGCGCGGCCTAAGGCGTTGTCTTGAGGTCTCTCGCTTGCTAGGGTTTGGGTTCTTATACTGGCGGGGGGCATGGACGTCTGTTTCTTATGCGTCTTGTGTGTTGTGAGGTAGAGGTCTCTGAGACTGGCCGATCCCTCGCCCATGGTTCTACCTTGTGTCTGTGTGTCGTGAAGAGTAATCAGGAAACGTACAGAGTGTCTGTCATGTTATCTGGAAACCTCGCAGTGAGACGGTTTAAATGAAGGGATTTATATTCAAACACCTCAGAATTTGAAGTATTGCCCCCTTCTCCTGCTAAATATTTGGTGTTGCCTAAATTTCTGCAGTTTTACTGTTTATTGCCTAGATTAGTTACCATCTTTTTTCCTGTACATATAGTGCTTCAGGCCATTCTCCTTCATCACCCATCCTGTTTAACAGAAATGACTGAATATCAATAAATAAAGCAAGGAATTAATTAAAGAGCCTATTTGTTCATATATAACTTTCCAGATTTTCCGTCACTGTTCCTATGGGTACTAACAGCACCATTCATTTACTCCCACTACAGCCACTTCCACAAATACAACCTCCAACTCTTCTTCCTGTTTCCACTGCTAGTACTAGTAATAATAGTACAGCTTCTGCTACTACTAGCGCAATTTTGACTATCACTGCCGCCACTACCGCCACTAATGTCAACACCACTGCCACCAGCATCACTACCACCATCACTACCACCACCACCACCACCACCACCACCACCACCACCACCACCACCACCACCGCCAACACTATTACTACTATTACTGCTACTAATACTACTGCTAGTACTAGTAGTATTGCAGCTATTCTCTGGTTAAAATTTGTGGTACATATTGTGTTACTTTCTATGATAAAATTTTTCTCGTTGTATTAGCAACTTACGGAGCGCGTGCGCAATTAATAATAATAATAATAATAATAATATATTATTTGTAACTTATTCTTAAGTACGTATTGTTTTATATATCTTAAATATTTCAACATGGACTTAAGGATCCACACCCTCACAGTTCTTGTAATATATAGACGGCAAAAATGTGTTACATGGACTTACTAGTTCTATGCCTTACCTCTATACGTAATTTCAGCTATCACAGTCGAGCGATTTATTGTTTATCTCTGTTGAAATGGAAGATGAATGTGGGTCTTTTTTACTGTAACCTGCCTTTTTACATTCAACTACATTTGATTTAACACAAGTCATATCCTTTCCCAAAATTTATTACTGTTAATAATTTCAGAAGCCTGCAATAAATGTGGCTAGTGTGCCTGTCACAAGTTTGTGCGATCGTCCTTTTTTATTATTGATGGCGGAAAATGAAAGACTAGAGGGTGGGGTTAAATCTAATGATAGAATTTTCATTAAAGTATTCCATGAAAATAGAAAACTTCTACAAATTTCAAATTGGGGACACATATGCATAAGATATGCACATGTTGCCACTTTCACAGAGTGTATTTTGATGTAAGTAACTAAAGAAAATAGGTGAAAACAAATAAGCCTTCATGTATGCTTTAATATCAATATTTACTGAGCGTTAACAACTACATTAGAGATTGTAGGTGTGTGTTTCATCGTCAGGACTGCGCTTGAGTTACGTGGGTACCCAGGTGTGATATGGACTCGGTTATGGGATAGTCTGACAGCAAATTTTTACGGCTTTCTTCAATCTCCAAGCTAAAGCTGGGATATTGAAATAAAAACTGATCATTTCCTTTCACATCCATACGTGTTCGCCCTTCTGTTCCCCTGCGCTTTATGGACTATTTATATTTCCAAACATCGAAACATGGATGTGAAATATTATTGCTTGTTCAACCTCTTTTCTTTTTAGGAGATGTTATTCGATAAGTATCGTGGCCGATTTAACAGAATAAAAGGAAAGTTCCTGAAATTACATGAACATACAGAACGGTATCTGATAGACAGTCCTCATCGAATGGGCTGATTTCTTATTCCGAAGGACATTCTTTAATCAGTTTAGACAGAATGTATTTTCTAAAGCCAAAAGCAGCGGAAAATTAATTGATTTTATATCAGCTAAAATATATAGAATTTTGCCGATAAATTACTTACCAGTTCTTTAAAATCTGTCTAACGAGGTGTGACATCAGGTTATGAATTTTACGTGTCTCCGAATTTACCGAGCATGGTTACATATTATTTCCTTTGTCCGTTAATTGTACTACTTTCTGTGTCGTAAGGTAAAGGTAAAGGTAAACGTTCACCCTATTACAGGCCCTGAGTGCCCAAGAGGGGGAGTAGAGGTATAACTCTGCCCGTTCGTGAGCCTCGGCACGAGGAGGGGATGGGGTGGCTAGCCCCACGCCCCGGCCGCTTTACCCCCGGGAAAGAGACCCGGTATGTAGGGTTTTTATTGCGGCAGACTGTAAATGATAAGTCGTTATTAAGTAATTCTCTATTAGCGGAACCTTGAAGATTTAATATAACTTGGTCCTTAATTATAATACTGAACACAGTCCTCAGAATGTTCGATCCACTTTATGTCCCCGCCACGTATGTTTCATTTCCTCATATTTCCTGTAATCTACCTCTTTTCAATCAGAATTCTCATCAAACTTTGTGCTTAGTTCTTGTCTCTTATGCGAGTTAATTTTTCATGCCATCAGAAAGTCTGTTTCCTTGACAGAACAATAACAGCTAGCAACCTCTTTAGTTATCCTTCAGACCAGAAGTTGTAAGTAGTATACCCCTCCGAATTATGTGTACCCACCTAACATATCACGCGATGTAACAATCCAGAAGGACGCAATGTGACGCTTCACTGCCATGTGAACCTCGAATCTTATATCCATAGTAAGTATGGGACTTACGTTTATGTGTCATAAACACTGAAAGTGTGGACGCAAGATTATTCTGAGACGTCGGTGCTTCTCTGCCTAATTACACTGCGTCACATTCAAGTGACACCGCAATCTTAATTCGCTGTATTTTCCCTTATATATTTCACATTTAACGTCTCATATAAACGAAATTATAAATTCTGAGGTCATAATATAGCATTACGTCAAGCGAAACGACGTTTAAACTAATTTTAACGCAAATTGGCAACTTCAATAGAAAGTAATCTCCAGGGACATATGTGCTCCTTTGTTTTTGACACAATGGGACAGCTTATTCTGTAATGAAGCTTCAGTTATGAGGGAACATACTCTTAAGCCTTTGAACGCTGGTTACCAGTAACAGCGGTGCAAGGGTTTAACGTTAAGAACT
The DNA here is from genome assembly GCA_013340265.1 of Coptotermes formosanus. Taxonomy (NCBI): domain Eukaryota; kingdom Metazoa; phylum Arthropoda; class Insecta; order Blattodea; family Rhinotermitidae; genus Coptotermes; species Coptotermes formosanus. Next base: position 442,655 of record BLKM01012505.1, on the reverse strand, counting down.
CTCTATTTTGTACAAAAAGCATTTTCATTTGTTTTTAACCCTTAAGAGTGTTAATAACTTCCGACAAACGTATAACCAATCGCTTCTTCCTACTTGCTAATCATATATAAATGGCGTTAACCATTATGTAGCCGATCCCAGTGGCCGCGCGGTCTAAGGCATGGGTCTGCGGCTGGTCACTTGCTGGGATTGCGGGTTCGAATCCCACCGGGGGCATGGGTGTTTGTCTCTTGTGAATGTTGTGTGCTGTCAGGTAGAGTTGTCTACGTCAGGCTGATCACTCGTCCAGAGGGTTCCTACCGATTGTGGTGTGTCTGAATATAATCGTGAAGCCTCAATAATGAAGAGGCCATGACCCACGAGAGGCTCTCACACCATTGAAAAGAAACTATCATGTTAATAAGATAATGGAAATGTTGAGAAATATTTAGTTCCGGGTGTTATTCTTTTAACATCAAAGATGATACTGCTGTCTTGATAATAACGGCCAGAACAGCATTAAATGTCAGATGTATACTTTATGACTATCCTGGGATTTTCTGTAGCTTAGACCCTCGTGAAATATTATGCTTTTATTAGAAGCCTCACTTCACTGTCATATAAAGTAATAAACCCATGATGCTCAAATGAGTGAGTGCTTTTGAGTTTCAGCATTAGTAAGTACTAGATCATTTCAACTAGGTATGAGAAATTAGGCCACAAAACTGAATGGAAACATAGTTTGTCAGCCTGTATGGTATAAACATACAGTATACCCAGCAGATATTTGTCTCTTCTCTTCACGGGAAACAGAGATAATTATTGTAGAGTTGTGGTAATTTAGAACGCATTCGCTGTGGTCAGTTCGAGAAAGGTCGAGTTGGGGTGGAGTTGCAAGGTGAAAGCACACACCTGCGTAGTTCGATATGCAAAGTTTCGACTATGGGTTCGACTGTGTCTTACCGTATGCCTAAGTCTCGCGAGTCGCAATTGGCAGATATGTATAATTTACTTGTGCTCAAGACATTTTGGAGTCTTGGACTCAGTATTCGTTTCTTCTAGAATAAGAGGCTGCATAAATATAAAATTGAATCCTGGCGTTTCGAGGTTATGCAATTTTCTCGTTTTCAATTTAGGAAATATCCAAGCATATGTCTTACATATTTCGACCCTTGAAGGTAAGGAAATTACTTTGCACCGAAATTTCAGGTTAGGGTTTTCCATAGAGGCAGCCTCATAGTTGAGAAGAACTGAATCCTTAGCGTCGCCACTATGAAAAGTTTATAATTCTTACAATTTAGACTACTCTTCTTTGTCACATTATTGGCAGGTTTATGAAGATTACCTCAGCAGTTTAATGTCTCATTCTGCTAAACGCTTCCTTTCCTTTCCTGTGGCACAACAGCCCAACTCGGACCGAGGCAGTCTCCTTGTAGAGGTTTCTACATCACACACAATTAGACACACACAGCCGGTACGACTCCTCTGAACGAATGATCAGCCCGTCGCAAAGGCCTCTACTTTTGAAGACATTAACACTCACAAGAGGTAGACATCCATGCCCTCTCTGGGATTCGAACCCACAATCTCAGCAAGCGAACGGACGCTGACCCACGCGTTAGACCGCGCGGCCACCGGTATCGGCTTCTGCTAAACTAACGGATCTAAACTTATTAAAATTATCTAAAGTTTGGAAATCATAATTGGTGAATTATTTGGCCCGGTAATGAAAAAATTTCTATCTGATAGAACACTTTTACAGATTATAGGCTTTTGAATATCGCTTATATGTCAACAATTGCAACCACGGCAACGGAACGATGCGAGAGTTTGATATTGCAGACCTGAACCAGCAAATTTCAAGTGGTTAGAACTGAACAGTTAATGATTATAACAGTAACGACGCAATTACATGACTTTCTGTATCACATTATTGTTTGAGACGAAAACGAATAATTCTTATTCGGGTACAATTTAAACCAACGCGAAACCATGGTACAAACTCCTGAAACATCGGTTACAAAAGTCTATGTCACCCTCAAACGAAGTGTAAAATATTGGAATCAAATATTTGTAGCACAGGCACATAAAGTTATGCTTCATATTTCCGTTCGTTTACATTATGGAACACTTCTAAATATGAAGGGGTACTAAACGAAACTTACTTGCATCATTCCTCATCGGCCATGACGATCATTCTCCCTTGATTAGCGCTGTAACAGTGCACATTCATTGTATAATTTACAAGGGGACTTATTTGCGCTTTATAGCATCCGTCTCAATTTCTGTAACTGGCCCCACAGACTAGCAATGCTAGGAGAGCGCATGAAGAAGGTGTTTCCTGATAGGTTCGACGTCTAGTGACGTCACGACGTCGATGGCGGGGGCGGGAAAAGCGGAACGCTAGCCTACTACCACAATGCTATGTGTACAAACCATATATAAGGCGGAAACGACGCTGGTCCCCCATGCACACGACGGACTTTGTTGCCTGAGCACTAGCAGCAGGAAGTCGCATCTCTCCGGCCGTCTGCACGTCTGGTTATCGACGTTCAATTTCTGAAAAGAAGGTGGGCATTTAATTTTTCTCGATAATTTCCCTTCATCTGTTTTTGTGCACTAATTTTAATATCTGCTGTTTTCGTTAGTTAAACATAGACTTTTGTTTCCTTCTTTGGTAAGTTTCTAATTTATTGAGACAATTCCTCTATTTTCAATTTTATATTAAATTTATGAATAACAAGCAAATGCTAAATGATTAGTTACTATTATCTTCTATGCTAATGATGAATAAATACTTAATTTTCAACGTGTGCAAATATTAACTTTATACAGCAGGTAAAAACTTTAAAGACGTGAAATTCTGTCTCTTGCTTTATGGAGAATCAGCAAGTTATCTTCAAGTCATATGAATTGTGTGTCATTAAAGTTATAAGATAATCGACAAGTCCTGTTAGAATTCATGAATAATCTGTTCCTCTGAAGTAAAACATACAAATTATTTACTGATAAATGAAGAATAATAAACAAAAGTCTTCAAAATTTAGGAATGACATACTCTTAACCTAAAAAAATAAAACTAGGCTTTTAATTTAAACATAAGTAATCACCATTTAACATAAAAGGAAAGTGCAATTTCTACTAGAAATGTATGAATTTAAATTTATTCTTTTATATGTCTGAATACCGAAAATGCAATTGTAGAAAATATACTTTACTGACTTGCAGTTTACCATAGAGTAAGGGGAAGTAAGTGCTTAAATTACTTTTCTCTTAACCACGGTATCGAAGATGTATTGGTAAAACCGCTACTATAGTGTCATGATTAGGAGTATTTTGTTTGGGATTAATAACAAGCTATTTTTCGAATTCTTATTCGACACATTTAGAACAATACACGGATATGCGTAGTTGATCATTAATTCAGGTAGTATCCATTATCTCACATTCAACAGAGTTTCTAAAAGTCCTTTCAGAAAGACAGAACCATTTGCATAAGCTTAAAAGGCAAGCATAAATTAAAATAGTATAAGAGCAACACAAGTTCGCTCTTTTCAACTGTAGAAATAACTGGTTTTGTTCTGACGGTTAAATATCAAAACACAGTGGCAAACATATTTGCCATCTGCTTTCGTATTAAAAATTCTGCGCTTCGCACACACAGTGCAGAATACAGCAATAAAGTACACGGCCACGATATTACTTCCGGTATTGACACAAATATTATTTCGTAGTTGGAACTGTGAAAAATCTGCTCACACAGGGATGCTTTTTTTTACCACGTCGACAGGAAGTACATTCTGTGCTTCCAATATAATAAGAATGTTTACAGGAACGTATCCTGTCCAGCCTGCAATGTCTTTAGAAGTTTTACATCACGTAAAATTACATGTCACATGGTCTGTTAACTCGGCTGCAATGCAGGAGTTAAAGACGCGAGCATTGAGACAAAAATCGACGAACATTTTCTTATATCTAGATTCTAGAAAGGACGTCTTCTGTTTATAATAGCATTCCAAAAATATTTTCTGTGTGATAATTTCTCTCCAACATTATGGGCTGATAGAACTTGTGATGTATAAATAATTTTGATAAATAAGAATTACTTCACTTAATGACCTGTACTCATCACCACATATTATTTGGGTAATCAAATCGAGAAGAATGAGATGGGCGGGGCATGTAGCACTTATGGGGGAAAAGACAGGTGCACACAGGATTTTGGTGGGGAGACCCGAGGGAAGGAGACGACTTGGGAGACCCAGGCGTAGGTGGGAGGATAATATTAAAATGGATCTTCAAGAAGTGGGATGGGGGCATGGACTGGATTGACCTGGCTCAGGATAGGGACAGGTGGCGGGCTGTTGTGAATGCGGTATTGAACCTCCGGCTTCCATAAAATGCACGGAATGTCTTGACTAGCTGAGAAACTGTTAGCTTCTCAAGAAGGCCTCTGCTCCCTGAAGTTAGTTAACAATTACTTCACAAGCAGGTGTTTCAAATTTTTCTTTATTTATACAGTGATTTAAGAAACTTTATGAAGTAGGAACCTCCTCTATTTGTGAAGCTGCAAATGATCAATTAATTTTAAGTTGCGACTTGGTAAATACATTGAGCATCACGTCGTAAGAAATCTCTAATGCCCTCATTCACCAGGCTGAGAGCTTCTGTTTATTATCTCTACTCATAAATTTAATTCAAAGAAGGGAATAAAACATCATAACGAATAAAAGGTTTATTTTCTTAGACACCGTAAAGTAGGTTGACTTGGAAGTTCAAGCAGAGAAAAATAGTGCGCCAGGGAATTGGTATTTTCTCAGCCGATATGAAAATAAATCATTACATAAAGACCTACAGAACAACAGCAAAACTGAAGTTCCGTGTTACGTTCAAGGCCATGTCAACCAAAAGAAGTTTTGGGTAATTCTTGGTAACTTTGAGTTCATAACTATTTTTTCCATCTCCCTATGTATAAATATTAAATATTAACATTTACAGAACTAGAATCAGACCTGTTGTTTTATGTGAGTGTGAACTGTGAAGTGTCATCACCAATTTGTTTTTAGAATTGGACGTATAGAACAATATTTTGGCGAATATTGCAATACAAGAAGTGAAAGACTTGCGTAACGATTGGATTCATAATTTCCTCTTTTACAAGAGTTTAGTAAGATGGGTGGAACAAGTAGAATAAAATCGTACATGTAGCTGGAACTAAGGCCTGTTAAAATGGGAAGTCCTCCAAGTCAGCAAAAATAGTGGCGTAATTCTGGTCGATATGTTAAGTGTGAATTAATATTAACAGTTTATTCATTTAAATAGTAGTTGTGTCTTTGCACGGCATTCTGCTGATATATAGCGCCCAGTGGCGGAATCTATGAATGTAGGGTGGTGTAAGGGCTGGTCTCTAAAGGACGAAACGTTTTTCGTAAACTGAATGACCAAATTCACGACAAGAGTTATTTTCGATTATGCCATCTTAATGTCTCTTTCACTATTTCTTGGGTCAAAGCCTTTTTTTACTATTTGTTTACGGCTGTTATTTCTCTTGGTATGGACACACAAATAAATTATATGAAAATAAAAATAGAATAGGAGGGTCCGTCTCTCAACCAACTATTTCTTTTTATTAAAAAGAAGTTAAAAACAATAAAAATATAGATAGACAACCGGTTTCGGCATTAATTATGCCATCATCAGGTTAAATACGTCACAAGAAAACACGAATGTCAAGTTTATTACATAGTGGATGTAAGAGAGTGGTGATAGTTAAAATTTTAATCTAAAAAGAGAAGGCCTTAGATTAAAATTTTAACTGTCACCACTCTCTTACATCCACTATGTAACAAACTTGACATTCGTGTTTTCTTGTGACGTATTTAACCTGATGATGGCATAATTAATGCCGAAACCGGTTGTCTATCTATATTTTTATTGTTTTTAACTTCTTTTTAATAAAAAGAAATAGTTGGTTGAGAGATGGACCCGCCTATTCTATTTTCATACATTCAACCAACGGAGATGATCAATATTAAAATAAATTATATGAAGTAAAAGCAGTAGATGAAAAATAACTATGATCCATCAGGACAGAGTTTAGTGGAATGTACTTACTGAGGCATGTGGAAATTTCGGTCTCCGAAAATTTAATCGCAACTTTTGAATGAGCACTGAAATTATTTTTCCACGTCTTAGGGAAATTTTCCGCATAGCGCGTATAAGAGAATCCTATAAGTATAAGACAGTGCACAGAAATATTATTTTTACAGAACCTTCTCAGGTCATGTTACACTAATAATTTACAGAATCAATAACAGAAGGAAATAACAACATGTGTTTTGAATGTATTGATTCGGAATTTCTACCTATCTTACTTATTTATGGCCCACTTTACTGCATTCTCAGTTTTACAGAGCCCATAGAATCGAGCTTCAGGTTCCATAGTGAATATTTAATTGAAAAGTACTTAGAAGAAGGCAGTCCTTTCCGTATTCAAAACATTTTCTTGAAATTTGCCTGCAGGGACTGACGGAAACACCAGAAACCACAGTCAATAGCGGCAGTACGGCTGCAATGCCATCCGTTCCTTCACGAATAAAAGTCAGAAAAGTTATTGTGTGAGCCCACTGAGTCGAAGAATCTAAGAGAATTTGCCTGTTTTTCTTTAGAATTTTGTCTTTTCTTCTGTTCAGTCAACACCATGTGCAATATCACGTGACTTTCTTTTTTATTCAGACCGCTTTCTGCCGACTGACTGTAGGTGTAGGAGGTTATTGTTGCACTTAACCACACTTAATGACAAGCATTCGGTAGGACCCCTCTGGACGAGGGATCGGCCCCTCGCAAGGTCCTCTACCTGACAATACAAAATACTCACCAGAAACAGACATCCGTGCTCCAGTGGGATTCGAACCCACAATCCCAGCAAGCGAGAAGCCGCAAACCATGCCTTAGACCGTGCGGCAATTCTTAGCAGCCTGGTTTTGTTCGTTGTCTTTAAATAATGGACCCTTAATTCGATGTTACGTCCAATCAATTTTTTAAAAACACTTTTCATCTAATTACTAACGCGTGCGTAAACAGCGAAAAGCCACAGTGGATCTGTTATAAAGAAAATACGTGGTACGGTCTAGAGTGGACGCAGGGAAAGGTAATCACACAGTGCTTACAGTTACATTGATTGCTGGAAGTGGCATTCACGTGCGAGTAGGCAAGCGTCTATATCTTGCATCTTGGAGGGGAAGAATATTACCTGTTTAGTGTGACAGACACGTCAATAAAATCAGGGGGTTCCTCTTTTAGATTGTTGGGGGTAAGCGAATTGTCCTTTTAGAATATACGGGTACATGTTTTTGTGCCCACAGATAATAGACGCGGGGTGTAAGATCGGGTGTTCTCGGTGGAGAAATGTGAGTGGAAGTACTTCGGTCCCTGAATAGGTCACGCAGAAGTGACATGCATAAATGAAACTTTAGCTCTGTAACACTGTGCTGCTGGAAGAAATTCTTGGAAATTTTATCCTCGGTTATCTCTGCAACGAATGGCTAGAGAATCATACCAGGGTAACGATTTAAGCTAACTGCATTCTGAAAAAAAAAGAGGGCACGCTATGGCACAGTTGGTTGAGACACTGCGCTAAACCCGTAAGGTCGCGGGTTCGATTCTCGATGGCGTCTTTGGAATGTTTCATTGACATGATCCCATTGACTCCTCTTCTAAAAGAAATGAGCACCAGGAATACTTCCTGTAGGTAAAGGCAGCCGGTACGTAGGGCTGACAACCTTAGCACCTTCATGTGCCGATTGCCTAAAAATACTGGCAGCCTCAACCACCTGGAACCCTCAGGGCCTGTCCAGGCCTGTGCAGGGATTGCTTTATCTTGCTGGCTATGGTATATGGTCCGGTTCGGAATTAAATTTTGGACATGTTCTGTTTTTCCAGAATGAAAACCCCTCTGATTCTGCCTATTTCTTGAAGGGAACGAGGGAAACAAACGTACTGTAGTCAGCCGTTTGCAAAGTGCGTAAGACAGACTCCGCCCCCGAAGTCTGCGGATCTTTTAGCCTGAGGTGTTGGGCAATGTCTAAAATTTGAGTCACGTCTGTAAGACTCATTACTGCACACCTAAAGAAATAGCCCTTTCCCCGTCTTTTTGGCCTCATTCCAATTGATTCCAAAAAGGGTATTCTTTAGGCACTGGTAGGCATCCTTAGATCTGCCCATATTCAGTTTTATATATTCACACGAGAAACAACTTTATTTTACAGATTGATAATTCGTGAAGTTCGTGAGATAACTATAAACACTGCTACAGTGGATAAAAATACCCGAAATGTAATTTTAGACGTTTAAAAATTCTGAGCACATAACAAATACAACATGTAGTTTACAGAGTTGCGGTTTTATGCTGAGTTGTTCCACTAAAAGCTTGAGAAACAGTGGATAAAAATACCCGAAATGTAATTTTAGACGTTTAAAAATTCTGATCACATAACAAATACAACATGTAGTTTACAGAGTTGCGGTTTTATGCTGAGTTGTTCCACTACAAGCTTGAGAAACTTTACCTTAACAAAAACAATGACGTAGCGTGTCCTACAAGAAGATAAGGAACTTTAGGTGCTGCAGCTTACAGGACATGCAGTTGCGGCAAAGTGAAACCTCAGATTTCGATCACAAATCGATGGGTATTTATCAGAACAATTTCCTCGTGAATAACATGTCCGAGAATGGATAACAGTCAATTGTCATCAGTTATGTTGAGGTACAGTCTTGGTACAGACTGTTCGAAGAAAACTTCGTCAAAACAACAAAGAATTAATAGAATTCAGGACACCTAGTGAGTTTTCTTTTATAACTAAGTTCTGAGTTAATGATAGAAACATGATTATTTAGTTATTCTTTCTTTGTTTGTGGGTATGCCTACAGGTTAATATAAAAGCTGGAATTTCAACACTTTTCGATACATATTTTCTCTGTCTGTTGTTTTGTTTACCCACTTAAACATGTTTGAGTAAACACCTTAAAATACGTGAAAATAAACAGCCTTTGATAAACAAAATAATTTGGGGGCACTGTTAAACTCAATAAATTCTACGTCATTATGAGAATTTGGAAGTGTAGAATTTTGGATAAATTAAAAATAAGTGGCAAAAAATAGACTCATCTGACTGCCCTGTCCGTCTGTCTGAATGTTTTTCCGTCTGTATAATTACTGTGAAGGTACACGTGTAGTGTGAAATATGATATTAAACTTTCGACAGTTCAAAATGTACTGGAAAAGAAAAGAGTTGTTTGAAGTTGTAAGCGATTATGTAAAGTGCAGTGGCGCTCGTAGTTCAATAAATCACGAAAGATACCTTGACTCTTCAATTCCATTAAATTAGGAAAATATCAATATATCAAGCCTAGTTACACGCTTAGACTCAACTTCAAGCTGCAGCATCTTTAATGTCTTGGCGGATGATGAAAGTGTAATGATTTTATCTGTGGCCACCCAGCGAGGTGATGTACTAGCGGGAGGCACAGAGGTGCTCACGACACAAACACCTGGAGAAGAACGCAGGCACACCTGCAAGCATACTTGCACAAAAACGCCAACGCACATACCCACACACACTCATGCACACACAGACGCAAAGGCACACATGCGTACACGCATGGACAGATACACACACGCAAATATGCGCACGCACGTACACCCACGTCCTAACTTTATCCTTCCAAAACATATGTACAGGATAAACGATTTGGTCTCCATGAGCAGTATGGCACTATAGATTGACAGCAGTTTGTCTAGAGTGTGTATGCTGCTTCTACTTTTTTGATCACATTTTTAGGGGTAATTGACGATGTAAAAAAATACATGCCTTATATGTAGACAACACAAAGTTGTTCGTCTACCCGTCGCTTCGTCCTTCCATTGCTCCGCCTCTTTACCCTGGTATCAGCAACAATATATTTTATCATATTTTCGTGAAATTCGATATAAGATTTCTTTATAGACAGTTGACCAGTAAGCGCGAGTTCCATGTAAGTAGTCTTATGGAGAGTCACGCTTTACTTAGAGATGGAAATACATTCTTACGCTCACTCTTGCCGCTTCTTGAACGATTTTGTGACTTTCGGTGCAAGATATCTTTACACTACATTGTTTAACACTTTCTACTTTCATGAAAAGGGGCCCAGTAAAAGTCACAATTCACGTGGGGTTTAAGTGAGTTTAAGTCAGTATGTGCCACGTTTATCATCCTGTGTGTATGAAATTCGAAATGAGGCTTTGCATATAGGCTTCTAACCCTCCTGAGCGTTTGTGAATTTTGTCAGAATGGCGTAGAGAAGCCTCTAATTAACGGACGTAGATTAAATTACATTTACGCTAGAACCGTGAAACTGCGTAAGAGTAGAAAAGAAAAGAATGCCTAGCTAAATTCTCTGTCTTATTCCATGGAGTGCAGGATTCGCAGTCTTGTTCCATGAACACGTATTCTACGATAATTTGTCAGTAAGCTGACTGTGGTCACCGCGTTACTGTAGTGAAAAATATACTAACTATTCATTCTAGAATAAATGCACTCCGACATCTGTGAGCTTAATTTTTATGCTGGTATATGAATGACTCATTAAAACTTCACATTATCCTTACATGGAGAATCATCTGGCTTCCATAATTGACGTACTACTGAAGTACACATGAGTGCTGGGGTTGAAATTTTCCCCCAGTTCTTCCTCGACACTTCAAAATTTCATTCTCTCGTACGTACTTCGAATTTCGTTATCCATACCATATCAAATTTCAAACTAATTGTCGAGATATTTTGTTAATTAGCGCAACTAAACTGATAGCTTATATTCTACAAGGTAAAGTTGTACAAGGGGATTAGAATTATAGACCCACTCATTCTTTATCTCGGTACTTTCTGAAGATGGTAGTTAAATTCAAGCCCCGGCCGATGTTCTCCCTCAAAAGAAATTGGTACACATCGCATAAAAGGCTTGTGGGTTTTAGAACGAGCCTGGAACATTTAGAAGCGAAAACCTCTGGTCCATACTGGGAATAAAACCCTGGATCATCCAGCGCCTAGCGTAGTCTCTATACCGACAACGCTACTCGGACTGCCTTTTAACAGTCTACAAATTCGTTGTTAAAAGCTGTATACTTTTCAAGGACATTTACACCTAACATAAAAAATTTTATGCTTACGGTTGAGGAACACAAGCAGGATACACATAACGAGGAAAGCGTCATGTATCTCAAGCATTTGTGAATTGTTGCAGGTCACGTAATTCATCATGCAGAGCTCCCTTTGTTGGCTTCTTGTATTGGGATGTGCCCTCATCGTCATCCCTAGTATCGCCCCCGATGTCTGGGCCAAGCCCACCGACCCTGAGCAGTTGGCAGCCATGGCGGACACCCTGAAGTATCTGCAAGAATTGGATCGCTATTACTCCCAGATCGCCAGGCCAAGGTCAGTGGTATGATCAGTATTTAACTCGAAGGGTTTGTTGTGGTCTGTTGTCGCCATAATCAGAGATCCTAGTGAAACAGAAGTCTTTGGTATTTAAATTTGTTGATTTAATCAGATTCCTCGCACATAAAGACGGATTATTATGAACTCTTCCCTTCATATTCTTTCTTCGCTTCTCCCTTCCGTCACTTCATATATTCCCCGTAAATATTTGTGTTCGGTTTCTTCCCCTTATGTTTACCAAATGATATACCTGTAGGGAGGCAGCAGAGAGGTGCAAGATGGTGTTCTTTCGCCAGCTGGGGATTTTGACATTTAAGGATTTATTAAATCAAACCATAACAAATCTGCGAAGAAAAACGCTATTTCTTAGAGTTCTTGCAGTTTCAGTTCAAGGATTAATTAGGGGTTTTCATTAAACAACTCCGTATCCGGCATTGATCATTAAATAATCTAAACACTTTACATATAGGTAATGTGCACCGCCTTGCAAAGAAATCTTGCGGCCCTCTTGTGTACAGTACACTAAAATATGAATTCATACAGGCGGCTCCACTGAAAGGAAGAGCTGCTGAAATGTCCAGTCTGTCTTACGTTGAGAAGGTGATCCTGGAATTACGAGGAGGGAAGGAAAATTATATCCTCTCGAGGACAGATGATATCGCCTTGAATATGTCCCACTTCATTTTCATCCCTTACATCGCTTTATGCATTCCTCGTTACAATGGCCGGTTTAAGATGTTTCTGACCCTAAGACAAAAAAATTGATGCACAGTTGTAAACATTTATGGCGTTTGATATGAACGTGTCTGGCACAGTCTGAAATACATAGCATTCTTTCGGGGCCCCCAAACGTTGTGGCCGCATGCAATCACATAGACTCCGACTCCGACAGCCTTAACACAGTCGCGCCCGTAACCACTAGCGTGGCAGCTTCTTTGCCTCTTCTTCCAATGCCACACACTAAATTACTTTTGGCCATAAAATTTCGCGCTTTTTCCATATTTCGTCATTATAGTAATTTCTCGTAAAGTCTCGTTTTAAGTTTTTACCTTCTGCTTTTCCATATAGTAGAGAGTACACTATATCTCGTTTTTGCACTTTGCCCATTATTTCGATGCATCCTTCCCGATGTTTCCTATGCACTCGCGTTTCCTTCATTTCCGTTATCTCTGTTACTCTGCTCGCCATATTCAGGCTCAACAGACGCAAACATATCCTTCGAAAGGAAAGGGAGGCTTACGTAATTCTATTTCATGCAAGAATCGTGATCCATATGCTGCGCTATGTTTGATCAGCAGACAGGTGTTCGTTTATTTTTATTTGTTTGCGGAATTAAATGCTTCATTTGCTTTTATTTGTCTGGAACTCAGGCTGAGGTTGCATGTGTTCAATATTTTTATATTTCGGTCCTCGATAATCTTTACTGAGCCAAGATTCTTTGACAATGGTTCTGTCTAGAAAAATAAGGTACAGCATTAAGAAGGTTTTTAAAGGGATATTGCAGTAAAACCAAATTTTCAGGATCTGTAGATTGGATAATTCGGTTCATGGCGTTTTTCTGCTTTGCTGGTACACCACGAATTCCCAACCAAAAGAGAAACCACTTTAACCCTTTAAAGACGAAGCGTATCTGTTTTATATAAGGACTCAGTGCGTACCGCGCTGTAAACACTCTCCACTTCGGTTATAAAAACCAATCTCTTAATGTTTTATAAGGCAAAAGTTGCTGTTTGTTCTGAGGTCCGTACAAAACACATAAACGCAATGTGGGCACCACGTAGGATTTTTTAATGTTAAACCTGGTCGTATGTAAAGTTACCGCTAGGCTTTAAAAGGATAAGGGCCGTATTTTATTCGTAATATTATATTAACTTTATACAAGTACAGTCGAGCCCGGTTATAACGTCATCAAGGGGACCGAATAAATTGTGTTGTTAAAACTAGTGCCACCGTAAGCGAGGTGTATGGTAAAAGTGAAGGAAAAATATTTCAAGAAAAAACACAGGCCTGCGGACGTAGAACGTAATGTTAAAGCTATCATCAATTTCAGATTTAAATTAAAATTAAAAAATAATACACACTGCTGTTCTATAAATGTAAATTTCCATACGGGCTGGAGTTAAAAAATGCATTAAGTTAGGATTAAAATTGAGCAGAACAAAAATTATCACGAGACGATGGCCGCTTACTGGTACATTTTCACTTCTCTGTTGCCTAAAACCACTTTAGCAGTGCGTCACCAACATAACTTCTTTCAGGCTTTCGAAGTCCCTTTATTCTCGATCAGTTGTGTTCAAACGCACCAGTAATTTTGGTTCTGTTTTCCCAAATCCTTCGGATCCTGTCCCCCATACATGCAACATACCCCGTCCATCTTAATGAAGAAGAATGAGATGGGCCAGGTATGTGGCACGTACAGTCGGGGGAGAGAGTTAGGCATGGACTTGGTGAGGAAATCGGAGAGAAAAAGACCGCTTGGAAGACCTAGACATAAATGCGAAGATAGTATTAAAGTGAATCTTCGAGAAAGGGGATGAGAAGCAAGGACTGGATTTATCTGTCTTAAGATAGTAACAGGTCTCAGGCTTTTGTGAATGCAGTAATAAACTTCCAAATTCTATAAAATGCGGAGAATTTCTTGACTAGCTGAGGACCTATTACCTTCTCAAGGATGTCTGTGCTCCATGGAGTTATTTAGCTAGTTAATTCGTTAGTTAATTAGTTCGTTAGTTGTAGTTAGTTGTGATAGTGCAAGTCATCCAGTCTGTTTTAACTAAATTTACGTATTGTAAGATGGTAAATTAATAAGGAGCGTAATGTCGTATTGCACACACTACTTTCTCCAAAATGTATTATTATTATTATTATTATTATTATTACCAATATTATTGTATTGTCCTACTTGTGTTATTCTCCTTACATTTATTGGGGTTTTTTATAAGGCAATTTTACGGATTCAACCTCAAATACTTTTATCGTCGCCATGCTTGTAGGTATTGGCTGAACCGCTGCTTTTCACTAAATGTGTCGGTGGGCCATGCGTCTACAGTCTGCTTCATTACCTGCTTTTACCTGCCTAGCTGGAATAGCTCTTTAGGCACCACACTAAAAGCGAATAATAAGGAAATTTTCACAAAATTTTCATGTTGTTGCTTTAAAACTACAGGCAAATTTATTCCTGTAAACACTGTGAGACATAGAAGGAGGAGAGATAAAGATCCAGTCATCCTTAACCTCTTAGGATATACAGAACTGTAGTCTTACCTGTTGTTTTGTATGGGTGTGAAACTTGGTCTCTCACACTGAGGGAGGAACAAAGACTGAGGCTGTTCGAGAAGAAGGTACTGAGGAAGATATTTTGGCCTAAGAGGGACGAGGCGACAGGGGAGTGAAGAAGACTACGTAACGAGGAACTTAATGACCTGCACTCATCACCAAATATTATTCGGTAACCAAATCGAGAAGAATAAGATGGGAGGCGCATGTAGCACGTAGGGGACGAGAGGTGCATACAGGATTTGGGGGGGAGACCTGAGGGAAGGCGACAACTTGGGAGACCCAGGCATAGATGGGAGGATAATATTAAAATGGATCTTCAAGAAGTGGGATGGGGGAGTGGACTGGATTGAGCTGGCTCAGGATAGGGACAGGTGGCGGGCTCTTGTGAATGCGGTAATGAACCTTCGGGGTCCATAAAATGCGGGGAATTTCTTGACTAGCTGAGAAACTGTTAACTTCTCAACAAGGCATCTGCTCCGTGGAGTTAGTTAGTTAGTTAGTTAGTTAGTTAGTTAATTAGTTAGTTAGTTAGTTTGTTAGTTAGATTCATTCTTAACCTCTACACTAGGTGGAGATATGTTGTTTGATTAATGGCCCGGCAGCTTTGCCTGTGGGAAAAGAACCGTGGCACCCAGTGAATAAAGGTCTGTGGGGACATCAGGGCTGGTTTGATCGCTTGGGACTAGAGAAGTACCTCATGTTTCTTCCGAGAATCGAAACACACTTTGTCACTTGTGCAGAACGTAAGCCTAGTTACTACGTACGAATATCACAGTCTATAAAGGAAGGTGTCTTGAATGCAATAGTATACTTTCCCAGTCTCTATTGCCACACAGTATTCCTGGAGTTCTATTTAATGCCGCTAATCTCAGCCTTCAATTTCACATATTAGCCATGTCGCTATTACCAAATATAGAAACCCGATACGTAGACGTTAGTAATATTCGCCTGTGGCATAAATTTTGTAAAAATTTTCATTAAAACATGTCAACAGATTAACAATTTGGAATAGGAAGATCGCAGATATAAATACGACTAGACACACACGCACACAAAATAAAAATCTCAGGAGTCTGCTTTCCCTAATTAAGGAAATTAAACTCTGAAGGTCACGAAAACTGTTGTCTTGTTTTTCGAGCAAGAAGATTAGCTTCAGACAGCGGTTCCAAAATGTCAGCTTTAATAAGCTTACGTGAAACTTTTTATTTTTTACCAAGAACGAAATAAAGGAAAATACCTAGTATATGCGTCATTATTTTGCGTTATTTATCGTTATTTAGGCTCCTAAGGTTATATAGCGTCGATGGTAGATTGACAAAATATGAATATGGAGTACTGTAGAATGATAGTGACAGGCAAAGACCAAAGAACCCGCAAAAAACTTCTCTCATTGCCACATTCTCCACGACAAAACCCAGATGGCGCACACTAATTAAACTCTATAAATTACTGCGTATAATGAGGTGAGTTTGGATGCATCAGCCATCTAATGACTGCAGTGTAAATGTCCGCTTTTCAATTTCGGTTAGGGAACTGCCTAATAGCTGCCAAGCCGACGCTGACTATAGGGTCGGCCCAACGTCTTCTCTCGGAGGCAAACGACCATATTTTAAAACCTGCCACTGACTTTCATATGACAATAAGATCTGGGATGGGTAAAGATTTTAAACTAAAACGTATATCGATCGACACTTTGCAAACAGGCAACTTTAAATTTACCTTTACATTACCCACAAATTTCATCGTTAGACAAAACATTCAGGTTTGAGTGTATAAAGCACAGTTCTTCAGCTTAAAATGAAACCAGAATTGTAATTGTGGAAAAGAATTACAAAGTGATATTTACCGGAAGGAAAGCTACTTACAGGACATTTCGCTGACGTTAAAAAATTATAATAAAGATTAATAAACCAACCACTTTATATTTTACTTATCTTATTAGACTGCTGTTGCCTTTTTGCACATAAACACTGATGTATTATTAAGTCAAACCAAATTTTACCCATACGCAACATTATATTTTTAACACTTAAGTAATCTAGTTGTCTGTGTTAGGCTTAATGTGTGGTCATGAAACATACTTTTGTAGCTGTAGATTTCTGATGTTCTGACCAAACTTTAAACACATTGTACTTCTAAATCATGATTTTTGTTAAATTAAGTTATTTTTGTGCCATCTTTGTTTTTATTAAAGCATCGTTGCCTTGCGTAGAGAAAGGTTGTCTCTAAATATGAAAAAGGTGTTTTGTCGGACTCGTTTGCCGAGATAAGTTTTCAAGGTACACAGTTTTATTAAAAGTAATATGTGGTGATGGGATGTGATTTTCCGTTGGGATACACATGAAGTATCATATATTTGCCTAAATATATATTATTTTATATATATTATTTTAATTAAATATGTTCAATGTACGACGAGGATCACATTGCGCAACACACTAAAGAAATATTAATTTTAACACACGACTGAAACAGAAGTTTGACATTATTTTATATCTTATAACGAGATATAAATTTACACGTCCCGTAGTCCTGACACTTTTTTAATGCCAACATAAATTTAATGCGTGCCTCTGCTGTGTTATCTTAGAAAACCTAAAGGTTCGGCACCGAAGTATTTAGCCCATCGTTATGACACACATGTTCTGAGTTTAGGTGTTAAAATTGCTTTTACAAATTCCATGCAGAATATTTCTCCTTATGGGATCAATAAATTACCCACCTGTTGAAAAATCTGAGTGTTTATTAGCGAAATCAATGGAACCTCAGTACTGAAATCTTTTAGGAAGCACATAAAGTGATTCGCCTTTTCACACGCTATGTGCTTAAGATATACGTAAAGGTAAAGTGAAATTTCACCTTAGAAGAGACCATAAAGTTCCAGAGGGGAAGTAGAAGTATAGCTCTACTCTTTATTTAACTTCAGCGTTATGTGATGGTGGGTGGTAAACGCCATTTCCCAGCCGCTTTACCTCCTGGAAAGAGACAAGGTATCCATTTTACAGGAAAATAGATGGGCCCAGGGCTGGTCTGGAAGGGTGCGGACGATCTCGCCTCAACCAAGTTTCAATCCACGAACCTTTTATAACGTAGTGAGTCCCTATACCAGCTACGCTATCCAGGCCCTCTTACACACTACATTTTAATATTATTCTCCCACCTACGTCTACGCGTCGTATATTGTCATTTAGTCAGGAATTCGATTATGTTCTTTATGCATCTGTCATATTCTATCTATTCTCTCTTCCTAGCGGATGCAGCCTTAGGTGCAATTTTACTCATCTAATATACATTTGATTGGATGTCACACCCCGCAAGTGCTATGTAACCCACCTATCTCGTCCACCTTAATGTGCTAAAGCTAATGATATTTTGTGCGTTTACCGCGTCTGTGATTTCCTCCATCTTCGTGTAAATCCTCTCTTCGTTATCAGGTGTTTTTATCCCAAAATTTACCAGCATGTGTCCTTTGTTTCTATCTTAGGGTGCAGGGCATATTTGACATTTTCCGACATAAAAGACAAAAAAAATGGTAATTTTAAGGGCACAGTTCAACTCTTATCCATTACTTTAAACTGAGAAATTGGTTTATTTCTATATATTATTGAGATAAATTCAGGCTAAGCACCCGGAAATAAACCACAAAGCGATCGCCTGCCACGTTTTGAGGTTATGGTAATTTAGAAACGTAGACTACACTCGTAACATTGCTCTTGTAATACCTTATTCAGTTGATAGAGTGACTTTAAGAAACCACGAAATTCATAGTGGTACGATGGGTACCGGGTCTCTTGCCCTGGGGTAAAGCGGCCAGGCCTTGGCGTTAACTACCCAACCCCACCTAGAGCCGAGGTTCAAGAAAGAACAGAGCCATATCTCTACTCTTTTTGTGGGCCTTCATGGTCTGTTATAGGGCAAAATTTGCATTTTTTTTTTTTTACTTTTCTACGAACCCCAACACCTAGGGCTCTGCGCCATTGAATTAAACGTGGCTGCACAGTATATTCTTAATATTCGTGAAACACAGGCCAATTTGGTCTGTTTGGATACGTTAAGTTTTCAAGATAAGTCTGGTAACGCTTCACTGGTCTTCACTGTTGGGAACGACAGCTCATCTAAATGAGTTGTTTTTAACAACCGCTGCTCCTCGACTGCATTAGACACGCGTACGTCAGTGCTTTATTTACTTCTAATATTAAGCTGTCTTTTGAAATACATTTGATATGGGTCTACAGCTTGTTTCCATGGAGACGGATAGAAATATAAGTTCCGAAACGTTGTGTATTTTCAACTATACAAGACTACACGAGACAAGACACAATTTTCAACACAGTATTAATAAACAGGGTCATCTGCACCCAGAAAGATTTAAAAAATCGTCATTAGCGAATTATGACGTTAATTTCAAAGCAAAAGAAGTAGGCATAGCAGTACATATCACTCACTACACCATCAAGATTAGCTTTTCGCTACTTTAAGCAGCACGCCTCTATTTAGTACCGGGTAGGTCCAAGGTCAATTACTAGTGTTAATATTTCTAGTATTTTACGTGGTTAACCACTGGGGACAAAAGGCAAAGTAATCTCAAGAACGTACGTTTTACAAGCCTCGGTCTGGAAGTATCTTACTAGAATGAACTTGAAAAACGCTTCGTCGTAAACTTGAAAGTTAATGGTGCCTCTATTTAGAGAATATGATGAAATAAAATAAGATTTTCTTTTGTATATGAATATACAGTTTTCGGCCCCTTCGCCAAGCAGTAGCGAAAAACGCCTATTAGCCTTGTCATGTCTGTCCTTCTATTTATGTCTCATTGTGGTACAAGGAAAATGCAAGCGGGTAGATTTTGGTAGATCTTCGTATATGGAATTTTTACCAAAATTTGTCTACACTTTCCAATTCTGGTTAAAATATGACAAACGTAACAGGCATTTTGTATGGGGATCTTCGTACTTTGTTATAACACCTCAGCGTTATTGGTTTTAATGACTGATACAGGGTATATTCTCTGTAAGACAGAAGCTGACTCCGAAGAAATACTTGACGATCGAAACATAACGCTAGAGAAGGATCGATTCTAAATCTCCTCTTACGCGATGCATCGCGCTTAAAGTGGTATCGATTACGGTCTATTTTGGAGTTGTTGCTAAGGTAATAAGAATCTCTAGAAAGAAAGAGAGAAAGAGAGAGAGTGTGTATGTATGTATGTATGTATGTATGTATGTATGTATGTATGTACGTATGTACGTATGTACGTATGTACGTACGTATGTATGTATGTATGTATGTATGTATGTATGTATGTGTGTATGTGTGTATGTGTGTATGTATGTATGTATGTATGTATGTATGTATGTATGTACGTATGTATGTGTGTATGTATGTACGTACGTATGTACGTATGTATGTATGTATGTATGTATGTATGTATGTATGTATGTATGTATGTATGTACGTATGTACGTATGTATGTATGTATGTATGTGTGTGTATGTATGTATGTGTGTATGTATGTATGTATGTATGTATGTATGTATGTATGTATGTATGTGTGTATGTGTGCGTGTTTGGTTTTGTGTAAGAACTTTGAAGGGCTTGCATAAAGTAGTGGCATTTTCATTGTTTTTTTAATTATTCAAGAATTTAAGATCTAGGTGCTGTAATATATCGAATGCGCAGGAAATGCCCGGCTGTGCGGATATTTTCTGACATGTTTAAAGGAGGGGAGCAAAAATCCCCCGCACCATTTAGCCGGGGCTACTAATTTTTAAGGGTAACACCTGGTAAGGTGTTGGGGATTTTTAGTATGGAATTTGCTTCACGTCATATTTCCAGCTACTGGAAGCCCTAAGGAAAAAGAAGATACAATTAAAAGAGGAAGCACTAGATCGCGCTGTATCGAGAACTGGCTTTCGAAGAGGCTATGAACCCGTCGTAATAAAAAGAAATGATAATTTTGACCCTATTCTTTTCGTGTATTTTGGATCGTTGTTTATAACACTTTGCCTAATAGTACAATGTCTTACACGTGTTAAGTTTCACCGCTGTATTCAAACGTAACACCCCTAAGTACTCGCACACACGCAAACGCGTACATACTTACAGAAAGTAACATTAAAACTTTCCGTTATGTCTATCACGCTGGTACTACGGGTTTGATGTACGTATATGGCGTAAAACTGCTCCATGTTCAGCGCTCTGCCGTCGCAAGGCAGCTACACAACGTTCACACGTAGGCCGATCCGTGTGTATTACAACACACGCCGCTTCATGGCGCCTCGGAGGATATGAATTGAAACATTGTGTGACGTCACATATGTCCTTTCCTTGGCGTACTCGCAATAAAATTTCTTAAAAGTGAGAAGTACCTCAATCACGCTCTTCTGTCCGCCTGTCCGCATGTACTGAGTCCAGAACCAATAAAAACCGTTTTATGAAACTTAATACTGGATAGAAGGGTATACAGAACTGTAGTTTTACCTGTTGTTTTGTATGGGTGTGAAACTTGGTATCTCACACTGAGGGAGGAACGTTTGAGAGGAAGGTGCTGAGGAGGATATTTGGGCCTAAGAGGGACGAGGCGACAGGGGATTGGAGAAGATTACATAACGGGGAACTTAATGACCTGTACTCATCACCAAATATTATTCGGGTAACCAAATCGAGAAGAATTAGATGGGCGGGGCATGTAGGACGTATGGGAAAAGAGAGATGCATACAGAATTTTGGTGGGGAGACCTGAGGGAAGGCGACCACTTGGGAGACCCAGGCGTAGATGGGAGGTAATATTAAATGGATCTTCAAGAAGTGGGATGGGAGGGCATGGATTGGATTAAGCTGGCTCAGGATAGGGACAGGTGGCGAACTCTTATGAATTGGGTAATGAACCTCGGGGTTCCATAAAATGTGGGGAATTTCTTGACTAGCTGAGAAATTGTTAAATTCGCAAGAAGGCCTCTGCTCCATGGAGTTAGTTAGTTAGTTAGTTAGTTAGTTAGTTAGTTAGTTAGTTAGTTAGTTAGTTAGTTAGTTAGTACTGGATAGACTAATGAACACCAACCGATGCACGACAGTACAAGAGTTTGAATTAAAACTGTATAGATCCCTGCACAGTATCGACATAAATGTCGTCTTAAGGGGATCACCACCATTACACAGTTCCACTTAAACGTCCATGAGGTAAGTGGATATGTGTACTAGTGATGATCCCCTGAAGATGATAGTTATGCCGGAACATGTATAGTGATCTATACAGTTTTAATACAAACCGTTAACGCTTTTGTGCATCGGTTGGTGTTCGTTAGTCTACGGTAAGGTGCACGGTGTGATTACTATAAAGTAACACTGGATAGTTCCGCTACAATTTGTCGATATACCCAAGTCTTAGGTAGAAAGTGATAAGACTAGCGGACACTTTATATAGATACCTACATGCATTTCTGCAAGCACTATTTCATATTTGCTACATATTTATCGATATTCCGAAAAGAATTTTGTCACGAAGTAAGCACATGCTATGACCCATATATATTTTTCCTAAACCTTATGGTTTAGAAATAACTACAGGAAAAAACCAAAGATGAGGGAAGAAACGGCATCAATAAAAATGAAACTACTATTACTACTACTACTACTAATAATAATAATAATAATAATAATAATAATAATAATGTTTTTTAATGTGAGTTTTTCACGGTATCTAATATTCGTGTTTTTGTTGTAGTTTATGTTTCCGTAACCGCGCTATATAATCTGGGGTTTTTGAATGTTCTTAACTAATCCATAAATATACGCACGTCATAGTTACAAATATTTGAAATGCTCAACATGCAAATGACCTTTTGCAAAGGAAGAAGCTCTACTAGACGGCATGACTGATAGAGTAGTTGAAACTGAAATATGCTTTGGAATTGAAATGAATGTGGAAAAACTAAGGAAATGAGAAGCTCAAGGCATCCATTCCCCGTATGGTTTATGATAAATGAAAAGCAACTCGAGAATTCGGAATATTTTAAATATCTGTGTGGAGCGCTATCAAATGGTGCTAGGTGTACGCGTGAAATTAAATCCTTTATTACCATAAAAAAGCGGCATTCAACAAGAAGGAAAGTCCTTTCGCCTGTAATTTGGATTCAAACGTTTGTTAAAAAAGTAGTGAAACGCAATGTATGGAGAATAGATTTTTGTGGTGCTGACACCTGGGCACTTCGGACAGCAGATCAGAAATTCCTGGGAAGCTTTGAAATTTGGTACTGGAGAGGGATGGAGAAAATCAGCTGGACCGATCATGTGAAAAATTAAGAGGCATTTTATAGAGTCAAGTGGGTAGGAGTGTCACACAATGAAACAAAGGAAGGCTAAAAATATTAGTTGTACCTTGCATAGGAACTGCCTTCTAAAACACATATTTGAAGGACATGTAGACAGGAAGGGAAGACTAGGAAGAAGCCATAAGCAGCTACTGGATAATCTTTAGGAAAAGAGAAGGTACTGGGATTTTAAAGAGGAAGCACTAGATGGCACTCCATGGAGAACTCGCTTTCAAAGAGGCTGCAGACTTGTCACAACACAGACTGTGTAAGGAATGAATGAATTTAGAAGAAACGTACTGTCGTTACCTGGTTCTCCACGTAGGGTTTTCTGTAACCCAGAAAACAACAATATGCATACAGCGTCTCTTACAGTGCACTCAGCTCTAAGTGTGTGGAGTTTATCGTTCGTAGCCTCTATGCCGTTTAGTTAAAAGGCATGCAGAAAGTAAATATAATATTCACCATGTTTCTGTGTACAATAAAAGTAATTATTAAAATTACTGCTTAGAATAAAAATTAATTTCATTACATCAGCATATTTTTAAGGCAAGCTTAATAAAGAACAAGTATCATAGATATCACGTAAAAAAGAAGAAAAACGTTAAGTGAATAAAAGTAAATTTAAAGTTCATTTCATATCAGTTTGTAGTAAATTCTGTAACGCGTTTAGAATATAGAGACAGAATATGATACCTTGCTATGTGTTTCTCTCATATAATGTACAAAGCGCACGTCGACATTTCACGCGAAGTTTGAAACACTGTAGTGCCTTATGTTACGTTGTTGTCTGGTGCCATGAAATGGGGAAATAAATCCTACGTCAGTGCGGATACGACAAGGAGAAACACAGACAGCAAATACCTCACAACCTACCATAGAGAAGCTAATAGTATTCATTACAGGAGCAACATCGGCGCTTCAGAAATGCATGCTGCATTGAATTTTTAAGCTAAAAGAGAAACCTGGACTTACTTGCACAAGCGGCCAAAGTTATTAAACATAGTTAACGCGCTTTGCCATACGATAACCCTGTGGGTAGTTATAATTCAGGTAAATGTGAATTATCTTCTGTGTCTCAGAAAATAGAAAGAGAATGGATATGGAATGCAAGCCGCTATTTTTTCCAGTTTCAAGTGACTACAAAGTCCAGAATGGGAAAATAATATTTGTATCCAATTCATAGGCCTATCTTCTCTAAGTAAAGAAACAAAGAAGCCTCTAATGTATGTTTATACCTTCTTCAGTGAGTCGTCTTAAGTGGAATTTTACATAATGTGAACACTGACAATTATTAATGGAAAACGGTAAGAACCTAATGCCTAAAACATGAACACATAAGGGGGAGAGTGGTAACAAAAAATCCGGACTAGGCAGTAGATACAGGTTCTTAGTTAGCTTCAAGCTCTTCTTGCTTTACTCTGGTACCACAGGGTCCAGTTACCTGTCAGTGGGGAACAATGTGTACGTATGTATTAGAGCCGGCCTGAATGTGGGTTTACAAAGAAATCAATATAGGCACCCATGCAGAAAGTCCGGAGATGCGTGAATGTTTGCATGAACTCACGAAAAAAATACCGAAAACACAATTTATTGCGCAGTATTCGTGCCTCTTACGGGACAGTCCATTTCCCAAAAGCCGTGGAAAGGCAGTTATTCTGACTTTTTTTGTAATTTCTTTCTTTCTGATCGTATAAATTCAGGTACAATACGTAACTCCGTGAGCAGTCTTTGATTCACTATGGAGAGCCATCATTCTGTTAATTGTAGCTATTGGACGGCCAAGACCAATTCAGTTCGTAGGGTCCCAATCCTATACCCGATAATAATAACGCTTCAGCACGTGAGGTAAGCAATGTTGGCGTTGGGCAGATGATATGACAATATATTGCCGCATGAACGCTCTATGGAATGGTCAGCAAATGTACTAATTACTATGCCACAGGTAACTACTCGCTCCAGGCAATTTTCCATACGCTATATACCTAAACACATAGAGGACTTGAGATGAGCTTGTCTGTCGTCGTAGCAAATGCTTAGAAAGAAATTATATATTATTTAATCCAACAAATTGCACAAAAATAGTGAATAATCATTTTCATTTAGGTCCTACCTGTTGTAGTCTGTATTCAGTGGTCTACAGTATCATAGGTACCAAACAGACAACACAGGGATATTCGCTCTGAACGATGACGACAGATTGACATAGCGTTTGCCGGCAAAGAAGGATAAAATTCAGAACTGTAAAAGTCTGCTAACTGATTTATATTTTACACATGTTTAGCAATTTTAATTGTCATTATTTTATTTACCTACACATGTCCATCTGAACAGAGTTACACGTTTTTGTATACTTCCCTGATGATGACATTGTGGAGGTCGAAATGTGTTGGAGGCACGTAAATGACAAGTGATTATTTATTTTTGATTGTGAAATGTGTTTGATTAAATACTGTATAATAATATATTGCAAGGAATATGAATTGCACGAAGTTTAGAAAAAAATTCGGAAAATCGGAAAACAACCGGTCATGGGGCGCATTGCCCTTTAGTGCTGTACAAGTGTGTGCAAATGGTTTTGACGTTACAGCTTCGTAATTTAAGTAGCTCCATGACGTAATGTGCTTTTAGAAAATCCAATAATCTCTTAGCTAGTGAAAATATTTTCCATGAAGTCTTTGTTGCTCCGGGTCGTGAATATTAACGTGGCGGTTTTCTGGCATGTAGCAAGCCTTAGAAGAGGTAGGACTTCTGGTTTGTAAAGGGGATCTTGTCCCAAATACATGCAGCATCCTATTTTAGGCGAATAGCAAGAGTAACCAAACTTCGACATAGGAGGAAAGGGGTTGAAAATGTCAGGCATCTGCACCACACCTAGATTTTAGAGAAAGAAGTCGAAATTTTAAAATTAAGAGAAGAAAAATTATAGCAACGTAATAAAAATTGAAGTTATTTCAAAAACATTATTCTGTCTTTAATATAAAGACGATTAACACATTTCTCAACGAAATCGGCCTTGTAAGCAAACTTTTCTTTGTGCTCCCTTCTTTCGAAGGAATGCTGCCTGCCTCAGTGTCTCAGACCTCTCAGGCAAAGGAAGGAATGTACATCCCAAAAAGCCAAGTTACCCTTGAAAACCTAACAGTTCCTAGTTCCTCAGCTATTGAAGACATTTTCAGATTTTATGAAACTTGAATTTTCATTGTCCTGGTTACAAAAGAAGGTCACATGTATTTATATTCAGGCAGATGAATCTATTCCATACCCCGCCATCGCATTTCTTCAAGACACTATCCAATATTGTCCTCAAGTCTATGCATAAGTTTCCGAGGATTTTTTCATGTCTTTTCCACCGAATTTCCTCTTCTCTTCACATTTCACATGCCCCGTCCATCGCATCTTGTTCGGCCAAATAATATTTGCTGATGGTACAGATCATAAACCTTCTAAATATGCAATTTTTTCCATCGCATTTTACTTGTTCTCTCTTAAACCCAAATACTATCCTCAGCTCCCTATCCTAGAAGACCCCAGCGTACGATGACACCTTAATGTAGAAAACCAATTTCCACTCCCACATACCACAATAGGCAAGAATATGTTTCTGTACGCGTTAGGTGTAAGTTACAAGCACAGGACAAGTGCCTAACAGTGCAGCTTCTTTTTTTTTCTGTTACTCTCAGCAAAATTAAGGACGTTCATAGAAAACATTAACACATAATTAAATATGTAGTGCCACATTTTTCACCATATTAGACAATTACTAGATAATTATTACCTTTCTTAACAATCACGAGTGTGAAAAATCAAAGTCTCTAGCTCCAGTAAATCTCACTTTATATACTGTAGAAGTTGGTAACAAATTCTCTAGCTCCAGTAAGTCTCACTTTATATAGGGTAGAAGTTGGTAACAAATTCTCTAGCTCCAGTAAGTCTCACTTTATATGCGGTAGAAGATGGTAACAAATTCTCTACCTCCAGTAAGTCTCACGTTATATACGGGAGAAGCTCGTAACAAATTCTCTAGCTCCGGTAAGTCTCACTTTATATATGGTAGAAGCTGGTAAAAAATTCTCCAGTCGCCACACACGGCGAAGTGGTGAAAACCTTTTAAATATTTTCTAAATTAAGCCACATTACAGGTTGTGATTTTTACGATTTTGCAAGTGCACACCGTATTTCTTGCTATCGGGGTTATTTTTCTTTTACTCACGCCATTTTTTACTATTCGTAATTGAAAAATGAGTGTTATATTATATAGTGTTAAATGACATATTGTTCAGATGTGCTACAAACCATATAATTATTTACTTTGCCTTATATATTGCACCAGTACTGCTACCTGAGAGGAGAGTTTCGTGCGAGTTTCGGTCAATTATGTTTGTAGTGGACCACGTTCAAAATATTAAATTATTAAATTATACATTACAAAAACTGGAGACCTGCTGATTTATCTGTAAAAAGATGTATGATTGCTGAAGGGAAATTAAGTGACTAGACAAAATCCTTTTTCGGAATATTAGATAAAATCCGAATAATAAGATTTCTATCACCGCGTGATAATCTGGGGAAATGAACTGCCAAAGGATTCGAGGTTGGAGTAAGAGAAACATGTTATACTGTGCTTCAGAATAGTTACTGTTCCTGCTTTTACCTGTTTATTATATCACAATAGCTACGTGTATATCTGCTACCTTTCAAGAAACTCACCTCTAAATCAGCGCGATTTTAGTGAAAGGACAGTAACGATGGAACCTAAGCTGAAAGTACAGTATTCCGAAAACTTACACGGAGCACTTCGTCTTCAGCCGCATATCTACATGAGTGTCAAACTTCAAAATTTCTACGAAGAAATAACTAAATTCGCCGAGTTTCGATTAGGAGAATTTGTAAGGATTGTTTGTTCACTTAGTAGAGCTATGCAGGACCCTCAGAGACAGTGAAATTAACTGAGGATGGACTAAACTGAGCGTCACCTTCCGTGGCTTTTATTTATACTGACATGATAAAATTGATAAGAATGTTAGGACGTCTATCACGCGTGTATGTGCAAGACAAATATTTTTTTCGAAATACGAAATAAACACAGAATCTGAAGGCCTAGCCACAGAAGAATATATATTATTAAATGAACTTTCGAGATAAATTTGTGTAAATTTGTGAGTGTATTAAAATGTACTAGAAGATAATTCAGTAGCGGGACGTTCTCATCCGGATTTCGGATCTGCAAAATTTTGAGAATTTTATGATCCTTAGAAATGCCCGAATTATATACCAGTCGACACGATATTACGTCTCAGGAGGCTCCTCAAATCGCTAGCAACATCGCTGAGGAAAACCTTAAATTTACGCGATTCGAATATTCTGGTGTCATAAAAGAGACAAAAATTCGTAACATGTTTAATAATTTTAATTATTCAAGATTAGAAACATGCGAAAAATTAAATATATAGTTAGTTGGTTAATTACCTACGTTGTTTTCCCATGATTATCGGAGTTAATTCTATTATATTTCTGTAACGAGCAACTGTAGGTATGTAAAAAAAAACTTTAAAATGTTTGCTATTAAATTACACTATTTTAGGTCGTTAGTATTTAGCAAAAATTTATCGCGTTAACCTTCAATCTTTGTAACCCAGAAATGGTCGTTTATTGTTACAGTTCACAGCTTCCTTTAGAAAGTATCACTTCAGGCTTTAATTGTAGTGAGAAACTGTTTTTCAACACACGCTCACTGACAGAAAGGCACATATGGGCATAAAACTATTTACACGTAACATGTATTCCATTGTGCTATGTTCTGGGTAAATCTGCATGCTAGCAAATTGATGAGATCTCTAATCAGTTATTAATTTTACTGGAACTATTTTCAACAAAACGTAAATTGCACATCACTAACATATTTCAGAAGCATCTACGCTTGTGAATGCTCTGATTATCAGTAAGTAATTACAAGTCTAAACAGACGAGAAAAGTATTGGGAGTTGAACGACGTAATGTCAAAACCATTTCGCTTTCAATGTATCTCAGTAACACCATGCGACGTGGCTCAATTAGTAGACTTCAGCGCCAGGGATATCGGAAAACAAAATATTAAACCCTTCCCCCTTGCCCAGCTCTCCAACTGAGCCTTCTTGTCATCGTCAGCTGTCATCTATAGCAGTTCACGACGTGAGAAGGTGTCCATCGTTGACGACTGTATTAGTGAAAATAATCCGCACTCTTCACACAGACCGTCAAAGGATCTACATGCTCCATTGTCTACTCGTGTTGTAGTGGAAAATATAGATGTATTATTTCAGACGGGTTAGCAAGACAAGAGAATATGCGAAGGCTTAGCGTTTCACTACACGCGCGCGCGCGCGCGCGCGCGCACACACACACACACACACACACACACACACAAGCACATAGGAGAATATGCGAACACAAGAATAAATAAATACGTACCATGTATATAAATATATATATATACACACACACACAGACACACATACAGGTTGCCTACGTAGTACATACGTCCATGCGTACATATCTATAGAAAAATTTATTCGTTCGCACACACACAGGACGTATCTAAAATTTTTGTCGTACATCGAGAGTCTAACCGTCTGCCTCCCTGCCTGCCTGCCTGCCTGCCCGTCCGTCCGTCCGTCCGCACGGAACCACTCGGCTCCCACTGGACGGAGTTTTTTAAAATTGATATCTGAGTATTTTTCGGGAAATCTGTCAAGAAAATTCAAGATTCATTAAAACCTGACAAGAATAACGGATACTTTGTATGAATACCTGTGTACATCTGTGATAATATCTCTCGCTTAATTCTTCTTATAATGAGAAATATTCATATAAAATCTTAGAGAAAGACAAAATACGCATTTTATATTTAATAACTTTTTCCGAAAATCGTGCCATTTATGAGACAACGTGGAAAAATATGGTATAGCCGGACAAGCCACAGATGACAGTGCGGCGCATGCGCTTTGCATGCTGGATAACTAAGGCTACAGACGCAGTCGGAATATGTAATACTTATTGCTTTTCTACTGCAAAAATTGTTACGCGAACGCGCCTCAATATTACGTTATACATACATTGCCTGTGTTGTTAGTATCTGTGACGCCTTGTAGTTTGGTACGTACGTCCCGACCTCTCGTAGCAAACTGCTATATGCATTTTCTTGCTTATAACAGAGAGTAGATATAGCACATATGGCCCAAATATTTGGACCTACCTACAAGCAATCCGACTTGTCATCCCATTATTTAACTCCGAATTATACGGCTGAGTGCTGCATTCTGTTCACTGAAATGAAAAGGTAACTGTTGTGGAGAAAATACACATATGTAATCACCAAATACTGGTCAAATACAAAAATGAAAATACACAGAAAATTGTATTCATTTCCGACTCAGATTTCAAACACTCGAAGTTGAAATATTCAGATTGGCTTGAATGTTTGATGAGTTTATATTGGACACAGATAAACCTATCCTACGATATACAGAATGCAAATTTGATTGCCGAAACGGGATGGAGTTGTAAAAAATGACATGGTTCATCCTTGATCATACATGGTGGCTCGTGTGTTTTAATCCTATCATGCCAGTTATTATCTATCATAACACACTTTAAAGTAAAGATTCGTATACCTTCCGTATGTGTGAAAATATTTGAATTATCTCTCCATCAACAATGAAATGAAGTAATGGATTGTTTTCGTAACGTAATAAAATAATATCCGTTAAAGGAATACGTCCTAACTTGCTACGGCTTTGGTACTTAAACACGTTGGCTAGACAACAAAGTGTATAATAGTGAAACTGCATATGGAATTCTAGGTTTCAGTATGCTTGATCTACCAAATTTCTTTACTAATTTTTCGACATATTTACCTATTATATTTCCAAAAATATTTATTTTCTTTAGTCCGTAATTTACACAAGTCTCGATCCCACTTTTAGAGAATTTCCCAGTAACGTTTATAAACCGAGACTCTTCAGACGGCAGACTGGCCACAGGACGTATGGTTGCAGTTCTATCCCCGTCAGGGCAAGGGTAATTCTTCACTAATTCCCCCACACTGATGTAGAGGCTTACAGTTCAATATGTACCAGGGATGTTTTTCTGCTTGTAAGCGCACCAAATCGTGGCGCTGAGTGTTCAATTTCATCATTGATATGACTCGTATAAGCATTTGCTTTATTATTATTTAATATAGAAATAAACTGATCAGTATGACTCTTTGATTCGGATGTTCACATTTTAAAAATCAGCAGGCTGTTTGATTTGAGTGGATTGTCGGTTTCGAAAGTGCCGTCGAAGAAGATAATGTTTAATAATAATAATAATAATAATAATAATAATAATAATGAAAAAAGAGAGGAAATGTGCATGCGGATATGTGTGACAATACCAGCTACAAGAATGTCACGCAATATGAAGCAGAAATGAATATAAAATACAATATTTTTATATATAGATATAAAATTTATGTGGAATGTGAAAGTATGACTGTGCCAGCGTTAAGTGGGGACACCGGAATAGCAACAAAAATTATTAAGAAAATTTTGGAAGCCATACAAAAAAAATATTCAACAGATTCACAGCAGAATACACTGATACTTGGACACCACCCATTACATGGAAAGTACTGGAGTCTGAAACTTAAAACCTGAGCTGTGGTTCAAGAGGAGAAGTACCAGGGGGTAAGCCCTGTGACAAAAAGAGACAAAAACAACAGCATAATAATAATAATAATAATAATAATAATAATTCTTGAGTCACCAGTAAATATATCCAATGTTTTCCATGCTAACACTAGTTCACCTGCAGCAAGGGTGCACCTAAAGGGGGCTGTAGGGCTACAACCCCCCAAACCCCCAAAAATTGAAGTTAAAGAAACATAGATTTTGTATGTATTATGATATGAAAAGTTTTACGTGGTTTGCCCTTCAGCCGAAATCAGCCACTGAAATCGGCTGATGACTAGTACATCAGGATTTTGAAACATAAGTTAATAAAATTGAACAACAAGAAGACAGGACACTGTGACGGAGCCATAGAGCATGTAGTTATATTTGTATGTGTATAAATGCAGTTGCAGACAGTGTTATGTTATACTTAAAACATGATCTTTATAACGTAATTTTTAAAATGAAAAATTATATATAGCCTCAGGGTCAGCCAACCCCCCCCCCCCCCCCCCCAAGGAAAAATTCTGTGTGCGCGCCTGACATGCAGTACACACTCTTTACATTTATCTCACATACCACTTGTCACACGTTCTTTCTTCTATAATTATCACCAACTTGTTTACAAATACAGGTCTCACACGCTGCTAAAATACCTTTGCGCACTCGCCTAAAAATGGTACGGCCGCAGTGAAAGGCTGAGAGACATATGTACGTGCATCTACACACTATTTCTTACGTTGCAATAAAAGTTGTGTATGACCTAATTGTGTATTATTGAGCTAATATTTTTGTGAAAAATATGCGGTGGAAAGAAAGGCTAAATTACGAGTATTTATCTTTTTCACATAAACCAAGCATACAAGAAGTACGCTCCTTTAACTTAGTCGAGCTTAGTGTGTTTTATTTTGCAGGGCATTTTCTCAGTGTTGGGCAGTAACGGCAGGAACGGAAAACTCTTGTGCAGTGAGCGCGTTTTAGAAGCGTAGTTCCTCACAAATGAGGTCTGCAGTTTAAACTCGCAGTTTTTGCGAATAATCCCACCGTTAATGGAAAGAAAACAATTTGCATTCTCGGGTAATTTCGACACCATTATAAGAGTTACGTTTTCCTTTATTAGGACTTTCAAACTTTCATGGAACGTTTCTTTAAAAGGTCTGTCGAATTCCCTGTTTGCTTAAGCCGTAATATAAATAAAACTGGAATTAAAGTTTTGTGACACGTTTCTACTTGTGTCCCTAGGAAAATGCATTCACATTTCTGCACCGATACACATAAATATGAAGTGTCCTTAATCCTTTAAATCGTTTGGAAGATAATAGCACATATTGACTCGTATTTTATGTAGTTAACACTTGTAATAACGACGATAAGAAATTCAGCTGCCATAAATATTGAATGGCGCCTTATTTTCACCTAAGAATCTGTCTGTTTTCAAAGGCGGAATAGTGTATTTGCTGAAAATGAAACTTGTTATGGGTACGTATCTTAAAGTGCCAATGAAGTCTTTTGTTCCCGATGAGTAATTTTCAGTTCTTAAAGCCATTTTGTATCAAGTAATTGCAGTTATGTATGACTGAACGACAACTGATAATAATGAAGCTTGATACATTCCTTGTGCATGAGCCAACTAAGTCACTGTCGTCAGATCTGTAAATTTATGTTGTGCTGATATTTGGTACAGTAAGTCACTACCACCACACCTCTGTTAGTATCATTAGTCTGATACTTGACCAAGTAAGTCAGTATCATCACACCTATATCTCTTGTCATTTTACAGATACGTGTATTTTGATCAATAAGTTACTATCATCACACAACAGAAAGTAGCATGGCCTGTTCAATTTCTTACCCTCCAGATTTTCTTGATCCCGCCAACTAGCGTCTCCTAGGGCACAGGTGGAAAGAAATGTTAATAAATAAAACCCGTGTTTTAGGCTATTTGACACTGATAACACACTGTTCACTTGCACAGAGATTCTTTACAGGTAACCCTCCAAACCTTCATGGGTATTAACTAACATCTTTAACAAGAGATGGACAAAAGTCATGTCTGGTTTTTTTGTAATAAAGGGTTTGTCATGGCTGAAAAACTTAGAATATGGTATTCGTTATGTTTATGGCACGGGGTGGGGGGGGCTGTGATTAATTCAAGCGAGGCGAAAGACGTCTGGAAGCAGAGAGAGAAAGGGATATCACGTGACAAGCTTTGGCTGGGATTCCCAGTTTTGCGGTTTTGCGGGGGATTTTCGTTTCAAGACTGTGCCACTGCTGACGTGTTTTTAATAATAACGACGACTTTCTATTACGTATTAGCGTGTTCTGGAGCTGTTCAAGACGGAAACAAGGTCATTCACCAGCGCGGAGCATCTCGTGAGCCTGCGAGTTCGTGTAAAACGATGACGTGTCCAAAAGTATGACCAAATAAGAAAGAAACCTGCCTTGCATTGCAGCAAGACAGCTACAAGAGAGGCTAATTTACATAACTTAGTGACAAGGATTCCGAATTGAATCAATGTTCCGTATGAAATGGAGTGTAGGTGCATTGAACATGTGTGAGAAAAACAACATTACACTCAGAAAGTAATCCAAGACAAAAAATTTCTTCTCTATTGATTCCTGAATAAAATTCAGAACATTCGCTTGAAGTAACTTTCTCATTACACATTCAATTTTATGGAGCGTTAAAATTGAAATTAACACAGAAGTAACAATTTTACGTTTGATGGAGAATTACACTTCGATCTTCAAACAAGCGTGTCACGGTAAAACGCTTTGTAATGTATTAACCTTAACAAAATATTAACTTGCTTGGTTTTGTTGCCCACAAAACTTCGTAGAGCCAACATACAGGCTGATGCATTCCACATTTCCCTGTACACAAGTTTTCTTATCATAAAAGTGAAACAATTCAAGAGTAAACCGTATACTACTTTCTACTATATCAGAAAAACTTCTGTTAGAATAAGGATCCTCAGCATATGTGATGTTATGTCTATAAGCGTCTCAAGTACTGAGAGAAAGTTCAGCCGTGTTCTTGGGTTTGTGCTTGGATGACAGAAGTTGTGTTAAAGGTAAACATATTTTATAGAAAGCAAAGGGATTTGTAAATCGCGTAAATTGATTCAGTAGCCCCATAAGGTCTGTTGATGTGTGACTTGGACATGGAATGGTGTTCGGTGTGATGACACGTAAAAGGAATTGACATTGTTTTCCGATAAAATGTAGGAGTGAGCTGCTGGCTCCACTGAAAGCAACCGTTGCAATGGTCTTGTTCTGTAATCTCGGCCCCTTACCTGTATATATTCCTGCCCTTGGGATCTCGACCTACCCTCCTAAATCTCCACTCCCTTTTCTTTAACCTCGACCACTTGTTTTCTTTTTCGTTCTTCGCGCGTTGCGGTGCTGGCAATGGGCAATCTAAGGTCAGCCAGCGTTCCGTACGATACGAAGTCTAAAACCAGTTTCGGGTTGAAGATATTAAATTCAGTTTGATTTGTCGTGGGTCTACCTTCGACCGTGACTCGAACCACAAACGACAGGACAGTAAACGCAAGACACTTCTTGCAAGTGGATCCCACTGATTATTATTCACTATTATTATTATTATTATTATTATTATTATTATGTTCTTATAGAAGTTGCAGAGTTTATTATTTTTATGTTAGTTGTATGTTTGTTATCTGTTACGTATGGAGTATTTTGTAAGTAGAAGATATTTAGTTGCTGCAGGTTTCACTTCTACTCCTCCTGACCCACAAATGTTCAGGACATTACCATCTGCTTCTCTTGTGAAGTTATCCTTTTTTCTTCAGCTTTTTGAGTTTCGTTTGCTATCAAGTTCAAAAAAGGAGTTTTTTTTATATATTTAGGAAAGGGTTCTTGATGAATATTTTTGTCACTTAATTTTATAAAATTTAATCCCTACAGTACATTTTCTCGTAACTCTATATGAATACCTTCACTTGTATTTATATCTGTCATTGTCACTCAATATAATGCCGTAAAATTATCGCAGGCTCCCCTCTAATAATTTTCATGTGCGTTGGTAAAATTGTGAAAAGCGGCAAGTAGTGTCGTCATGTCTGTCAGTCCGTATGGAATAACTCGGCTTCCGCTGGAGAAATGTTCATGAAATTTGATATTTCGTGATTCGTCTAAAGTCTGTCAAGAAAATTAAAATTTTATTAAAATCTGAGAAGATTAAGGAACACTTTGCATGCAAACGTGTGCACATTTATGATAATATGTCGCTGGATTCTTCTTATAATGAGAACTCTATTAAACAAAAGTTATAGAGAAAATGAAAACACACATTTTATATTTACTAGATTTTTTTCCGCAAATCGTACTTTTATGAGTTAATGTGGAAGATATACAGTAGAGACAGACAGACAGACAGTCCACAGATGACAATATATTATGTGGCATGCGCTTTGCCTACTAGATAACTAAGGCTACAGACACACACACGCACACAGATTCTGTAATACTTCTGGCTTTTGCACAGCAGTAATGGTTAAGCGAAAGCGCCTCAATATTGCGTTATGCGTGAACGGCCTGTCTTGTCTCTTTTTTTTTCAAGGTCAGTGTGTTACGACTGGTTTAGGAACTTACTACGGTGTTATGTTATATGTTGCCTTTGTTGTGTCTCTGTCGTCATATTTTATTCCAGAACTTCTCATACAGGCATTTAACTTATTACACTAAAAATGTGTGACGTCATGCACCTTTACCTTTATCCACGTCTTAGACGCTTACTACTGCGTTGTTTAGAATACTGCACCAGCTAACACATGCAAAGTAGAGTCCATAGCCGATCATGAGAATTTCCATATTTTATGGCACCCGAATTTTCATTTCTATCTTTAAAAAGTAGTCTGCCAATGGCCCTTATTCTAAGCCTCTGGACCTGAGCCCACAACCTCACATCTGTTTATTGAAAAAGCATGTAAATATTGCTTAGATCACCAGAACGTTTTCTGGCACATTTCATCCACGTGCGTTTTCTGTCACCCTCATTTGCATTATATGTCGGTTTCCCTTATTTTACTGAAATTTACACATAATGGGATTCTTCATGCGCAGAAGCAGCGGGTACATAATGGGGCTCAGAACATGCAATCACAAGAAGGGCCTACATCATGAGGCTCGCGATATTTAGTTCTGTCCACGCTTCTGTCTCATTCTTTCTTTTACTGTCCTTAGCATTTTTGTTGCAGGCTACCCTTTATTAAGGTGACAGGATGTCATTTACCATGTTGAGACAGAAATAGTTTATGAGGCCAAAATATTTAGAATTCTGTACAGAGTATAAGGACAATCAGGCCGGAACAAGCTAGTAACAATGACACTGTGTCTTTCAAGTTAATTAAATGAATGTAATTAAAGAGAAAATATCCAGGAAATATTTGACATGAGTTGGTTTTAGCAGCTTATATGGGAGATCATTTTTTCAAAATTCTTTAAAGTAATATTAATTATTTAGCTAGTTACCAACTTTATTTACTTATCTTACGTCTCTGGGTTTTACGGCCTAGAATATTCAAATCTTCTGGGATGTTACGACATGTTGACTGGCAAGTATTTACCTACGTTTCGAAGAAATGTGTTTTCTCCATTGCTAGAGTATAGAAGTTCAAGCTAGGACTGATAGAGTTGCCATGGCCGGAAGGCTTAGGTCTTTAACGGAAACCGTGTAAGGTCCTCAAATTTCGCACAGTAGGGCCTAGCTACTCCTTTCTGAAAACCGCAGTTATGGTCAAAATATCATGGTCAGAGTCCCTGAGATACTCTCCTGAGAAAATAGTGTCCGGTGCAGAACCCTTCCCCTTTAATATCGTTCCCCTCTTTTCCCAGAGTCTTTTGTTATGATCCTTATCCCTGTCAAAATACTTCGCTCCTTTTTCCCCACCCCACTTTAAACCATACCTACACCATCCAATAATAATTTGTGATTTATTCAATACACTGGAAATTTTGGGGGCGGAAGTTACGACACGTAAACTAATTGTCTAGTAAAATTTCATTATTAAACTTCCAAGTAGGTTTTAAGAAATGTATTTTACCTCTTGTTTTGATATGGTACCTTGATATA
This sequence comes from Coptotermes formosanus, assembly GCA_013340265.1. NCBI lineage: Eukaryota > Metazoa > Arthropoda > Insecta > Blattodea > Rhinotermitidae > Coptotermes > Coptotermes formosanus. Next base: position 404,827 of record BLKM01012505.1, on the reverse strand, counting down.
CTGTTCCTTAACACAGCAAACGTAATATTCTATAAACACTTTACGAGTCATTAAAATTTTCGGGTAATTTACTAATAGTTCCCTAAATTTTATATACATTTCGTAGTTAAAATATTCAGAGAGGGAAATTAAGCGTCAAATTCTCTCAAGGTCTTTAGTGTGGAGCTGTGAACACTTTAACATTTGCACTCCACATTACTCTTATGAATTCCAACAATCTGCTCAAGATTAATTTTCAAGAAAATCTCTGCACTTCAGAGTTCAAATTCGGGCACCGTCTAACAGGAGCTTAGGGAAAACTAACACAAAACACTGTAAACTAACCTGTCGATTTTAAGTAGACTTTGGATCTAGTATACAATGAAAGGCACTGTCGATTTTAACTCAACACTGGCCTGACAAGACTTGGAGGTTTACTTCGAGCACAAAATTATCTACATGTGTTCAGGTCTTCACTTTCTTGCTCACAGGAAATACTCTAGGTTTTCATTATATAAACACAGAAATTGAAACTGCATAGGCATGTATTTGCTGTTTATGCTGAGAGAATTATATGAAACAGAAGTGCTCTTTGTGAAAGCAGTGCAAATGTTTCAGTGTTCGCATAAGTGTTATATACAGTTTTTCCCGCAAATGTTTAAGAGAAACACGACTTATTATGTGTGGGAGACGCCATACTTATGGCACATGAATTTTACCGTAATTGGAATCAGTCCACTCAAAACAAAATTTTCCAGCTGCCTCAGGTGATCTCGTACGCAATGGACACAGTAATAATCGCATGTCCTTTATGCGTGAATGGTTACAATATTGCCTGTTTACAATACTGCCTGTGACCAACAATGAATATAGACTGTCTCTAATATAATGACTGTAATATAGAGTTACAATCAAATCTGCCTGTAGCCGATCCCAGTGGCGATGCGGTCTAAGGCCTCTAGATTGCTGGCATCGCGTGTTTGAATCCCACTGAGGCTATGGATGTTTAGTCTCTTGTGTTTGTTGTGTGCTGTGTATGTAGCGGCCTCTGCGACGTGCTGATCACTCATTGACAGGAGTTCTACAAGTTGTGTGTGTGTGTGTGTGTGTGTGTGTGTGGGTGGGTGGGTGGGTGTGTGTATGTGTGTGGGTGGGTGGGTGTGTGTATGTGTGTGTGTAATTTTGTGTGATATACAAACCTCAACCATGAGGAGCATAGACCCGAGTTGGGCTTTGGCGCCAAGATAGAAAAATCTGCTTTTTATTTTATAAATATATTTCCATTTTATGTTTTAGACATTAGAAATTCATTCCTTTTAACGGCCTCCTTGGTTATAAGCACAGGGCCTACAGAAATGCATGTACAAACGCTGTTGTAGAACAGAATTAGTTAAAAGTAGTTAAAATGAAACATGTCTTCATTAACACGCTGAAGTAACTTGTATCCCATCAACCCCAGTCAGTTAAACAAGCAATTACACCGGAACCCAATACACACATTTTTAAAGGTCTCGGTAAAACAAATTAATTACGATAGATTTAGTTCTTCTCTGACCCATCTGAGACGACTGCTCGTTGAAGAGCCGAAAAGTGTTGCCAACCTGTAAATACCTTACTTTTGAAATACTCTTCTATCTACTGTAGTATTTTACCTTTTGTGTATTGATTATTACAGCTGTAGAATGGGTTGTGCCAACTGAAATTTCAACTACAGAAATAATCGCTATAGAACACTTAGTGCCCTCATTAGTATTCAGATTTTACGTGTTTGATTATATGATCAAAATCAACCTTACATTTCCACAAATGTTCTACAATTTATTGAACACTTCACAGATCCTTAAGAATTAGTGCGTTCTATGGAGTTCATTCTTCTTTTATAATGTATTTCTTATTAACCCTTTAAAGGCGAAACGTATCTGTTTTATATAACGATTCAGTTCGTACCGCGCAGTAAACACTCTCCACTTCGGTTATAAAAACCAATCTCTTAAATGTTTTATAAGGCAAAAGTTGCTGTTTGTTCTGAGATCCGTACGAAACACATAAACGCAATGTGGGCACCACGTAGAATTTTTAACCTTTAGGGTACCTCCGTCCTCTATACGGGACGGCATTTAAACCTCCCCTAGGCCCCAGCGTCCTTTATAAGGGACAGCGAGAACACCAGCCATTTAAATACGTTGCTCTGCACGCCATGGAGACATATAGAGGAGCAAAATATAGCTTCATGCTTTTTTCACACCGCAGTAGACATTTCTTTGGTCAGCTTGACGCTCCGGCCTATTTACTCAATGATAGAACCCGGTTATCCCTGTGCATGTGATGCTGGTTTACCCACGGCCTGTAAGGAATTTTGTGGCAAGGCTGTGAAACTTGCTTTATTTTTCCTGCTGTGTTCATTGGGTGTGTGTGTGCATGATGAATGGTTTAGTGTGGAGGGTGTCAATACACAGCTACACAGCTCTAAGGTTGCGAGGATAATGTGGCAACAAACAGCAATAAGCAGACCGTTATCTGCAACCTTTTCATTTGAACGGCCCCCCATTCAGAGCTCGAGATACTGCGTTGCATTTCTCAGACTTATTGTCGAGTTTGCACAGCAATGTTGCTGAGTGAGTTTATTATTTCTTCTCAGAAAGCATTTCACAGTGGTGTGAGTGGTTGCTAAATAATGAATGGACCCAACCAAGGTCGCTGACGCCGGGAGAAATATCTGAACTAATTTTTGACACTGAGAGCAAAGAAGCTAGGATGTCAAGTAATGGCATTACAGATATTGGAAGGGGCTGGGGGGGGGGGGGGTGAACGGGGCCCCGGGGTGTCAGAACAACAACTGGACGGCTAGACACTAACCTGTCACGACTCTAGCAGCTCAATTTTGTCCAGCGCCTCTGGTGAACAGGATGATGGTGACAGTGAGCCAGGTCAATAGACTCAACAGCCAGCAACACTGCAATGGACATGCCCCTCTTGCCGTCAGAGAATTATAGTACAAGCCTATACATGGGGCCGCAGAGGAAAGGACTGTGAAGCGTCACACATAAATGACGGCGGTGTAGATAAGAGGGAAAGAATGGCAAACAGCTACTCGGTCGGCAGTAGCTCTTTCAAAAGGACAAAAGAAATTGTTTTTCCGCCAGCTGGACATGGATATTCTCAACAGTTCCATTCATCTTTCCTCAAGGAGGGGTAAGCAACTTTCACACTGAGATTTTCAATTGACCCTCGTGAGGAATATGTTGGCACACGCTGCACCAGAAAGGAGAAAGCCAAGGCTATTAGGTAGACCACCAAATGTTGAAGCACATGTCGCTGGCCTGTGCCGTCTGGTGTCGCGTAAGCACGGCCAGGACTGTAACAGGAAAAATTTGCGTAAAATGCCGAGAGTGTGAAGTCGGACTGTAAGAACATGTTTTAACAAATACTACACCAAGGCACAACTGTAAGAACATCAAGTGCGGCCACCTAAGCAAAACTGGTGGCTCATACCGAAATGTAAGTGAAAGAAACTGAAATTTTTTACTATTCTGTAAATTATTTTGTGTATTTACGAAATAAGAATATTTGCTGCTTTCTGGAAGACATGTAGAAATATCTCTGTCTTATTGCCCACAAAACGCCACTCAACTCATTATTTAATCTTGTTTGGTTCGCATAATATAAAGGTTTTTTGTAAACCATGTGAAAATTTAAATGGCTGGCGGAGAAAAATGTGGTACGCGAAGGCGGACTGTGGGTATTTAAATATGGCCGCCAAAAGGTTAATGTTAAACCTGGTGGTACGTAAAGTTACCGCTAGGCTTTAAAAGGTTAACTTAGTGATCATATTAGTTCGGTTTACGAATAGGATATAAGAAAGAAAATAAGGAATGAAGAATCTGAAAACCTGTGAAGATATGCGTATCAATGCTAGAATTCCAATCCAGTCCCAAATTATGGAAAATGCTGCAACCAGTGTGCCAATTTATTGATAAGGAACTGTTTACTTTCGGAATACAAAGAAAGGGAATCAATCTGGATTTTGTGACATTCAGTACAATTTTGTTTTTGCGACATTCCTTGAGGCTTAAATAAAGCGCACATGATGGAAAAAGGAATACGTACTGTTTGGTGGTCGGGACACATCTTGAAACGTTACAGAGAAAAGTGGCTCAAATTGTACTTCTGACTCGTATTATTCGTTATGTGTGTGTTTTTAACTTCAACCGGGACACCAATTTTCATAAATGGGATTTAGTGGTGTTCCCTCAGGCAAATTGAAGGATACTACACGAAATGATTCAATAGCCTGTTATGCCATAGCCTCTTCCAGTTATTATCAAGCAGGATGTCCGTGCCATGGCTTAGGTTGTTAGTCGCCGGTCTCTCACCGCGGAGGTCCGGGTCCAATTCCTGTTCCCGGATCAGTCCATGTGGAGTTTGTGTTGTACAAAGTGGCACTGGTACAGGTTTTTCCCCGAGTACTTCGGCTTTCACCTGTCAGTTTCATTCCACCGGTGCTCCATTATAAGGGAAAATAAAAAAGTTGATAATCTTCATCAGAGGGTTGCACAGTAAGTCTCAAGGCTGTGGTGCTTCTGTAGCATCTGCTGCGGGGACCTTCACCTTAGAAAGAACACTATCATGCAGGAGCATCGGGTCTGTTTCTAGGTTTTGGCCAACGGAGGCGCCTGACAACGAGGCTGCCAATGGAGTTACAATAGTAGATACTTTACACGGGTGTTGATCGTCTGAAAGGGTCCCGAACGCAGATGTTCGCGCTTATTTTATTCTCTTTTTTCTTCCAAGTAGACTCATAAGAAGGGCAACATTTTGCGATCTTTGAAACCGTCCATCCAAATGTTGCAGCCTTTCTTCAGCTTCATCATTACGAATGGGGGCCCTAACCGTGCGAGTGATCATCAGTCACATTCGCCTTAAAAGCAGTCATTTTTTATGTAGACATCCGACACTCGTTTCCTTACACTGTAAAGTGTCTCTTACCATAGAGCATCTTTTATCGGGTCTCAAATTCTACTCGCATGTAAATTTAATTTTGAAGACAGTTGTACGCTTCATCCCTCAGATCACGTTGCATGGTATCCTAGAGGCCGAAGTGAGTCTACGGTTCCTCCACTATTAGCGTCGGACAGGCTCAGTCAATTTGAATTACGTTGTTTTGTAATATTTTATGTGAAACACGAGTGACAAAGGCAATTGTGTAGGCATTCTTGTAATATGGAGAGAAACGGAATAATATAGTTTAGACTGATAATTTGGAAATTTAGATAAGTGAAATGAGTAGAAAAGTAGGATGTCCCTGTGTGAATAAGAGGAGAATGAGACGCACATAATCTTTAAATGTAAAGAGACAAGGAACATTTTTTTGAAAAATAAATGTTTACGTATAAATGAAGAAATAACATACAATAAAATAACTTGTACCAAGATTATAAAATTGAAATTTTAAACAAATATTTATAGACAATGGACTGTACATCGAAAACCCACATGAAAAGTCCTGATAATTTGGAAATTTAGATAAGCGAATTGAGTAGAAAAGTAGGATGTCCCTATGTGAATAAGAGGAAAATGAGATGCACATAATCTTTAAATGTAAAGAGACACGAATATGGAAGGAAAATTTTTTTGAAAAATAAATGGTTACGTATAAATGAAGAAATAACATACAATAAAATAACTTGTACCAAGATTATAAAATTGAAATTTTAAACAAATATTTATAGACAATGGACTGTACATCGAAAACCCACATGAAAAGTCCTGTGTAAAATCGAGAGGATATGGGTGAGCAAACCTCGTAAACTGCAATGCTTTGTCTTAAGAGATAATGTGGATTACAATAAACACATTACATACAGAATAAGAAATACAAAGTAAACAATATATAAATAATAAACAATGTAAAATATATATAAATATATGTAATATATATAAGCATTAAACAATATAAATAAATGCATTGGTTGTGTATTAAAATACTGATATTAGCTGTCACAGCCAAAGAAATTTACATGAGCCTCAAAAAATAAATAATTTGATTTTAATTTCAGTTTGGTATTTTTATTTTATTTTCCATGCTTTAGAAATACCAGTGTTGCAGTTTGTCTGTGCCGTGATAGACTAACAATGCGTAGCCATACAGCCTGTTTTAATCTCAACACTTTTATTTCTGACTTCTTTTAAAAACTACAGCTTGGTTACTGATAAGGGTAGGTTCATTAATCTTAAGAAGTGTTGTGATTTTCGTATTAATTTTAGGTAGACACAGTTAGCCGGAGATAATGAAACTCCTCTATACTCACATACTGCGGCTCGCGTCGTACTCCTTGTCGGGGTTAGGCCGTAAGTTGCTGACAGCTTCATTAAATACATCTTAAACAAGCAAACGCACAGGCTTAAATAAATACTGCAAGTTTCCAGGCAGCTAAACGAACAGAATGAAATGGTCCATTAACCCTTTAAAGACGAAGCGTGTCTGTTTTATATAAGGACTCAGTGCGTACCGCGCGGTAAACACTCTCCACTTCGGTTATAAAAACCAATCTCTTAAATGTTTTATAAGGCAAAAGTTGCTGTTTGTTCTGAGATCCGTACAAAACACATAAACGCAATGTGGGCACCACGTAGAATTTTTTAATGTTAAACCTGGTGGTATGTAAAGTTACCGCTAGGCTTTAAAAGGTTAATTTATCAAGAAGGACTCTCTTTCTTGAAGTTACTTCTACTAGTATTTGTAAATTAATTTCATTATAGCTTAAATTAACCTTTCGAAGTTTTGTAGATAAGAATAAAATAATAAGAAAAAGAGAAGTCCTGCTTGTGTTGAGAGTAAAAATTTGCTGTTCTGCAGGTTAAGAGGCAGTGTCTCTTCATCCTTATGGTAAACCAAATTTAGAAGCAACGTGGAGCACTCAAAACCGAAGAGTGACGTTTGTATAAATTATTTCTAATACTTTGCATCCTACCGCACAGAAACCACATTCCGTGTTCAATACAAGCGCCGATATATTAAAGATCTGTACTGAAACATGTACTATTAGGGCGATTCATCTCCGTAGTGTTTACAATATAACCACAATTATATTATACTTTTTTAAGTAAGTGGTGTTTATTACCAGAATCGTATGAAGAACATGAAAACACTGTGCGCTTAATTTCAGTGTTTTCTAACGGTACAGCAGATGGTCCGTTTTTTTTTTTTCACTGGGCTTTAAACGGATAAGCAGATGTTTGGGGAGGAATATTGTGAAAATATGAAATGAATGGTACTGGTTGATCATCGTACCCAGTGGCAGGCTACACTATTATCAGGTTCCTGCCGCTTGAGATCTGGTTTTTAGTTACATTTCTTGTCACAAGATGTACTTAATTTCATAACTTCCATTTCAACTCTTACGAAATCCAAATTCTCAGATATTCTTCCTCAGTTATTTAGAGTTCGTACTTGGACTATCGTAGTGAAGACAGGAAGAAGACTACAGATAGATGATAAATTTAACATTAGTTTTCGAATTGACTGTACTGCGTCACCCATTGCTCTGAAAGCGAATGTGAAGTAATATCGAGGCGACGCCTTCGACAGAACCTCCGCTCCGATCGGCAAGGGAATAGTCATCCACTTTACGCACGCTAAGCGATTACCGTCTTCCCTTACTTCAGGAAGTTCGATAACTCCAACTCTACACCTACATGGGCATCCATGTTTAATGGTGGGTGATTTTGTATTCAGCTGGTGTCCCCGCACTACAGATATACGCCACTTCTTCATATATTTAATCATTATATAAAGGAATCTATATTCAATGTATGTTTGCCAGTTGATAGCAACTGTTGAACGTCGTCTTCTTGTTGTGTTTACTTTGCCATATTGCATGTCAATCGTGTCTTTCATGGTGGAGATTGAAATTCAATATTGTTATTGGCTCCTGCTTTTGGTACACATTACTTGTGGATGAAAGGCAAAAATGTCATCCTTATCTTACGTGGGACTAGTGTCGGTATCTTAAAGTGGTATTGTATTGCATTAATATGTTATTTAATTAACGCCCTTTTACTGTGTATCAAATCTCAGCATTCTGGAGTGGCAAAGAGACCAACTGCAACCTACTCCCCTAACTAATGAAGTTGCCGGTTGGTGGGGAGGTCAATGAACTGATAGTGTGGGTGCTGCGTTCATGTCATTTTGTACAACAGGCTTTGCTACATATACCAGTACTATTTAATATTTAAATAAATCTAAACTTTGTCCACATTTTCGCGTGATTCTCTGAGTAAACAGCAATCACTTCAACAACTAACATTAAGAATTTGATCCTTCTAATGCATATGTATTACATTATTCGTGAGATATAAAGTGAACATTTAAGTACTGCTCAGATAGATATAAACCTTGAAAGGCTTAAGGACTTGTACATAATTGCATTTTATTATACAGCATGAAGCTGAAATACGTATGCTAACAATTTAAGCTATAGAATGAAAAGGCTGTGATTGATATTAAAGTACTGGGAAGTCAAGTTTATTCTAGGACAGGCTATAAAGGCACAGAGAGAGGGTAAAAGTATAGCTCTATTCTTCCTTTAACATTGGCGCTAAATGGTTGTGTGTGTGATCAATGACACGGCCCGGCCGCTTTACCCCCGGAAGAAATATTCTGTAGCCCTTGTACAGGAAGTTCTTTGGACACAAGGGCCTCTCTGGACGGGCGCGGAAAACCTGACAACTACCGGCATTCGAACCCGGACCGTCCTGGCCGTAGCGAGTTGCTATATCGACTACGCATTCCCGGCCCGTTATTAAAATGTTGATCCAGCGTAAATCTGATGTGAATGAGGAGAGCCAACCGAAAAAGAAGGAGGACTTCACAAAACTGTATTTCTATTCTCCTTGTGTGACATTAAGTAATGGCCCCCAGCATAAGGAAATATTATTTCTAGTTATTAATTATGAAGTCATTCAGTGTGTCGTGGAATGTTATTAATGTCTAACTCCGTATTCAGACTGCGCGGAACTTGAATATAACTGGGAGGCTTTGTGAATGCAGTATATCGAAATTCGGTAGAAGAATTATGAAAAAATTAGACACACTTCAGCTCGAATAGCCGATGCACCATTCGATACTCGAACCGGGTAATTCCCAATAAATCTCTTGCATTATCTCTTAGCACTTTTCGAAGTCTCATACAAAATATAAGACAAAAATAACGCATTAGTCCATTTCCATTTGATGGCAAATATTGAGCTACGCACCACTGAGAGAGGCAACGTACCTGAAACAAAGCTTAGATTCGTCAACTAAGCGAAAAATACTTGTATATCAGTTCTAGCATTTTCTTTCCTCTGTCAGTACAAGAAATCCACCTGTCAGGACGCCTTCCATTGGACAGGATGCATCACAACTTCAGTGGTTGTACCACTACTGTTACGAAAATTCTCTTAAGGTGTGTGACAGTGTGTTAGATGTGAGCGCTTTTACTATGTAATCAGGAATATTAAATAGACGTTACGCCGACGTTTCATGTGAACTGGGGTTTTAATTTAGTTAGGCTATTTTTAATAAATATGATTATACCTTTTGCCAGTTATGTTACTGTGTTATGTAACTAATTCTTTCAGGAGTACTGTTGATATGTTCAATTTAAGTGCTGAATTTGTTTTAAATCTAACTCCCCGTTGTATCTTATATTTAGTTGTATGTATGTATGTATGTATGTATGTATGTATGTATGTATGTATGTTTGTTTGTTTGTTTGTTTGTTTGTGTGTGGGGGGTGATTTTTGTTTAATTTATGTTATGTCGGTTTTATTATTGGCCATTCCGCTGTTAAATTAGCGCATAATAAATTGGAATTAAATTATTATTTATATCACCGTTACCAATAATATTATCACCGTTATTGTGTTATTCATATTAATATCATTGTTTGCACCAGGAACCTTCTTATCATACTCGTATTGTCTTTCGATTCCCATTTACATTACGTAATTAACCTTCTTTCTTCAGGGAATTTGAAACACGCGTTGCAAATTGTGCCTTGCGTAGGGTAGCATATGAAATCAGATTAATTTTACGACAGCCTTTATGAAAGGTGGTATCGTGTACTTATATTCATATAGTTATTTAAGTTCTTAACCCTAGTCTAATCTACGCAGTTCTCAAAGGAGAACGGGAGTTGGAAATCTGCTGATAACAAAAAAAAAACGTAGACTGAGATAATGTGGAAAAATAACATGTGTAAAGGAAACATCCAGTTATATTGTGCGTGAATTTCATACATTCTGAATAAATAGTTTCCGAGAAAAAAAATGTGGGGCATTACTTTCTGAGCAACCCTCGTAGTATATTTCACATATGAGTACATGCACTACTGCTTCAAACAAACGAACCGTAACTGCTCCTCGTCCCAACATCGAAATCACAGTTCTGAATGGAAGAAGATTTACAGAATTTTAATGTTATGATAATGGGTTGCTGGCGCTTCCACATGGCTGTGAATGGTACTCGCCACTGTGAGGCGAAAATAGATTGCTCTTCAGAGTCATTAGAACTTCTGAATTATTAAGCAGTCTTACGTTAGCCTTTATACCGTTACGTCGCTTGATATTTTAAGATTATGGCAATAGTCATATGCAGGTCTTCTCTTCAAGTAAAATTACTTTAAATATAACAACTTGCAACAGCGTACGTGATAATATGAAACGTGCTCTTTTAACTGATGCGTGAAGGGTCGAAACATGTAGGACCATAAAGGAATAAGATTTATGAAGTCCGCGTATCATGTTTTAATGAATGTAACTGTAATAAGTAGTATCACTATAGCCCTTTGTGTATTTGTTTAATGTTAGCAGCTCATTAAACAGCTTGCCTATTTTAATTATTTCACATATTCTATAATTATATGCAAACACTTATTTTACAGGTTAAGGTGAACTGGTACTATGGTTAATAAAGATGTAAGACACGAAATTGTAGCTCAGTGCGCTCTTAAATTCGATAATGGAAGAATGTGAATAGTTAGATTGAAGACCCAGTCGTTGTATACGGGGGAGGGCCCCTTACTGTCCAAATGTATAGAAAGGTGGCTGACACTCAAATTCAACGTGAATTCCAGAGATAACATAATAACTTCTGTTCCTGAATGATATTTAATCCCTATACTGGCTCCACAAGTCTGCTGTGCGTAATAGTAATTAATAGCATATAGGCCATATTGAGCCTGCACAGCTTAGAACCATAAATTAATATTTATTTTTTGTTTGTGTACTAAAGATATTTTGAAACAACAGGTGGTCTGAGAAAACTACATAACTAGAACCTTCAAAATTTGAACTCTTTGAAAATTTGTGTGGAATTCATCCCCTTGTGGTACATTGAAGAAACTGATAAAACTTTTTTGTGCTTGACAATATTAAGGATGTCAATTTTGTACTCTTTGCCGCATATTCTTAAGGTAATGAAATGAAAGAGGATAGCAGATTCATTGTGACTTGGTAAAATGCTTGAAACTTTTTGGTATGAAAACCTGAAGGAAGAAAACCTTGGTAAATATAGACTCCGACAGAAGTACGATATTAAATAGCAACATAAACATAGGACATAGTTGTGTGGATTGCATTAACCTAGCACACGATGGATTCGATTTGCAGACCTTTATGAGCAAAGTAGTGAAAAAGTTTGTTCCGTAATTTCAGAAAATTATTCTAAATACTTCTGCTTTGTCGGCTTTTAAATGGGTATCGTGCAGGGTGGGAATAATTTTTTTGGTAAGTATCAAACAGCAGTGTTTTTTAAATTAAAGATATTAATTTTAGTAAGACCCGATTTATAGGGTACATGAAATTTGAAGCTTATGCGAGAATCATGTGGAGCGTGTGGGAAACCTTGTCTGTTACAATTGTAACTCAGTGAGGAGGCATGGAACTGAAGTGACCTTATCTTTCAACTAGAAATTGTCACTATTTGTCACGTCACGAGACCTTCGCAATTGTTGACAAAGCATTAATAAGTAAGGGGCATTGGCTCAATCTAGGGCTCACAATACCAGCCAAAATCTTAATACCACTATTTCGGTATTTTCAATTTATGAAACAGGGAGAAAAACGATGCGCTGCAGTTCCAGGAAAGGCAGTCGGTTGGTTGTTGCGACTTTTCTTGGTGAAAAGTATGTCATGACTCGCCATCACACATTGTTGTTATAAAACTACTTCGCTAACATAAAAATATTTTCAGATTTTTATAATACAACAATCTCAGAAATTATTCATTAACATGAAATATTTACTTTTTCTTTTGTGTACAACAAGGTTTCCAGTAAACTGGATCTGAGTTTCATGTCGTTTTCAGGTTTCTGTTACATTTGTATTGTGTACAACAATACCGCAGTTGCAAATTCAGTAATACCAACGATTTATTATGATCGATTTTATAACCTTTATGTGAATAAGTCATAAACAACTATCTTTGAAATTAGTACACAAAAACCGGTATTTTTGTATCATCAATACCGCTACTAGAATACCGGAAAAAATGGCGGGGAACACGGTATTCGGGACCGCGGGATCACGGTATTGTAAGCCCTAGTTGAATCGTAATATACGAGCATGTGGATGTGGAGGAAAACAAAACATTGACCTTGACTGAACACATGGCCTTGTCCATACTAGAGTAGAACAAACTACTCAAAACAAGTATAATCCTTTCTTGCAGGAAACATCGAAATATTATTCTGTGCTGTCACTGTTATTTCTTTCCCGCCTGCTTCGATTTTTCGTGTTTAATGTCTCAGTCAGTCTCCTGTCCTATTTGTCTATCTTTTCCGTTTGCATTTATGTGCACGTGAGGAAGCTGTCGACATAAATTGTGCACAGATACAATCGCGGTAAACTGAACAATATTGACGTTTCTCGCTGCGGAATGTCACTCTGAGCATGACTGCTGACACACCGCCTGGTGAACTACGCAGTTACCGTGCCATTCATGTAGGGGACATATGAAAATGTTTGTTGAAACAATCAACCAGCGGAATAAAGAAATCTCGAAGCAGAGAATCAGTTTTCTTTGTCCAGTGTTTTATTGGTGCCGATCGCAGTGGCGGCGCGGTCTAAGGCGTGGGTTTGCGGCCGCTCTCTTGCTGAGATTGCAGGTTCCATTCCCGTTGAGGGCATGGATATCTCTCTCTCATGAGTGTTGTATGTTGTCAGGTGGTGGTCTCTGCGTCGGGCTAATCGTTCGTGCAGAGGAGGCCTACCAAGTGTCGTGTCTGAATGTGATCGTGAAGCTTCGATAATGAGGAGGGCCTGGCCCAGTGGGGGATCTTGCGCCATTGGAAAAAAAAAATTATTTATATGTTTACTCATGGATTATGTAACATTGCTATCATTAGCTCGGATTATATAGCTGCTAATAATAGGCCCAATGGTAAATAATCGCAACTAATGTGGCCTCATATGAGGAAATGTCCTGGTGTCTGCCTTGTTGGATTGAGGAATGCTGGTAAAAATAATTCACTCCTTTAGACCTTCGACTTTTTTGGATTTTACGCAGCGTAGAATGGTAGTTTCTTACCGACGTTTCGGAACAACAAATCGGTCCCACTTTCAACTGTTATGCAGTCCAAGAAGTAAGTTTCTGTGCTGAGTAAAACCCCAAAAGAGCGCAAATCTTATTTACACCGCGGCGGAAGCCTGAAATAACGCAATTAACTCTTTGTTAGCGGTATATAACGTCCGGAATGAAAAAGAGGAATTTTTTCCGCACAGTTACAATAATCAATATTATACTTTTTTCGATATGAAATATGTACTGAAATGTTAATATAACTCTATTTTTAGTTACACGTTAAGTACATATTGTTCTGTTTCTGTTGCTACAGGAATGCATATTTACAAAGTGGAAGCAAAAGTATGTAATGGGTGTGATAAGTAAGTCACAGGAAGGAAATAAACATCGATTACATTTACGCGTGTAGTCAGCCCTAGTTGGTTGAAAAATGCGAGTAGTTAAAGCCAACACGCAAAATAGTGATTAAACGTAAGGGTAAATTTGCCATGTGTTTAATTAAGCACCTAACCATGAAGAAATATCAGGGATTGGACCTTTAACGTCACGCATTCTTAACCTCGGCACCATATGGAGGTGAGTGGTCAGCTTCACGCTCCGGACGCTTTAACCTAGTTAAATAAAAGTCATATTAACTGTATAGTAGGTTCTGCAGACTCCAGATCCGATCTAGATATGATGAGGAACAGAAGAGTTTCTACTTCTGCTTTGAAAAAATCCACGATTCCCTTCAGATGTCCAAGCAAGTGGCCTGGTCAAGGGATAATTCAGCCACCCCCGCTCTTCAATATAATATTGACAGAAAATATGTCGATATTAAAACGAGTAAAGGACAGGGCATAACAAGCAAAACTTTGCTCAAGAAAAGGGTTAATAACCTGGTTATCAGTCATAACTTTTTAAACAATGTTTAAGTCAGATTAAACAACCATGATAAAGCCGAAAGCAAATGTAACTGCCTCGAGCTATAAGAAGAATAAACAGACACCGAAGCCAATGGGACGAGTAGAGTCCTAAAATAAATATCTTCAGAACACGTGTAAGGCTTACTGCAGTACAGAGAACGATCGATCAGTTCTTATGCCTTCAGAACTGTTCATGTCATTTCTTCTACCGGCGAAATTGTGACATGCGCAAATTATACTCCAAGAAATTCTCACTGTTCACTTCCCCGGAATTCGCGTGAGATAATTATATCAGCAGCGTTTTACTGCACTATTCTACTGAAATATGAATTTTTTCCAACCAGTGCCAATTTCTTCCTTGCGTTCTCGTCTAGGGCGCTAAGTAAACCCTGAAGATGGAGGCATCAAACTCCACGAAAACGGTGGTAAATATTTACGAGTAGATGAAACTTCATACTCCAGAAGCCTTAAATCTTCGTCAACAACGCTGTGAAACCCCCAATTTTGTATTCAACACTGTCTAGGATAAACTTTTTCGGAAGGAGGTAATTTTTATTTATATCATTCAGTGTTGAGTTACCGTTCGAAAAGAGATCAGAGACACTTTCGAAGTTTTCAAACGTAGTGCAGGAGAAGGATGGAAAAGATCAGTTGGACGAATCAAGTGAAAAAGAAAGAAATATTACATAGAATCAAGGAGGAGAGGAACTTCCTACTTAAAATAAAGCGAATGAAGGCTAATTTGATTCGTTACATGCTGCATAGGAACTGCCTTCTAAAACACCTTATTGAAGGAAAGGGAAGACGAGGAAAGAGACATAAGCAACTGCAGGATGACCTTAAGGAAGCTAGAAGATACTGGAATTTGGAAGAGGAAGCACTAGCTTGCACCCTCTGAAGAACTGGCTTTGCAAGTGGCCATGGACGTGTCGCAATACAGACCACGTGATGTCAGTCTAACACATATGAAGGCCGTGTATAACTTTATGGACTTTTTCAACGTTGCTGCATGAGCATATACTTGCTGCTTGCTAAAATACTGCAATATAGGCTACATTTAAAGCACGTTTTGGTACTTTGAATACGTAAAGGAACACAGTTATTATTAATTTCCTAATTTATGCATTGTGAAGTTTGTAGTGTCCTTGGCTTTGAACAGTTGGGATTTCATCAGCAAAATATTAAAAGTAAGTCCAAAGAGGTGTGAAAAATCGCAGCTAGTGCGTGTGTAAAACGTGTACTGTACTTGAGTACGTCCTCCGTTTTATTATTCCCTTGGTGCGGGTTGTATGTTCGTCGCTCAAAGAACCAGCCATGCAGACAATTGATAAGATTTGAAGCGTCACACTGCACTGACCCAGGCCATATGGCCCACTTAACCTTTTGCCGCACACACAATACGTTTATCGAAAAATATCACGAGTCATGTAGAGCAGAGACAGGTAAATATGGCATATATATTATGCTGCCAATGTTACAGTGCCAGGCCACTGCATCAGCCTGTTCTGTCTCGGTATGCAAAGTATGTTCTGCCCTTCGGTGCTGCAACATATTGCTTAAATTCGCAGGTCTGGCACTTTCACTAAGTTCAGGTGACCATAAACGGAAGCTTTTAGTACGAGGGGAATTCGGAAAGTAATAGTACAATGGCCAGAAAAAATGTTGAAAGCATTTTATTTTGATAATGACTTACGGTACGTTGAGAACATACATTTATTTATTTTTCTACGTAGTCACCGTGTTTCCCAATGCATTTCTTGAGTCTGGGGACGAGCTTCTTGATGCGTGTGTCGTAAAACTGCAGCCTGTTGATTTAGTCACCTCAGCACCTCATCTTTGGCCTCAGCGTCGTCACCAAACTTCTCCGCCGCGATATGTTCCTTTATTTTCCCAAACAAGTGATAATCACTTAGTGCGAGATCGGGGTTGTGGGAGGGATGGCCCGAGTCCACTTAAAGGTCTGCAGTAGCTGTGGTGTGACGCGAGCTGTGCGCGGTCTCGCGTTATCGTGCAGCAGGCGGATTCCTCGTGTCAGCGTTCCTGGCACTTTGTTTTCAATTGCTCAACGTACCTTTTCAGGGTCTCACAGTATGCAGCAGCATTTATGGTGTCACCTTGAGGCAGGAAATAGATGAGAAGAGGCTCCTTCCTGTCCCAAAAGACAGTTGCCATGGTTTTCCTCGTTGACGTTGATGTTCTGACTTTTCCCTGATGGATAATGTATGTGGCGCCATTGCACTTACTGCCGCTTTATCTCAGGTGTATGGTGAAACACCGACGTTTCGTCTCCTGTCACTGTGCATTCCAGAATATCGTCACGTTTTTCCTCATAGCGGGCGAGAAATGACAGCTTTCAGGAAAGGAATAACCGAACGAACCTCGCCCTTGGCGGGTTTAGGAATCAACACCGCCATTTTAACTGCGCACTGCACGGGGTGCGATACAGTGACTGCGTTCACTGACCTCTGGACAGTGAGGCGGACCCTAGGTGCCACTTCAGGATAGCCAAAGGCAAAAAACAATTTCCCCACCTTTTTCTACCGGCCTTGTATCTTTACTTTCCGAACATCCTTCGTACGTACGAAGCTTAAAGTTTTGGGTTTCTTCCAACCCGGTAACATGACGAACATTGAAGGTTTTCTTTTGTGGTTTTATCTGACACACACGTAGTTTTCTTTTGATTTTCACATAGAGTATTTTAAGACATCATTGTTCATTTACATTGTGCTGTTATCGGAACCGTGTTGTGCAGAAGATAAAAAACCTAATGGATATCTTTCTGTTCTAATGTTATCTGAAATGTAACTGCTTTTCGTGGTACAGTACTATAAAAACATAAATTTTAAGTTTTCGGTTACAGCAGTTTATCTACATTAAATGCCCGTAGTGATGTAACGGTTTAAAATAAGGCATACGTGTGTTGAAACAGCATTTTGACTCTTATAATATCATATCGAAATTGGGCACACCTTATGGGAAATATTCTGTATACGCTTATGCCTTAAGCGCCGTGTACACACTGTCATTAATATTAAATCCAGTATCACCAGTTGAACACAAATGAACTATGACAAGGTTATATTTATTCACAAGCATAATTTCAACATATTTTGATAGACCCCATTATCTTTCGGGAATAATTTATGTGACATGCAAGATACATAGACTTATTACCGTGATATTCTTACGTATATAAAATTGGCAAATGCATTATAAATATATTGGGGCACGAGGTGATGCATTTGGTGGAGGCACTGCGCTACAAGCCGGGAGGTCGCGGGTACGTTTCCCCATGGCGTCATAGGAATTTTTCATTGACATAATTCTCCGGGCCGCACTATGGCCCTGGGTTCGACTCAGTCTTTAACAGAAATGAATACCATGAATATTTTCCGGGGATAAAGGAGGCCAGTGTTTAGGGCTGACAAAGTTACCACCTTCACGTGCCGATTGTCTTGAAATCTGGGAGCCTCAGACTCCTGGAACCATTAGGGTCTGTCTTTCTTTGCCTCGTAAATATATTAAAACCTTATAATATGTTATTTAAAGTAAATAAAGATGATAATGGAAGAAAGAGTGTGCAAAATTGGCAAACACTACAAATCAGAAAGGGTATTTCATTGTGTCACGATGTCCTTCACGCCACTATTTAATTCTTTACGCCACTTATTTTGGCACAGTCCTTAGCTTAGGCCTGCTCAACCCGTAGCTCGCGGGCAACATGTTGCTAGCAACACTGTTTTGTTGCCTGTGGAGACAATTGAAGACAGAAAGACTCTTTTAAAGTTTTCCCTGGCAAAGACGAATTATAAATCAGAATTATCTTTTAAAACACCTGAGACTTTTATTTAGGGAGACATACATTACCTATTGAATTAATTTTTAAATATGATAAAACTGTCGACACCCTAGCCAAGGGTGTGAATTATATTTTCTTATAATTATTTCCTTTTATTATCATTATATTTGTATTCAATAAGATGTATGCAAACTACACAAATGTAATTATAGGTATACATATGCTGTCTTTATTTTGAGTATTGAATTTCATGTTGCTCGCATTATGAACAAGTGTTGCGGAAGGTGTCCGCAATGCGTAAGAGTTTGCGAAGGTTTGCCATAGCTGTTATCGTGGCCCATATAACCCTAGTAGGCATGATGAATCAGCGCCAGATAAAAATTAATATCTACCCTCGAGATAGTTCCTTACGCTGTAATTATAACAGAACATTTAGAATATTCCGTCATTAGAGCATGTCGCTTATTTGCTGAGGTATTTGATCTATACAGCAGAAGAAATACCAATAGACTCTAATTTTACTAAGCATAAATACAACATACGCCTAATATAATGAGATCAGCATATCGATCTAAATACCAGCTTTTACTAGCGGGGCTAAGGTTTGTGGAGCTCAAAAGAAACCTTTAGAAACTATCTTTAATATTGTCAGACTTTCGTGCACAGTTGATGGAGTAACTTTAATGTTGATTATTGGTTTAGCACGTACCTTGAAAGACTGAAGGGACAGTCTGAAATGCACGAGGGTTGTCCTCCTTATCTGACTGAATGATTCGCATTCCTTTTTGAGGTTGAGGAGCTGAGTGCTACTTAGCTGATGGCAAGTTTTTAGATTTTTATAAACCCCGAAAGTTCTTCTCATAATCTTCCACTATCTTAAATTTAAATTTCATATTGTGCCGTATGAATAGAAAGAGAAGCACTCCGGTAAAATCTTGTTACTCTCAGTAAATAAATCAGTTCCACGATGAGGAAAAGAAGACGGAGTTAAAGTACTGATAAATTTACACTCTCACCCCAACGCTCTTCTTTCTTAGTCTCTGCGTAAATGTTTCCTAAGTTCATATACCCATTCTTCGTAAGAGTTTTCTTTAAAATATAGTAAGGGATATTTATATTTCTTCCTTCTTAGACTTATATCATGTACTCTTAACAAACCCATACTTCAGACTTACAATTACGAAATCTACATGTAAACTGGATCAAGATTACACGTGTCCTTTAAACACACGTTACCAGTAATGTGCTTTTTAAGGAAAAATTTAAGCTTGTGAGTGTTAACAAACCTCAATGCTTTGCACAAAATAAATACTGAATTATTCTTGCCGTGTAACAGAAGCTGCTGAAATGAAAGCAACCGGTGTATAAGTAAATCGTAAATTAGTAATGACGCCATATTACCCATACACACTGGTTGAAGATTAAAGTCTTCTAGGATACGACGCTTTGTTAACTGGTAATTAGGTACAGATATTTCTGAGGATGTTGCTGCCTCCCTTTTCAGCGAAGTCTTGTCTTGTTAACTATATGTATACATATATATATATATATATCGTTATAAAAACGAAATGTTTACACCAAAGTTTCTGGTAACAAATTACCAATTGCCACGATGTTATTAACCACATGAATTTAATCTTCATTGACAAATATGTGAAAATGCAAGTCATGCAGCATTCACTTTCGATGAACTTTGAAACAGTGGTGAGGAACCGCTTGTTGCGTATTTGTAACTGGTACTGGCATTTGCCTGGGAGGATGGAGGAAAGCACCGAATACTACTCTAGTAGGTGTCGCAACGTGAAATCGAACAGAGGAATTCCTGAATTCGAATGCTGTTAGACTGGAACCAATTTGCCAGGCGTAACGAGGTGACATCAGTCCTGTTTTTGGTAGTTTTCCACCCTAGATTCACATTGTCAGATACATTAATGATTTATTTTATACATAGCTACCTGCTACCGAAGCAACGGTGGATAAACAGAAGCAGAATATACCATCTTAATACAAAAAAAAAAGTTTCCTTTATATTTATTTACACGACGATTTTCTCCTTCATATTTAAATCCTAAAGAACTTATTCGGGTTATTATTTAATGGCATCAATACTGAAAAAGGAGGTTCTAAAATGTAAATATTGTGCCTCAATATTTTAAATGACAACATACACAAATAATGCTGTATCTTTACTTTAAACAAAGGCTCAAATTAAGTAATCTGAGGGTGGAGATTAACGCCGCATATATTCACTACATTTTTGATATTCATCTTTTAAAATTGAGGAAACTTACATCTACCAGACTGTACGTGTTTTATTGTCAGGATTACTCGGGATTTTTAAAGAGTTTTTTTTTTCATCGCTTCAGTATAAGTGATAATTTCGCTGTAGTTTCGTGGCTCTCTGTTGTAGCTGCAATGTGTTTAATGCCCATATAACGAAGGCTGTGCCTGCTTGCAGAGACACAAAGCCGCGTCAGTTTTATCCCGCACGAAGAACCAATTCACTTAGCGTGGCAGGGCATTACTTCATTTACTAAATGGACTGAATACAGCGTTCCGTTCTTATGTCAAGTTTGCATCATTTAATGATGTGACTGAAAGTGTATTTTAACGATTGCAAAATCAAGAAATTCTTTTGTATTTAAAAGCACATACCGTGTAAAATGGAATGAAATAAAGTAAATAAATTATTTTATTTATTTTATTTTTATTTTTTGAGAGAAGCAAAGAATATGATAGACCACGTGTAATTACAGTAGATGCTGACAATGTCCTCACCTTCTTGAAGTAAATCCTTCACATTTTTTACTGTGCTTTTAGGCACTTTCGCAGAATTGCAGAAAGAGACGATTAGCTTCACCAAGTCTGTTTAGCTCTCTGTCCATACGGCTCTCCCTCCGTCCGCATGGAACAACTCGGCTTCTACTACACGGATTTTTATGAAATTTAATATTAGAGTATTTTTCTAGAAAATTCAGACTTCATTAAAATCTAACAAAAATAACTGGTTTTTACATGAATACCTATGCACATTCCTGAAATATTGCCCAATTCTTCTTTGAACGAAAAATGTTTGAGGAAAAGTTGTAGAGGAAATCAAAAGTCACGTTTTTCTTCAGTAACGTTTTTCCGAAAATCGTGCCGATTATGAGATAATGTGGAAAACAGCTGCAGAACCCGAGAGGCCACAGATGACAATGTAACACGGCGCATGCGCTTTGCATGCTGGATGACTAATGCTAAAAACACACTCTCAGAATGTGTAACACTTATTGCTTTTCCACGGCAAAAATATTTACGCGAACGCTCCTCAGTGTTAGGTTATACGTACCCTGCCTCTCTTGTTTGCAACTATTTGAAAAGTTTGTAGGCCAATGCAGGCAACATTCGGTTTATTTTTGTCGTTACGGTCCCCCAGGCCGCTGGAGTATTTGCTGTAGATTCTTTCTTTAAGAAATCCGCAAGGGAAAAAGCCAAGTGACATAAGGCCTTGTGACCTTGGTGGCTAAAGTCCACGGCCCACAATGCGATCAGCGAAGAAGGCCTGTAAGAAAGCTCTTGTTTTCGCAATATGGACCATCGCCCCATATTTCTGAAACCAGCAGTCCCGTTCATCCTCTGCCAGCACAGAAATAAGTTAGGTCAAAATATTTGAATAATACTCCGCATCGTTTTTCTGTTCAAAAAACAATGGTGCCACAATTCGTTTTCGAGACACTGCAGACCAAACAAAATCTATGAAAAATGCAGAGATTTTCTACAGTGCATGTGGGTTTTCAGCACTCCGTATTCTACCGTTTTGACTATTAATGTGCCAACTCAAGTGAAACCGTGCTTCTTCCGTAAAAAACTGTCCAACACGTAAAACTTTTTCTGTGAAAAAAATGTCGATTACAGAACTACCGCTCAACTATTAGCCAGAAAAACTGAATCGAGGCAGTGAATTTGTGCTAAAAGTCTCAATAAATGTTTGACTTGTCATTTGCAGTGGCAGACAATGTTCTTTTATGCGTGTTTCAGTGTTTATGCATGTCTGATATTTGGATTCCACCTTGTACTGTGCAGTCTTTATTAAGTATCGTTGCATTCCTCATGCAGGGATAATGCAATTAGTAAGGTACTTTTGTACGCGCGGGAAAATCTATGTTGCCTACTGTTTTATTAACTTAGTTATGCTAGTTACAAAGCAAAAAGAAGTTTGCTCTGTGTTGTTATTGTTAGGCTATCTTTCATCTCTTTCAATTAACTTGTGCCCTGTTTACTTAATTATTATCATTATCATTATCATTAAGGTGTTGAGTCAGCACGAACACTTTCTTCAAGGTACATCATTATTATCATCAAAATCATCATCGTTATGGTGTCAACACACAAACATTCTTTATATCATCATCATCATTATCATCACCACCGTTAGAGTGTTGAATCATTAAACAAACTTAATTCTTATTGCTTCCATTTTTTTCTTGGCATGTAATTGTGCTTATTTGTGAACACGTGTCAATTGCATTGAGTTCAGCCGTTCTAACAATATATTCGGAACAATTTATTTTTCTTAACCTTTTTAATTAACACAAACAACAAATGGTACATTTCTTATAATCTCTTTGCGTGCCTTCTCGTTTGCTATTTGTGTACGTTTTTATGTTGTCTCTATACATGACCGTACAAGTCTCGCTCTGTCCCATAAAAAATAAGAAAATGAGTTGAAAGGAATTATTATTTAAGCAGTATTTACAAATCAGTAATATACTGTTTGAGTGTCTAATAATCGTGCTGGTTGCTATTCCAGTCTTACAGGAAGTAACACTTTGTAGATTTGTATACGGATACGAGTGGTTGGCAGGTGCGCGTTGCCTCACTCATTAGAGTAAACCAGGAAACACTTGAACAGCGCGGAAGGTAGAGGCAGAAACTTTCATTCTCGGTATCTGTTTACCAAAATACGCAGCTCCAGTTTCTACAAAATTGGAGTCCTTGTGTAAACTGTAAGCAAACCGAAAGAGAATTTCCTGCTTCGAAGGTCATAGTGGCGGCACTGAATTCAGGTACAGCTAGATAGGCCGTAGACGTGACTTCAGTTACGCAACAGGTGTTTACAGCTTTTTCTCTGTGCAAAGATAAAATGCGGTTGGATTTAATATTAAAATATTGTTCGAATGCAAAACATATCCACACTTAAAAGACAAGTACAGTTACTCGCTTTCTTAAGCACAGTTTTGTAACATATAGAGTTTGAAACATAAATCTCCACGCATTCTTAATTTTGAAACTAGTGGAAGGTAAAGTTTAATTGACGGCTGTGACTACCACACTTCGTAGCACAAATGCCTTTGGTACCGATAACGTATAAGATTAATGATAGGTGTTACTGCCTGAGCAGTAGATCGCAGAGACCTCCTGGGTATTGAGAGCAGAAAAATGGGTGTATGTAGCTTATGTCAAGGAAGCTAACCTCGGTCCTGTCGCCGCTGTAAGAACATACGCTTCAGGGTATACCGCTTGATTTTTTCTTCCTAACACACATTATAAGAAGTGAAGTGGATAATAAGAAAACTACTGTTGTTGCTGCTACCACCACCACCACCACCACCACCACCACCACCACCACCACCACCACCACCACCACCACCACCACCACCACCACCAAT
>BLKM01012505.1:104716-380599 GCA_013340265.1 Coptotermes formosanus | reverse complement strand
ACCAATAACAACAACAACAACAACAACAACAACAACAACAACAACAACAACAACAACAACTTTTACTATTATAATCACCTTTTCATTATAACTCATTCAGTACGATAAAGTTCATACTTAAATAACAAAATAAACATTATTTTTGCTTTGGAATTCCCAAGTGACAAGCAAACTTTCGGTTAAGTATGCTCTAAGCTCAAGAAACTAAATACCTTTTTCTCGTTTTAATACGGCGCAAGGTATATTTCCTACAGACTGAAGACAAGTAAAATTATTTTTATTTTAAGCTTTTGTGGCCTTCACTCCTCAACGCCCAGGCTTTCCATTGGTTAATGTCTGCCAACATCCTGCAAGGTCACAGAATATGTTCCATTTGCGTTCTAATTACAAGAGAAACCTTTAAGTTTTATTTTCTGCTATGTAGCTTGAAATTACTTTATGCTTTTTTGTACGTTTTACGCAACGTTTCTATATTGTCAGCTGTGTACGGAATTTTAGCCCTTGTGAAAACTCAAGAACATTCTTTCATAATTCTGAAGCATTAGTTTCTACTTTTCTCATGTCTGTCCCCCAAGATGATTATTTTACAGCACATCAGCTTTTATATTAAGTGACTTTAAAAGAAGAAAATAAGGATCTCCAAATTGTAGAGGAAATAAGAAAAGAGCAGAATGTAACACTACTTGCTGTATGCACAAAACAACGTGTTTGTGCGTAAAAATATATAAATTTAAGTAGTTAATTCATTTGCGAGGGTACCTAAACACAGAAGTAACTTACATTTTATGGGGACGATACTTCTGACCTAGCAATGTTTCTCTCGTAAGAAAAGTAACTCTTTGAGAATGAGGTTTGTTTAAGTTTCTTTGTTTCTTTCACATAGAGAAGGACGTTTTCCTACTTACTGCGTAAAACGTCTCGATAAATTGGAAAATAATCGATGTTTTTGTTAAACTGACTGATCTTCTTAGCTTCGCTTCTAACATAATAAAACGCAAGCGTAAACAAAGATACTTCTCGCTATCAATAAGTTTAAATTTCATATATAAGCCAATGAAGTTACGTTTGTATTTCAGTTTGATTATGTATGGAGTAATGATCCTAAAGCTTCCGTTCTTATGTAAAACTCCTCTGAGAAATGCACTATGTTCCAGGAAAAAAATATAAAAGCTTTATTATCCTAATATACAGAAAACTAGTAAACTATTAGGTAAAAACCGCAATTATTGTATACATACAGTATTTACTACGAATTTCAAACGAATAATCTGCGTCAAAAGTACAGCGTAACAGGCTATGCATATTTATTATTAAAATATTATTATGTCTATTTTTATTCTGAAGACAGTTTTGTCAAATAGCTCTGAAAAAAGTAAATGCTTAATGCAGTGAGGAGAAAAACGCTATCAGAAACATTGACAATACCGCTATGTGTGATTATTCATATCTCTTTATTTTTCCAATATACATAATAACTGTATAAAATTTTAGTTGGGATGAATAAGATCTTTTGAAGGAACAGTGGAAGTTCTTATTCAGCGCAGCCTATTTTACTTTGTTTTAATTAAATGTAAGCCTGCGTTACGTTCGCTTAAAAATGGGACTTGAATTTACCTTTATAAGAGCATAATCAATCACAGCGTACCTTAAAAACGTGAAATTTGGTGCACTATGAACAAGAGAATGTGAATGGCTCGTACTGTATTAAGTTTACTTTCTGAAAATGAAACTGTGTAACTGATATCACACATTTTTTATCTACTACCGTGATGCCAAATGGTGATAATAAGCTATTTGTATTCCGTAAATTTATTTATAATATATTTAAAGGTGTACTCAATAGGTTACTTATAGTTTAGAGCGCTGAATTGTGGAATGATTAGTGAATCTTGAATTGGAAATGGTGTAGAGTGATGGTGTCCAATCAAGTTTGATATACCGTCACGGAATTTGCCTGGAATAACCTGGGAAATTACACTATCCCTCAGGCAGAATTGCAGATCTTCAGGCCAGAATTTGAACACCCGATTTCCCGAACACTACGTCAGATTCTAGCTGCTTAATTGCAAAGGTCGGCTAATGTCAACCAGATTATTACGGGCTGTATGGTCAGAAGCGGTTTGCATGTATTGCTTCATATGTGCCTGTTACTTGCCTATGTACTGCCACAGGTGCCATACGGAACACCGAAACAGAAACTGAAAAAGCAAATTAATATTTTATTACAGAGAATCTGAAAATTGAGAACTTTCCCATTTATTTTATAAAATACTTCAATATTTAACCAGTAAAAGTGATAAATATATTAGACACGTATTCCAATTTAAGTTCTAAAACATTTTGATTAAAGTTACATGTTCGTGAAGAAAGTCTCAGCAGTGATTCTGACACGAGGAAAAATACGCCTCCAAAGTGGCTGCGTGAAATATGTCAGGAACACTGTCTTTCAGAAAACAGAAGCAGCTACAGGGACCTAACATGTTCCTTGCGACATAAATTTTATGTATCAGCCAAGGGTTTTAAAAATTAAAATTAATATGTATCTTGTGTTTGTAACTAAATTATCACGTAGTTTGGAACAGAGTTAATTCGCATCTGAATACTTGGTGTACTTCTTCTATACGGCCAACTCCCACGTATACTTTCACTCGTACCGAGGCAAACGGAAAATTTCCTCTCGGAGAGAAAGAGGTGTATGAAGTTCCACTCTGGGACCAAGAGGTGTATGAAGTTCCACTCTGGGACCAAGAAGTCTATGAAGTTCCACTCTGAGACCAAGAGGTGTATGAAGTTCCACTCTGGGACCAAGAGGCGTATTAAGTTCCACTCTGGGACCAAGAGGTGTATGAAGTTCCACTCTGGGACCAAGGGGTATATGAAGTTTAACTGTGAGACCAGGGTGTAAATAAATTTTCACTCTGTGAAAAAAAAAGGCGCGTGACGTTTTACTCTCTGACCAGAGAGTGCGTGGCTTTAATCTGAGAAAAATGAGTACGTCAAGCCTCATTCTGAAAAA
Organism: Coptotermes formosanus; assembly: GCA_013340265.1. NCBI lineage: Eukaryota > Metazoa > Arthropoda > Insecta > Blattodea > Rhinotermitidae > Coptotermes > Coptotermes formosanus. The sequence continues at coordinate 377,583 of BLKM01012505.1, read as the reverse complement.
AAAAGGAATGCGCGACGTTTTACTCTGAGATCAGGGGGGCGTGAGGATTCACTTTTTAGAACAATGTGTTGCGTGAAGATTCACTCAGACCCTAGGGGTTCTTCAAGTTAGCGATATTCAGAAACACTGTATTCATAGTCACAGCTTCCCCCTACAGCAGCGTACAAAAAAAAAAAGAAGAAGAAGCGTACCATTTCCGTTTGTAGAATCTGCGTTAACAAGTGAAAGAATCAACAAATAATGCCTGCATTCATTCCTTTCACGGTTTGTTGTTTGTAGGCCCCTACCCACTATAGGTTTACATAGTACGAAAGTATGCATATATATAGACTAAAATTATCTTAAAGTTCTATCTCGAAGAAAACAAACTCACCTGTTCATTATAAAAAAAATCAGTTCTTTCCATGTGGGAAGATATAGCCCCTTGTTCCTAGATCCACACAAAATGCATACGTACATTTTTCGAAGAGAACACAAAAATTTTTAAATATTAATTGTCTTCGTACATAAAGTAACCACTGGGTTTTAAGGGATACGTATGTGTATATAATTCAGAATATCCATTCATTTTCTTATCGTGCTACTTAATCTGAGAAGGAGAGGAGTCTGTAATAAAAATTGACAAGCATGAGTAGAAAAGTTGCCGAATTTAGGAACACACTGTGGTAAATATTTTGATTTATGTACTGTGTCCAAGTCAGTTCTCTTCCCTGTTTTCCACATAATAAATGCATTAGGGCGGTGACGAAAATATAGAGCCTTCCGAAGTTGTCATTGCCCTCTATGCTGTTTTAGGCCTTTTCTTTGATGGGGCAACAGCCCCTGTTGGGACAGGACTTCCTCATTATTGAGGATTTACGATCGCACTCAGACACACCAAACTCGGCAGGACTCCTCTGGACGAGTGATCAGCCGGACTCAGAGACCTGTACCTGACAACACACAACAAACACAAGAGACAGACAGCCATGCCCCCGTGGGATTCCAACCCGCAATACCAACAAGCGAGCGACCCACGCTTTAGACCGCGCTGTCACTGGAATCGGTTCTTTTGAGCTTAACAGTTGCCCTTTTATTCCTATGTAAGTTACGTCAGTGCTGTTATGCAAGACGCTATTGTAGTGCTTAGAATTTCCACGTAATATTCTGGAGCCCCTGAAGTTGAATGCGATCGATGATAAATGATTATGGAAAAACCAAAGAGCAACACACGTATTGTTTCTCAAATTAGATTTCAGGTTTGACTGCCCTGGGAGCTAGATGTTATTATTAAAAGTGAAGGCTGTCCCGTTACATGTCATGCAGGCACACAAGGGAGGCAGAAGTATAGTTTTTACCCATACTCGACCTCAGCGATAAAACAGGTTTGGTGTTCTAGGCCACTCCCCAGCCCCTTTACCCCTGGGAGTAGGACCCGTTACCCATTATACAGGAGGCTGGGGGAATATGGGAACTGACCTGGATGAGTCTGGAACATCTTGGTCCCATGGGATTTCAAACCCTGAGCCGTAAAACCAGTAGCTAGTCGCTGTATGGACCATGATATCCCGGCCGGCATTCGTCATTATAATTCATATATAAATCGTAGAGATGGTGACGAGTTCTTATTGGTGAGAGACACCAGATCAACAAATTTTGTGTGCACCACATTTTGATACAAAACTCGAAATATCAAGTAAATATGCGCTTTCATTTTCGTGGCTCGACAGCCCTTAGTGGGCCAAAGCCTCCTCATTACCGAGGCTTCATGATCGCAGTCAGATACATCACACTCGGTAGGACCCCTCTGGACGAGTGATCAGCCCATCTCAGAGAAGTAAATATAGTTAAGTTGTGCAAGTAATCTGTAAAGGAAGAATACATCAAAGGCTGGCTCTTTACATTTCAAGTAGGCACAGATTCGAGGTACAGGCCATTCTTGACCACCTCGGCGCTAGAAGGTAGTGGGTGGTCAGCGCCACGCCCGGACCGTTTTATCCACATGAAAGAGACCCGCTACTCCTTACACAGAAGGCTGCCTCGGGGCCGATCTGGATAGGTCCGGGGTAACTTGTCTCCAAGGAGTTCCGAACCCTAGACCGTCCAGCCAGTAGCGAGTCGTTATACAGACTACGCTATCCAGCCCTCCAAAGAAAACAAAAGTTTCCTTAAATGCTTGTTTCATATTCTATATTTCTGTATACAAATTGACAGAGCGTCCATTTCTTTAAAAGTCTACTGAAGAGTAAGAACTAAATATGCATTAGGAATTCCAGACGAATAAATGTGATATGAAGCAGAACGCAGGGAAAGATATGATTATTCTATTTCGTATTCCGAACCGAACCGTGAGATTTAGGAGAGTTGGTCACAGTGAATGCGAACTCGAAATCGGCTCTCTCACACGGAAGGCAGAAATGTTGAAACCCCTGCAGATATTCGTTTAGGCTGCATGCATGGTAGATCAGGTAGAAAAGTTGCCGTTGAGCGCGGCGCCGTTCTGAGACGTACTACTCACCTGCGACAGTTTCATGGGTCTGTATGCTGACTGAAGAATACAACGTCAGTAACAATAAATATTCCTATCTTATGCGTGTCTGTGTTTATGCAAAATACGTGGGCACCGAATGAATGTTAGAGGCACCTGAATAACCACTTTTTCTTCAAACATGGACATGATGTCTGTCCCAAGTGTGAAACCACAGATCCTTTCTGTTCAGGCGATCCCAAGAGGTAACTGGTAAGAAAAATAAATTTGACTCCTGCAAGAAATAGCAGAGTGTTTTATTTACCGACGCAGCCAATTGCTAAGACGCTATACAGCGTCGGCCGTAAGTAGAAGAATTATCGGTCAGGTGCCTCTGTGGAATGTCACTGACAGCGATAGCCAAGTACTGGGAGGAGACTCTTTTCGCTCTGTACTTTCCCACTAAAATTCCCCGGTGGCTTCGCATCGGAACGAGGCCGGGCCTCACAGTTAAGACGTCGGCGCCTAAACTCGTAAACCACGGAATGATCTAAATTTTCTTGTCACCACTGTTGCCTACAACGTTTCTTTTTCTTTAATCATTTCCTTTTCCCGCTCTGGCCATGAAACCAGATCTGGTCTTTGACACCCCTGGCCCCTTCCACTTAACTTAGGTCAGGATATCAATTTAAATATAATATTTGAAGTTTCTACAGCAGTGCCTGTAAATATTACTGTCCTCTGGGACGTTAGGCCGTGTAGTTTGGTATATAAATTTCTCCTCATCGCCTGTACCTTTTTACCAATTTACACTTCGTCATATTTCAAGAGAGAAATGCTCATAAAATTTTGTCCTACAATTCAGACATTTCTGGCTAATGGCTTAGAAAGTTAGTCGTTGGTCACTTACCGTGGAGTTCCGGGTTTAATCCCAAGTCAATACATGCGGGGTTTGCGGTGAATAAGGTGGCAATGGGTAGGTTTCTTGCCGCGTACTTCGGCTTTCTACTTTTATCATCGTTTCGTCATTACTCAGTACTCACAGTCCTCTTCATGCTACTCTTATCGGAGGGATAAGTAAGTGAAGTCTGAGAAACTTCTTACAATAGCGACCATCTCTCTGGAATATTTTAAAAGGTAGTTCTTTCGGACAATATAGGAGTATATATAATTCAATTAGTAACTCACAGAAAGTAGAGCCATTAAAAATTGTAGGGGCTAAGCGGTTTACACTGTTTAGATAAAACTATCGGCATTTGTTGCGAGAAACGTACAAATATGCTGTGTCGCAGACTGACATTCATAATATTACAGAAAGTGGTGAAAATACTTACCACTGGATTTTTAAAAGTTAGTAATAAGTTTGCATGTGACAGGCTTGATTTGTATCATAGGCTGCTTAGTTAGAAGTCTGTATGTTCTTCAACCAGAAGTAGAGAACTGTAATTATAATCATTTAAGGTATTGTTGAAAGGATATTTAAAAGACAGGCAATGTACGGGTAATGTAATATTGTGGGTCTAACCATTTGCAGTGGAATCATAACAATGCATTCTGTATGTTTTGTTTTTCTTGTTGCTGAGTTACTTGGCCCAGTCGATTATATAAAAATAATGAAAGTTGCAAAGTAATGCTTTTGTTTTAAATTTATTTTACCGGTAACAGTGCAAACTATACGTACCTGTTTTTGAAAGAAATTGTATTCCAACTGACTTTCACTCTTCTCATACATTACGTATACGCTAAATTGAAACAAGAGAACGTTCATTTGCTTATGGCCTTCTTTAGATTTGCAGTCTGGCTAAACAGATCCTAACGATATACAAGTTCTTGCATATTTTCTGAGTTTTTTTTAAGTGTTACCGTAAAACATTATACAAGGTGACAAGGAATAACTCAATTATGATTTATTAAATATTATGAGCATGGGTCTGTATTCTTGCCTTAGTTACCCGGCATGAAAATTACATCTTTCATATGCAGAATTTTATTGCCATGTGTGGCCTGTCTGGCTCTAGCATAGTTTTTCTTATTATCTCATTCACGGCAAGATTTTCGGAAAGAATTAATTTAATATAAGAGGCGTGTTTTGATTTTTTCTGCAACTTTGAATCATTTCTCCTTATAAGAAGAATTGAGCGAGATATTACCATAATTGTGCATAGGTCGTTATGTAAAGTACCTCTTATTCTTGTCAGATTGTAATGAAACTTAAACGCTCTCGACAGATTTTCGAAAAATACTCAAATATCAGTTTTTATGAAGATAACTCCAGTGGGAGCCGAGTTGTTTCATGCGGACGGACGGACAGCCAGGCAGGACAAAGCTGATGGTCGCTTTTCACAATTTCGCGAAGGCGCCTAAAACTTAGAAGTGACAGGCAGACAATATAAATAGTAGCTAATATCACGACCGATCAGCGAAATGGCTCCAGAATATAAAACCCTAGAGAGTCAGGATTCGGTTTACGGTATTCAACACAATAACGTAAATGATGTGGAGAATAATGAAAGGATGACATGAAATAAACGAGACAGTTTTGAGTATGTGTAATATAAGTATCATTCGGTTCTCGAAACAGAGCTTATTTATGAGTCACAAAATTAACCCTTTAAAGACGGGATGTGCTCTGTTTTATATAAGGACTCAGTTCGTACCGCGCGGTAAACACTCTCCACTTCGGTTATAAAAACCAATCTCTTAATGTTTTATAAGGCAAAAGTTGCTGTTTGTTCTGAGATCACTACAAAACACATAAACGCAATGTGGGCACCACGTAGAATTTTTAACCTTTAGGGTACCTCCGTCCTCTATACGGGACGGCATTTAAACCTCCCCTAGGCTCCAGCGTCCTTTATAAGGGACAGCGAGAACACCAGCCATTTAAATACGTTGCTCTGCACGCCATGGAGACATATAGAGGAGCAAAATATAGCTTCATGCTTTTTTCACACCGCAGTAGACATTTCTTTGGTCAGCTTGACGCTCCGGCCTATTTACTCAAGGATAGAACCCGGTTATCCCTGTGCATGTGATGCTGCTTTACCCACGGCCTGTAAGGAATTTTGTGGCAAGGCTGTGAAACTTGCTTTATTTTTCCTGCTGTGTTCATTGGGTGTGTGTGTGCATGATGAATGGTTTAGTGTGGAGGGTGTCAATACACAGCTACACAGCTCTAAGGTTGCAAGGATAATGTGGCAACAAACAGCAATAAGCAGACCGTTATCTGCAACCTTTTCATTTGAACGGCCCCCCATTCAGAGCTCGAGATACTGCGTTGCATTTCTCAGACTTATTGTCGAGTTTGCACAGCAATGTTGCTGAGTGAGTTTATTATTTCTTCTCAGAAAGCATTTCACAGTGGTGTGAGTGGTTGCTAAATAATGAATGGACCCAACCAAGGTCGCTGACGCCGGGAGAAATATCTGAACTAATTTTTGACACTGAGAGCAAAGAAGCTAGGATGTCAAGTAATGGCATTACAGATATTGGAAGGGGCTGGGGGGGTGATCGGGGACCAGGGGTGTCAGAACAACAACTGGACGGCAAGACACTAACATGTCACGACTCTAGCAGCTCAAATTTGTCCAGTGCCTCTGGTGAAGAGGATGATGGTGACAGTGAGCCAGGTCAATAGACTCAACAGCCAGCAACACTGCAATGGACATGCCCCTCTTGCCGTCAGAGAATTATAGTACAAGCCTATACATGGGGCCGCAGAGGAAAGGACTGTGAAGCGTCACACATAAATGACGGCGGTGTAGATAAGAGGGAAAGAATGGCAAACAGCTACTCGGTCGGCAGTAGCTCTTTCAAAAGGACAAAAGAAATTGTTTTTCCGCCAGCTGGACATGGATATTCTCAACAGTTCCATTCATCTTTCCTCAAGGAGGGGTAAGCAACTTTCACACTGAGATTTTCAATTGACCCTCGTGAGGAATATGTTGGCACACGCTGCACCAGAAAGGAGAATGCCAAGGCTATTAGGTAGACCACCAAATGTTGAAGCACATGTCGCTGGCCTGTGCCGTCTGGTGTCGCGTAAGCACGGCCAGGACTGTAACAGGAAAAATTTGCGTAAAATGCCGAGAGTGTGAAGTCGGACTGTAAGAACATGTTTTAACAAATACTACACCAAGGCACAACTGTAAGAACATCAAGTGAGGCCACCTAAGCAAAACTGGGGGCTCATACCGAAATGTAAGTGAAAGAAACTGAAATTTTTTACTATTCTGTAAATTATTTTGTGTATTTACGAAATAAGAATATTTGCTGCTTTCTGGAAGACATGTAGAAATATCTCTGGCTTATTGCCCACAAAACGCCACTCAACTCATTATTTAATCTTGTTTGGTTCGCATAATATAAAGGTTTTTTGTAAACCATGTGAAAATTTAAATGGCTGGCGGAGAAAAATGTGGTACGCGAAGGCGGACTGTGGGTATTTAAATATGGCCGCCAAAAGGTTAATGTTAAACCTGGTGGTACGTAAAGTTACCGCTAGGCTTTAAAAGGTTAACTTAGTGATCATATTAGTTCGGTTTACGAATAGGATATAAGAAAGAAAATAAGGAATGAAGAATCTGAAAACCTGTGAAGATATGCGTATCAATGCTAGAATTCCAATCCAGTCCCAAATTATGGAAAATGCTGCAACCAGTGTGCCAATTTATTGATAAGGAACTGTTTACTTTCGGAATACAAAGAAAGGGAATCAATCTGGATTTTGTGACATTCAGTACAATTTTGTTTTTGCGACATTCCTTGAGGCTTAAATAAAGCGCACATGATGGAAAAAGGAATACGTACAGTTTGGTGGTCGGGACACATCTTGAAACGTTACAGAGAAAAGTGGCTCAAGTTGTACTTCTGACTCGTATTATTCGTTATGTGTGTGTTTTTAACTTCAACCGGGACACCAATTTTCATAAATGGGATTTAGTGGTGTTCCCTCAGGCAAATTGAAGGATACTACACGAAATGATTCAATAGCCTGTTATGCCATAGCCTCTTCCAGTTATTATCAAGCAGGATATCCGTGCCATGGCTTAGGTTGTTAGTCGCCGGTCTCTCACCGCGGAGGGCCGGGTCCAATTCCTGTTCCCGGATCAGTCCATGTGGAGTTTGTGTTGTACAAAGTGGCACTGGTACAGGTTTTTCCCCGAGTACTTCGGCTTTCACCTGTCAGTTTCATTCCACCGGTGCTCCATTATAAGGGAAAATAAAAAAGTTGATAATCTTCATCAGAGGGTTGCACAGTAAGTCTCAAGGCTGTGGTGCTTCTGTAGCATCTGCTGCGGGGACCTTCACCTTAGAAAGAACACTATCATGCAGGAGCATCGGGTCTGTTTCTAGGTTTTGGCCAACGGAGACGCCTGACAACGAGGCTGCCAATGGAGTTACAATAGTAGATACTTTACACGGGTGTTGATCGTCTGAAAGGGTCCCGAACGCAGATGTTCGCGCTTATTTTATTCTCTTTTTTCTTCCAAGTAGACTCATAAGAAGGGCAACATTTTGCGATCTTTGAAACCGTCCATCCAAATGTTGCAGCCTTTCTTCAGCTTCATCATTACGAATGGGGGCCCTAACCGTGCGAGTGATCATCAGTCACATTCGCCTTAAAAGCAGTCATTTTTTATGTAGACATCCGACACTCGTTTCCTTACACTATAAAGTGTCTCTTACCATAGAGCATCTTTTATCGGGTCTCAAATTCTACTCGCATGTAAATTTAATTTTGAAGACAGTTGTACGCTTCATCCCTCAGATCACGTTGCATGGTATCCTAGAGGCCGAAGTGAGTCTACGGTTCCTCCACTATTAGCGTCGGACAGGCTCAGTCAATTTGAATTACGTTGTTTTGTAATATTTTATGTGAAACACGAGTGACAAAGGCAATTGTGTAGGCATTCTTGTAATATGGAGAGAAACGGAATAATATAGTTTAGACTGATAATTTGGAAATTTAGATAAGTGAAATGAGTAGAAAAGTAGGATGTCCCTGTGTGAATAAGAGGAGAATGAGACGCACATAATCTTTAAATGTAAAGAGACAAGGAACATTTTTTTGAAAAATAAATGTTTACGTATAAATGAAGAAATAACATACAATAAAATAACTTGTACCAAGATTATAAAATTGAAATTTTAAACAAATATTTATAGCCAATGGACTGTACATCGAAAACCCACATGAAAAGTCCTGTGTAAAATCGAGAGGATATGGGTGAGCAAACCTCGTAAACTGCAATGCTTTGTCTTAAGAGATAATGTGGATTACAATAAACACATTACATACAGAATAAGAAATACAAAGTAAACAATATATAAATAATAAACAATGTAAAATATATATAAATATATGTAATATATATAAGCATTAAACAATATAAATAAATGCATTGGTTGTGTATTAAAATACTGATATTAGCTGTCACAGCCAAAGAAATTTACATGAGCCTCAAAAAATAAATAATTTGATTTTAATTTCAGTTTGGTATTTTTATTTTATTTTCCATGCTTTAGAAATACCAGTGTTGCAGTTTGTCTGTGCCGTGATAGACTAACAATGCGTAGCCATACAGCCTGTTTTAATCTCAACACTTTTATTTCTGACTTCTTTTAAAAACTACAGCTTGGTTACTGATAAGGGTAGGTTCATTAATCTTAAGAAGTGTTGTGATTTTCGTATTAATTTTAGGTAGACACAGTTAGCCGGAGATAATGAAACTCCTCTATACTCACATACTGCGGCTCGCGTCGTACTCCTTGTCGGGGTTAGGCCGTAAGTTGCTGACAGCTTCATTAAATACATCTTAAACAAGCAAACGCACAGGCTTAAATAAATACTGCAAGTTTCCAGGCAGCTAAACGAACAGAATGAAATGGTCCATTAACCCTTTAAAGACGAAGCGTGTCTGTTTTATATAAGGACTCAGTGCGTACCGCGCGGTAAACACTCTCCACTTCGGTTATAAAAACCAATCTCTTAAATGTTTTATAAGGCAAAAGTTGCTGTTTGTTCTGAGATCCGTACAAAACACATAAACGCAATGTGGGCACCACGTAGAATTTTTTAATGTTAAACCTGGTGGTATGTAAAGTTACCGCTAGGCTTTAAAAGGTTAAATCATTTTTTTTTGTCTTTGGTTAAGCGAAAATTGAAACTGGAAAACACAGTTACGGGAAAGACGGCATTTCGTTATATGGTAACAGATTTTACATCAGTGTGCTGTGACCCTAAATAGCTCAACCCGTAAGTGTGAAAGAGGTGGTGATGTATCAGCAACTTCAAGGGACATTACCCTTTAAAGCAATGGAAAACAAATGCTAACACTGCGGGATTTCTGCAGGCCCCCTAAATCTGCATTATCACGGCTTACAGCTGTGACAGCTTGATACTACCTATCCTCTTTAAATGGAGGATATATAGCAGCGTCCTGGCATGTTGGCTGAACGCTATCTAACTCCTACAATTTAAATCTGCGTGCAAAAATTAGTGCCGTTTTACTTACTGAAGCCTGCAACCGAAATGATTTAAGAACCAAATAATTTTATCTTTAATTTTAAATTAATACGCCAGTCCATATTTAAGGCACAAAATATGCTATAAATCAGGATGTAGATAATGTCGTATAATGTGCACCTGTTGATAGTTAACAATCCGATGTTAAACGTTAGAGTAGTAGGGTATTTAAAAGATATTCGAGTCATCATTATTAATATTCTGTATTTAATTTGCTTTTTTTTCTGCAGCCTTCAAAATAATTGAATTTTTATACATTTTTCGTAACGTGTGAAAGTTTAAAAGGTATCTGTGGTGTCCACCTGCAGGTTGTAAATGTAATAATCAAATTTAATTTCAAATATTAACTTTATAGAATCCTTTTATAAGCTTCTGCGTGATTGTTATTCTGTAATATGTCTGTTAGTATCAGCCTGAATAGCGATCAAAGAAGTATCACATTCGCAGTTTCGCTTTATATTTTATTCACTTATTCTCACTAACTTTATTTTACCCCCAAAACAATCTTTTATAATATTTTACAGTCTTCATAAAATTTATTTTCTCAGTTGCCTTCAAACAGAATGCGCGCTAATTTAACCTGTATTTCTTAAATATAACAGCGTAGACATTTCGTCTGAATGTCCACTTAAAATTGCTAAGGCGAATATGTAAAAGCCATTCAAGCAGGTGCACGTAATGCTTCGTCCTACGAAGCAAAAACTGGGGTGATGAATGTAGGATATACCTGGTATTGAAATGTGATGGCGAGCAGGTGTTCGTAATATCAGAGTGGTGCCTTGATATTTCAATGCATGTGAACGAGTTTGTTCATTAAGTGTTGGCTCATAGTCGAATCATTCCTTTTTAGTAGGTGGCAGGTATGTTCTTGCTGAGATTAAGCCTAATTAGGTATTGAATCTTAGCAAAGTTTCTACAGAAATATCTCCCATTCTTACTTTAAAATCAATGTCTAAGCTTAGCCCCCCTTCGAGCTCCGTAGTAATATTATTCGTGTCTATCCAGCATATTATGAATACGACTACAGGCAAGGAAGTGCTCGTAATCGAGCGGAGTGGAGGTTCTAAATGAGTGGGCCTAGTGCCGGGACCTAGATCGAGTGGAAGGGAAATTCTGAATGAGTCAGCAATAGTGCTGGAACACAAATCGAGTGAATTGGAGAATCGGAGTGTTTAGGGGCAGTGTCTGAACACAAAGTAATCATGTTATTACACAATTTCGCCAAATAGATAAATCTTTTAATAAATCTGAAGGCTGTATTTTCTAAAAATGTATGATTTCCTTTTCATTTTCGTTCGTGACAAGGGTAACAACAGTGTAATGCACAGGGAGTCAAGCAGAGGACAAAGGCTCCATGTTTTGCTTTTCGAATTCATTTACAATTATTGAACAATCTTGTTACTTATTTAACTAGTGCTTGTGCTTTCGTAAAATTTTAAAAACAGCATGTCTGTGTTGCTGTTATTGTTTGCCAATAATTCCTTCCAAAATCAACACTTCTGCAAAACTGACTGTAAATATTTTCATTTCCATTTAAAGGTCACGAGCTTGTGCGCACCCTCCCCAACAGTGTGGTGGAGCAAATGACTGACAAGGTAGCAAAAAAAGCGCTTGCAATGTAATAGAATGAGACATTTACGTGTCACAGAATTAATTATTTTTACGTCGGACCAAACATTTAGAGAAGCCTCTCGAATCGTGCCTTTGAAACCCAAATTTACCTAAATTACAAGATGTTAGTTGCAAACTCTCAGAGAACATAATTTGTCTCCACTAAAAAAGGCTTAATTTTTAAGAGTGGTTATGTAAATAATCACTGTTGTTTGTGAAAACCATAGGAAAAAAAGAGCAACGCCTAAGCAGAAAGTTTGTTTTTATATGTTACAGCAGGTGGGACACAGGTTTTTTCACTTGGTGTTCAGCTGTTAGCTATAGACGAGACAGGTAGAAAATTACATAATGATGAGCAAAATTGCAAAACGTGGAGGTTCAAGTAGTTAGTATTTTAACAAGGTTAAGAAGGAGAAGATGGGGAGACATGCGAGACCCGTGAGAGAAATGAAGACTCTAAAGAATATTTTAGTTAGGGTAATTAAAGGAATTAAGCAGAGACTTCTAATCAAAAACTTTACGCTTAAACTTTAAAAGCTGAGGATCTTCAAAACACTTGCAAATTTCCTAAGGTTAATTTTACGTTTTATGGCTCCTTGCTGAAATATCTATAAAATCCATTTCCTAAAGGGATCATGAAATTGGAAAATATTATTTATTTATTTTAAATTGGACGTAAGGCAACTTAAAATTCTTGCTTTATACCTGACAACATACAGCAGGCAACTATGTTATACACAGAAGTTGACACGCTCGGTTTTATTTTATTATTTATAATTTGTAGTAGCATTATTACATACACTTCGGAAATGTTCTTGAACGTCTGAATGGTAAATTCCTTATAAAACATTTTGTTATTAGAACAAAATTGATGAATTAAAATGAGTAACTAAAGATTTTAGAGCAAATATTAAAGGAATTATATGACAAATATTACCGTATGGGAATAAAATAGAACGTTAAATAAACCCAGTCGTATACAACCGTATACAGCGATGAAATAGCACCATGCGTACTAAACCCGTATTCAAGATACGTTAGTGACTTGACCAGAAAATAATGATTCTAGACAAATATTCTGGTCATGACAGTCACATACACCTCTGCTGGTCAGCTTTTGCAAATTGCCTGTGAAATAATGAGCTATATTCGGTGTTAACGTTTCAACCAGCTGCGCGCTGTCTACAACTAACGCAGACGCCAGACACTTTGCTTTACATTCTCCCTCTCAGCAGGCATATATATCCTACTTCTACTACTGGAGTGAAACATTGTGAGAATAATGTCTATCCCTGTATATAATTTCGCTGAAATTGTTAAGCACAGATCAAATTGCACATTAATAATATACACTCATGAAAGGGGTGGAAAAGCGAATACGAACCTTTATTTTTATACTAGAGGAATAGGATCGGTGGCAGGTTAACATATGCTACTGTTTAAGTTACTTCTGTTTCCTTCGGATTTTAATCATCGCCACTGATGCCGTTTGTTCTAAATTACTTAAAGTTTCATGGCTATGGTTTACGAGTAACATTTCGGAATCCTGATTTAAAGAGAACATACCGATCTCTCTTCAGTACATACTCCAGTGACAAGCAACGTTTCTAACACGTGCATTAATATATGTATATATACACACAGTACAACGCCACGCACATGTGTAGATATATTTATGTATGTGTTACAGTAACTTTTATGCGACAGCCTATATGTATGGTGACGAGTAATGTACACGACATGGTACGTAAATATTTTATACGTGTCTCTTTTAAAAAATTATTCCTTTAATGGCTTTTAAAGAATTTATTTCTATTTATTAAATCAACCAAATAAAATACATAAATGTGTTCTTTGAACGAAATGCAGAGTTAACTGACAAATTCAATACGCAATGTTTTTCCTTAAAAAATTCAATGTCTTTGTTAATAAAAAAACTACCGTCCTTGTAGAACATAAAGTTTCACTGCAGTATCTAAGAATATCCGTCACTGGATACTATCCTTAATACTTTATATCAGTTTTCTTCCTCACTTCTATGTCCTTGGCAAACACATGTGAATTTTATCCACTTATGTACGCTCTTTCTCCCAAGTCGCATCCTCTTTCCTCTATCCCGCATAGTGTTGCAGAAAATTTCTCCGAAACTTCGATAAATTTCTATAAAACTAAAAGGCATCATATTTCACTAGACCACAGTCTTCTTCATCTAAATTTACGTCGTTCCATAACCGTACACTTTAATATAAATACATTTGAAATATTTCTTTATACGCAATATTTGCAAAATAACATTAAGCTGTAATTTTATTCTGGTAAATACTGCGTGCAAACACCATATATAGGCTGTAGCCACTAAACAAACTATGGATTACGTATTCACACACACATACACGCACGCGCTTTGCATTATGTACAGAACTTTTACTATAAATATATCTTCAATTTCTCTTCCCTGTCAGTCTCCTAGCTCTGCCAATTTGCTTTCAGTCGTGAGCCATACAAAGATGTTGGCAAAGAGTGTCCTAGTCTCGATAAAGAAGAAGAACGTATTTGCAGCTGTAGATATAGATGCAATTATATAAAAATTGTATCCAATGTATAACTTAATCAAATAAGTGGAAAGCGTGCAAGAACTGAAAGTTTATGATCGCCGGGAAGAGAATTGAAATATCGTAAATCCGATTTAATAGAATCTTTCCCACTTACTTCATTTTTTTCTCAGAAATATGGGAGCCTACATGGAGAAAAGGTATGTGAATGGATTTGAAATATTACATGAAAGGGACCTTAATTGACTACAAAAACACACAGATGTATACAGTAAAAACAGGAAAGCAAATTAAGGGTCATTGCTGCAAGGTAGTTATATATAGAACAGGCAGAAGAGTTTATAAATTAAATCCATTAAATATAAAAATATAAACTCGATTAAAATTGTAGGGATCTATCCTAATACAGACACATGTTGGTCAATGACAATGTTAAAATGCGTACGATTTGCAAACGTCCTTTATAAGCACTAGTTATCACATTTGTCCTAGTGTTTCTAGAGAGTCATGGAAGCTGTGTTTGTCACACGACGTTAAGTAATTTAAGGGCGTTATTAAAACCGGTACGAAACGCTTCTAAGCTATTAGCTGCTGTGGTGTTTATTGACACTGAGTTTGGGGTCTTAACGTTCCATCTTATACATTCTACAGAGGAAATTATGAGAATATTGGAAATACAAATTATGGAATAATTTGTGTATTGGGAAGCAGAACAAATTTTTGTCAACTTCCTTAGGGAAAAGTTGCAACGATATAAAAAATGACAAAATTTATTGACCAATTATGAGAATAATAATAATGAACTTTCATAAACTTTTTTTATTGATCTGCTTTCTTCTATAAAAAGGAAATAAGATTAGAAATGAGTACAGTTTCGATCCAACAGGACGGCGCTAACAGAAGGAATTACAACGCTCTAATACTAATACTCATGAGTTTACTTATGAGCAGAGGGATTGAAGCTAAAGCAAGAGAAAGGAGTGAAATTCTGAAATTCCAGATTAAAAAATGAATGTTTGGTGTTCAGTAACCTGTTTTCAGTTATGAACATAAGAATAGTACGCAAAACGTATGCTGCACTGATTATTAACATTGTTACCACACGGATTATAGAACTTTACCTTCTATTACAAATTTATGAACAAATCTTAAAAACTTACATCTTGCTGTCGCATAAATTATTCAAGTACTAAAATTATAGGCCTTGTTTAATACAACTTTCCCAATTCGATTTCAGCAAGTTAATACATTAAACGTTGGAAAGAAGCTCATATTAGTGCATCAAAGATGCTTAGATCTGTGTCCGGAAACACTTCTAATTCCTCACCAAATTTAAATTGCGAAACTTAGCACGACATTACTTTGTTCAGTTATTTCTTCTATCGTAAGGCATGAGGAAAGCATTTTGGAAAGAATGCAATCCTTAAACACCACTCTTCAACTTTCGTTCGAAACATTAAATATTTATCACGTTACTCCGGAGATGACAGCAGAAATTCTTTTCAGTCCTTCTGTAAAGTGTTATTTTTTTCTGTTTGAAACTAAAATTGAAGTCACTCGTCAAATTCCGTAAAACCTATCAATATCAAATTTTATAGGGATGCATTCATGGTTTCTATAGGCCTACTTGCTAATACATGCTTCGTAAGGATTCGAACACACCCAAAATTAGCTTTCTGCAGTTAGCAGCTGTGTATTTGCCTCCCTGTTATAAATTCTGAGCTGTTTGACCAATATATACGAGACGTGCAGGAAAATTATGCTATTAGACGTCACACAGAAATGTACGCCTTAATTTCCCATAATCAGTAAAAACAGCACAACACGGCGGACATGCCAACTTAAAAGTTAGGGGCGACAATAACGCCCCTTTCCCTAAAATCCTCAAATTATTTAGGGTAATAAGAGATCTTGGAAAAATATGCAGGATGTGTTGAGGTAAACACTTCCAAGGAATGAAAATAAGATCATAAAGACAATGAAGGTACTTTCCTCAGCTATCAGTCTGCTAGCGTTAGAAGATGAACCATCGGAACTGGGCAAGTGACTTTTCGTAAAAGGTACACCGTATGCACAATTATACTTTCGATATATGATATGCTGTTTGCGAGCCTTAAATTACAAATTTGCTGATAGTGCACATATTTCAGGTCATATCTTATTCGGCTCAACTAACGTAAAAGGAACATCTATCAAAGTAATAAGTTCAGGGGTTCTTAAGTTCCCACAACGCTGGTTATGAGTTTTCTTCTCTTCTGGCTTGTTACGCTGAGTAACTGGCGTATTGAATTAACAACCTTATTGCTCAGTGTAACAAAGCAGAAGACAACAATACTCAAGTCATAATTTGTTCACACAGATTTGACGATGACAATGTTGAAAAGGATGATGATGATGATTATTATTATTATATTTGCGGACTGGCAATGTGTTGTTTAAGGAAGATGAATTAATGAATTTTGTCTGAATTTCCGGCCAGTTTGAAAACAACTTATGGTCCTGTCTGTTAAAAAATGACGACGTTCAGTTTACACGCTAAAACTTTTTTTTTTTCGTATAGCTGTAAATCGCGCTGTCTTAGTGTTTGTGGAAGGCAATGCTTTAGGACTGGGGGTATAAGCAAATGGATTTGTCAGAAATGTGCAGGCCTAAGCAAGCAAAGTAAGGGATCAATTTAGTACACGAGTAGACATATCAAGGCATTTCCTGATTGACACACTGAGACTCCTACTGTTGGGTTAGTGACGCTCTTTGCCGCCTCATTTCACGCTGCACATTTCATGTGTGCGTATTCACAGTTTCCCTCCTTCATACTGAAAGACCTAGTAACACCACCGTACAAAACAGATTACTGTAATAGAATGTTGGTGCATAGACAGTAACACGTAACTAAACCCTGTATGTACTCTACTTTAAAGTCATTTAAGGGTTTGATTTGGAGTTTTAATGGCAGTGATTATCAAAGTCACACAGATCATCCTAATGGTGCCAAATTTTGGAAGGAAGATACTGCCTTCTTCATGGAAGAAGAACTTCCAACGCTGAAATACAAGTGGCAAATTTTTGGGAAATATTGGTGCATTTATACTAAACTACGCAGCGTTTTTTCATATTTTATTCTTGATTATTAATATACTTACCGACAATAACTCTATTTATTTTTAATTAATATTCCATAAATTAAATATATTGTTTGAGACAGATATGAAATTGATGTATGTCCCCTCTTATTTCATACATTTGTAATGATTAATTAGGTGTTTATTATTAGCCTCGTGCTAATATTCCAATTTAATCTCCCGCAACGGCCTTTGGAAGGGCTTCTACAGGACTCCCGCTCTAGCTTCATGCTTAAACATAAAAAGTCTCTCTACTTTTTCTTTAATGAAGAAAATTAAATACTCAATTATAAAAAAGCTTTTGATATTATTCACCCTTTAGACTTTATTTTCGCGTGTTTAAAATAAATGTTAGAATAATGCATGAGACACAGGACAGGAAATTCTCTTCTCAGGCTGTGGTCCCACATGTTTAAACTAACTTTGCTTTTCGGACAAAGTTGGTAAGTATTTTACTTGTTCTTTAGCCTCAGGCCGGGAAAAGATTCCATTCCCGTAATTGTGTTTTATATTTTATTCTAAAAGTGGTGTTATTAAAAATTCTAAAAATGAATTACTCAAAATATAATACATCACTTCCAGAGTCACAGAGAACTGTAGGTAACAGACTCTTCACTGCAAAAGTAGCAGTGATCACAAATATTTGGTTTATATCCTTCTCACGCATTTCGATTCCACAATATAGGTAAAATATTTAGAGCGACTTTATGTTAAGTCTTACAATAACGTAATACTTTTAATAATTTTAGTTTCAAAAGCTTTAATGAATGTACAGACTTCTGTCCCTAGGTTGAACTATGAAAGGTGGTTAAAAACATCCCAAACATGTTTTCAACATTGTTCACATAGGACTAGGAAAACAGAATAAAATACAAAGACAATTAACACTTACGTTGAATTACTTCGTTTTCCTGCCAGGAAAGAGCATATTAATGCTATCTTAACATAGAATGCTGACACGCATATTTGGATATCATGAAAATGATCTAAGAGGGAAAATGGAACAATTGCACAGTGAGATTTTTCTTCACGCTTGGCGCTGTTTACATACTCGTATTATTGTTACATCAGTTACATCTCGGGAGGCGATGTGAACTGAGCCTGACACATGAAGTATTCATCGTATTTATCCCGCCATTTAAGTAATCACACGCTTCCCATTGATTAGGTTCTCCAAGTGATTTAACACTTACTAAGCCACAAATCCGATTAAAATGTCAGTAGATGTTTATGACGATTGTAGTCAGCGTAGTGGGTTTGGAATCTGGTCACTTTCACTTCATTGCACTTAAATTAATTTTGCTGTAATACGATATTTTTGTTTTGATGGTTTCACTTGGCGCCAGCTTTTATTGTATTGGCTTTCATTTATTCCTGCTCTACTCTAAATACTCAGCTCCCTCTCCCCACTTCTCCTACACCCTGCTTTGCAAATCTCATATTGTTTGTGTGTGTGTGTGTGTGTGTGTGTGTGTGTGTGGTTTCCTTTCCCTTCTTCCTCTCTGTACTCCTGCTTTTATCTCGTTTTCTCTCTGCCTAACTTCTACTGTCCCGCAGGACGCTACATTAACTATGCAAAACACTGTCAATGCGACAAAATCAGCAATTAATTGAAGCTCTATTTTGTGGGTTTCCAGCAGCGGATAAAAGTCCATAACATGAGATGGCATTAACAGTAGCTAAAATGCAATTGAAGGTCTAATCTTATTTAATTTTGTGACTGATACGTTTATTGCGTACTAAACACATTACCTCTAAAACCCGGTGATATTTCGCTGCAAAAAATTTTGTCAGTCAGCTCACTTCTGTTCAACCATATTAAGTTTTTATTACATAAATATTTCTGCCAAGAGGACAAATATGGTTTTTAAAGTATATCATGGTTTTGCTAAAGGGTTCCAGTGCAGAACAGACCGTCAAAACATGTCATTATTACATTACAAGCCCCGAATGGGGTAACCACTTTTATGTCTTTAAGTATGTTTATTTGCAATGTAATTAAAATGGAAATTACTAGATGAAGCATGTTATAGTTATATAAATCTTATTTTCTTAAATTTCTATATGTGCTGGAAGACAGAATAAAGGACTGGGAATGAAACAGAAAGGGAAGGAGAGAGAAAAAGGAATGAATTGAAAAATGTTCACCTGTCAATCCGCAGAAAATATGAATAATGTTAGAAGGAGAATAAAAAGTGGGAAAAGTGAAGTGATGACGAAGGCTGTGACAGTGACACTTATGTTGATGTTTTCAGTATTAATTTCTAAGGTTAGAAGGTCATGAATTGGCTATTTTAATCCTTGACACGTAGCGGTTTATAATTCCTTCATGATTTTTACAACGTCAAAAAATCAGGACACAGCGGGCAATTCTTCTATGCGGAATACCTCGTCCTTTGAATTGAGAGGGTCAAGCAACGACAGAAAAAGACAGCTTTCTATTTATAATTCTGCTGTGTAGGTGTCGTTGTTTACTGTATTGTGCCTCTTACTATTTAAGTGTGATGGCATGTAATTATGAATTATATTATCGTTTTAGGCGCTTTCGCATCAAATGTCGAAAAGCGACTTTTAGCTTTATCATATCTGTCTGTCTGCCCGCACTGTCAACTCTGTTTCCATTGGACGAATTTTTGTGAAATTTTACATTGGGAACTTCTAAGGAAATCTATCGAGAGTCTCAAGATTTGGCCAAACTGGAACAAACATCGGGCAGTTCACACGAAAACCCAAGTTCGATTACATTATGCTCTATAGAAAGGGAATAAAATCTTCAATTAGAATCAGAATTTTTAGGCGCTTTCCAGTAAGTCGCGAGAGGCGTCCATTATCTTCGTCATGTCTGTCTGTCTGTCTGTCTGTCTGTCTGTCTGCATGTATTGTTACAACTCCTAATGGACGGCTTTTCATGAAATTTTATGTTGGGGACTTTTATGAATTCTATGAGACTCCACATTTCGGCAAAATCGAACAAAATTATGGGGCTCTTTACGTAAAGACCTTAGTGCCTTTCATATTTTTGCAGTGACATCTTTATTGTTACAGTACAGATAACGAATTTATATGTTCCATTGCAACGCCTTTAATACTTATTACGTTGCTGACAGCGATATATACGAAGGCAAGCTGAAAGGTGTTGCCACCAGCTAAATAAAAAATGAAGGAAGCAAGATATTTAAGTGAAACAAATAACAAATGTACCTTTAACCTTTATTTACAACTGTGCATAATCACTTTTCCACTCACTGGTTCACTCTGTCACTTTCAGAAGCACTTCGGAAAGTGATAGAGTGAACTGGTGAGTTTGAATGTTCTGCCTCCGAATCAAATGGATGATTAAGTGAACTTCACACTAAGCGACCTCGTGATAATGGCGATCTATAACGCCGAAACATGTGTCGAGGATTATTATTTAATGCTAATAAAGAAAGGTGCATTCATTGGTACATTTTACTGATATAAAAATTTTAGGATATTCCAGACATGTATTTTGTCATGTTACCTATAAATTGTATGCAAACCACTGTTAATATCAAAACTGAATTTTTACAAATCGGTCGCAAGATGATAACTACCTCTTTCCTTTGTTCTCACTGTAGCCTGTGTTTCGAGCAGAGCTGCCACTGTCAAACGATTAATTACTTCCGTACTGATCTTAATTGGAATTAAGGCAATGGCGTATAAAATATTCTCTGGATATGGAAAGGTGTAAAATCATGAAGAAGTATTAGTCACATTTTATTGTGCGAGTAAAAAGAGCACAATTCATTTAGCACCGTTAAAAGCAGAGAATATTTAACCCATTGGAGACTATGTATGAGCACCAAATACAGTAAACTGCATGTGTTTAAATAATATTTGTTCTGTGTCTTGTGTACATTAAAAAATCTGAAATGCCTAATTAAGTTTCAGAATTAATGGTTGTATTTGAACAAAAGGGCCGAAGGGTGCGCAGTTTACATGCTAGCTTCTATTATTGCTTAATCAAGTTGGCCGTTGAGTTAGCAATATGAAACCAAACGCTTACTTACACTTGGAATTATCACCACGTTTTCAACAAATACTGCAAAGAGAATAAAAATGCCTGCTTCAACACACAGGGTATGTTTTACAGTTCTCCTAGAATATGAAGCAAATGTTTTAATCTAAAAATTAAATTGTTCTTCTCTCTAATATTTTATACAAGTTAAAAGTGTTTAGACTTTTATCTTGGGGCAGTAGTTAATGCAGTGCTCCTCGTAATGTTGTATGCCTTAAGCCCACTCTAATTTCTTGAAATACTTGCTGTGAAGTAAAGAATACAGCCACAACAATTTGTCCTTGCCATGCCATGAAGACATATCGGGAGGCTGCAATTGTAGCTACATTCCGTCTTGACCTCAGCACCAGATGCAGGTGAGCAGTCAGCTTCAAGCCTCAGCCGCTTCCTTCTCGGAGAAGAAGGTGGTACAATTATAATAGGAGGCTGAGTGGCCCCGGAGTTGGTGTGCCAGGATTCGTATCCCTATCGCCCACCCCGTAGTCTTTTCACTATGCTGACTGTCCTATCCCGATTCTCTAAAAACCCATGTGTTATTACTAACCCTGGGAAAGATGCTCGCTCATTAGATGCGATTGCATAGTAGTGGGTTTTGATACTGCTGTAGAATAAAATTTTGTTAGTTTGATTGTCACTGTGCTACTATTTGAATTTAGGTTTCTTACTTCTTTCGTATAAAGTAATATTAGGGTAAGATGAGAGACTCGGCTATGACGTTACGAAATATTTCGCTTAGTATAAAATTTAGAATCCCTTAACATGTTTGGAGCACTGACCTACGTGTAGTTTCGAGTTCTGATGTTTTAGGGAAATTTGCTTCATCAGTACAGGTAACGACAACCAGCCTCCCATAGGTAGCCTGCCTAGAAGAAATATTTTTAGTAGATAATCGCTAAAGTTCCATCAAGTTTAAAATTTATAAAAATCGGCCCACATGTTGAAGATTTGTTTCTCGTCTACTCTCAGGAATTGTGAGTGAATCAGTAAAGAACCAGAATTGCTCTCTTCGTGTAAGAATATTGTATATTTTATGCTGTATAACTACCTCTCTAGTAACACATACACAAGTTTATAATTGCTTGTTACAAGAGGCTACCCCAATTCCGTTTTAGTCACGCAATTTCTTCGCCAAAAATTTGTACTGCGTGCCTGTTTCAAAAACTATAAGCCATCGATTGCAAGTAGACAAGTATACACATTCAATTTCTGGTCGACTCCAGAGAGCTCCAATTTTAATCGCTTTAATGTCCGATATAACTATAAGAAATTACATTAAAATATGCCAGAGAACTAAAAACTTGGGACGTAAAGGCAAATAAAATTAGAAACATATTTTTTTATAAAATGATTTGATCTTTTTTTTTTCAAATTACGGATTCAAACCCTGTAAAAATAAAAATTCTTACCGCGGTGGCTGCGTATATTACTGTCTTTTGGAATACTGTGACATGTAAATTTGTAGATAGGAAACACTGTTTCGGAGAAAACTGACGCCTCCATCTTTAGAGTAAAAGATTCACCCTGAATATTGAGAAAGTGTATTTCCCTGAAATGCTGGTACTTCTCCACCGAATTATGGGGCTCATATCCAAAAGCACAACTGTATTCGAGCATTACTTTTTCCCTTTTCATGAAGAGAGTTCTTGGCATACATTTCATTGAGTGAGCATCCTTAGAATTCCCATGGTAGGCATTCCTTCTAAATATTCTAGGTATTTCTTTTAATAAATTAATTCTGTTGGGATCTCTTATTTTCATTTCTTATCTAATAATTAATTACCTGTAAGTGTGGCCAGTTTCAGGAAACCCATCTCTGTCTTCTTCTTTCTTCCGAAGTACCTGGAATATAATAAAACTTGAAATATGTTTTTCTGCTTCTTTCGGGGACATCATGCGGGTACAATAGTCTCTGTTAACTAAGGTAAAAATTCCGAGTGTAAGTAGGCGATAGCTGGGGTGAAGTCCCGCTAACTTGTAGCCCTGGTGGCAGGTAGCCCGCGCAGCGAGTCTGGGCGGAACCACGAGCTCTCCAAGGTGGAGAATGCTCTCAAAATGCTGCAACTCCAAGAATTGGATCGCTTTTACTCTCCGCGCACCCGGCCGAGGTGAGTGTTTACAACAGACAAAAATATATCCTAAAAGCAGAAATGGAATAACGGTTATATTTTTATCATATTCAGGCAAGCAAAAAATATTAATTTGCGAGACAATGTTGTGGATAAAAACTTTGAAATTTAGCAATCGTTATGTGTGTGTGTTTTCGCATTTAACTATGGAACTTAGCAGCGGGGAAATAAGTATATATGTTTTAGGCGGTATTCGAGAAAAGATTCGTGCGTCTACCTACGACTCTAAAATATGAGTTTAGGACTGGGAGTTATGGGCTAAGATCTGGGAAGTAGCTGCTCCAGAATGATTCAGATTTGCAGAAAAGTGCATCAGTTTTTAATCGGTCTGGATACGAGGCACATAAGTTACTGCAATATATATGTACATATATATATATGTAGTAATTTTAACGTTCTTCAGAAACAAGTACCAGAACTTCGAATCACAATTTGCAATAATACACACAACAATTATATATTTTACACAGATGCTCTGAAAAAGCAACTTTAATATCTCAAGCAGTATTTCAGAACGTAATTATGTAAAGGTGTTCATGCAACACAAATTTACCACCAACTCCTTCCACAATGTTTTATATTTATTACGTAAATTTTCTACGTGTTTCGGCCATCATCAGGGAGCTACAGGTTTGTTCAACGGGTATAACGTATATGGCAACTTGTCATAGATAACTGGCAGAATGTATACATATATATTATATAATAAGAATAAAATGATATTTTTCACTATATAAGTCGTTAATATATAAATATGTAGGTTAATATTGTAAATACTTTTTGCCGTTTTACGACATCGAATTTGTATGCAATACTTTTCATTTCGTTCCTTCTTC
This sequence comes from Coptotermes formosanus, assembly GCA_013340265.1. NCBI lineage: Eukaryota > Metazoa > Arthropoda > Insecta > Blattodea > Rhinotermitidae > Coptotermes > Coptotermes formosanus. The sequence continues at coordinate 353,326 of BLKM01012505.1, read as the reverse complement.
TGCATCCACTAACGACCAGAGATGTCTTTCATTCTCGTCCTCAGTGCCTCTGTCTCTACTGTCGCACAGTAGTCTGAAGCTATTTCAAAGATCTTCTTTTCTCCAAATTTTTGGAATTCGTTTTGATTCGAGCATCCCATTTTCCGAAGTTTGGAAACGGCCCACGACATCTCCATTTTACTTTCCATTAGGAATATTCGCGAATGTGAAAACCGTCCCACGTTCGTCACACAAACAGATTTCCGCGTAATGACTTGTACAGAGAGTTTTTTTAAAACGGCGTAGTCATGAAAAGAACTTACGCTTTATGGATTCATTCGACTTGACGGGAGGAGGTATTTACCCTTTCTCTCGAGTGCACAGTAGCAAAAAGGAAAGGATAGAATGTAGCCTGCACTAAGGTGCCTAGGTAAGATGCAAGGAGCCCGTGTATAATCGTCAACCGAACTGACATCCATTAACTTTTCATAAAAAACTAATCCTTCTTAGCTCCGAAAATAATGGTCTAAAAACTGTGCATAAACACAAAGCCAGCGTAAAATCACTAAAGTGACGGGAAGAAAATCCGTCAAGGAAGAGCGGATTCCATGCATTTCTATGTTTTAAAGCAACGTCGTGTTGAATGGCATTCTTATGTAAGCTTTTTGCTTTTAAGTCTTCTGAATACAGACCTTATTTGTACATTTTTCTGTAGTGGTGAATTCTTTGTTATTGTTTCAACCATTAACCTGTTTACAATATTGATACTACGAAGAAAAAATTAAATATATTGACAATATCCATCTCATATCTCAGTGCCAATAAGATACTTTTTACATAAAATAATTTTTCTTTGGTTAGTTAAATTAATACGTAAGAGTTAATAACTCGGACGGGTCTGAGTAAAGAATTTATATCGATCAAAAACCGAAAAAAAAATTCGTAGGCCTCTTTAATTTTACATGCTTTGCCTCTCATTTACATGCATTATTTCCTTACATACAGTTTATTAAAAATATCAGCGTATGATTAAAGCCGAAATTAAGTGCTATATCACGTAAATAATAAGAATAAGCAATGCAACAATTTTACCATTTCTGCTTTCGGGTGGATGAAATTAAAATTTTTTTAAACTATTGCTGTCTGAAATATTTGCACTGTAATCCGTATTTATTTTCCTTTTGAATTAATTTTGCTTCGCGTAAGCTTTGTAACATTCACTAAGGCACCCTTCGGCCGCATGCATATTTAACAATTAGGCTGAAAATGGCTGGATTGCTTAGCTTTAGAAATGTTGCTAATATTATTAAAAATACTGTTTTTTATAAACCCATTTTTCTGTCTTCAGTTATATAGCAAGGCAATTTAAAATCAGTGTTTTTACTGGAATTGCCGTTTCACTGATGCAAGTACGAATTTGTTGGTGTCGTAGCCTACTGTTTATGGGGACAAGAGGTACTCCACTAATGTTACTGAGAATTCCATTCTTTCTCCTTCCAGGTTTGGCAAGAGGGCAGAGCTGAGTCCCGCCATCGAGCAAGACGCCGCTCCTGTACGTAACTTTTTGAACATATACTACTCGTAATTTGAGAACTTTTCTTTCCGGGTTGTTGCGCAGCGTAGGTTGGTTTATTACCGACGTTTCGGAAGACAGTATCGGTAAGGAAACTTCTGTAAAAAAACATCCATCTCTACGCAACAACCCAGAAGAACGAAATGGTCAACTACGCCAAGGGCAAAGCGTGAAAAATCTCACATATTAATTTCAGACTGAAAATGTGTGGAAGAATTCTTTATATTTAAAATCTTGCATAAAGCTCCACTACATACTCTGCAAATCATCAATGGGTAAGGTTAGAAAAATCTATGCCGCTCTTGTAATATTTTCTCCGTATTCTACTCTGACAATAATTGAAGGCCTTTACACATGGCTAGGTACACTCTACGCAGCGCGCACGAGCGCGCGCACACACACACACACACACATACACATACGCACACATACACACACACACGGATACACACACACACACACACACACACACACACACACACACTGTCGGCATCAAACACTCCTGCTTCCTGTGCTCTTAATGATCTTTGGCATTGTTTTTCTGTGCCTCGCAAGACAAATGTTGGGACTGTGCTTTAAATGATGCGTCATTCCATGTCTTTTCTAATGCAGCATTCAAGCAACCATTCTACCGTTCACACCATAGGCTATACGTTATGTGTTTAAATCTGAAAACTGTTCTGAAATAATTAAAGGTTAAATTTTGTGCGTCATATTGCGTAACGTTTTCTAATATTAATGAAAGTATCTCGTCACTTAGTCGACGCAGTCATATTCGTGAACAAATCCTTCTTTTTCATAACTAGCTGCACATAGCTACACGCAGCCAGTTATTGTAAATTTTTTATTCAATCAACGCACATGGGGCAAAACACACCATCAAGTACACACACAGAATTACCTCTTTGCCTTATTTTACTACGGTTCCCACATGCTTCGATCCTACTCGACTGTCTTTATGGATACAAAATTAGTAGCAACGGATATTAGTTGTAGGTCATACATTGTATAAAATGCGTTGATACTATACATCCTAAACAACACATATCTTTAGAATTTACATAAATTTATAAAAAACCCCGGGTATTGTTTTATATGTCTCTTTTTGTGTAGCTTCTTTCTCTCTCTCTCTCTCGCTCTCTCTCTCAGTGAAGTAGAGACCTTCTTGAGAAGCTAGTAGGTCCTCAGCTAGCAAAGGAATTCCCCGCATTTTGTGGAATGCGAAAGTTCATTGCCGCATTTACAATATCACGTCACTTATTCCTGTGCTGAATTTCTTTATAGTTTACATATATAGTACACTTTGCATAGCTTTACCTGTCCAGTTTATGGAATTTTTTAACATATTAAAACTGATGTTTCTTATCATAATTTCCTTCTAAGAGTTTTAGATATTATAAGTGGAACCTGTTACAGTTCACGCGCAACATAGACTCGAAATTTGCTTTTTTTATTTTATTTTTCTAAATGGTAAGCATTTTAAATCCACATTACATGTGCTCAAAGTAATTCACTTCTGAACAGTAAAGCATACCTACACACACTGAGCACTTGGTCAGGAAAGCGAATGTTCATTTCGAATGTTTTTTCTTTAGCATTTTAATCCAAAACCAGATTTCTCTCCATGCCTAAAAAAAGCGAAAGCCCCGTAACGCAGTTAAACTGAGCTTTCTGAAGGCTATCGCGGCATAATATAAACTGACCGTGACAGAAACTGAAAAAGGGAGAAACCTTTTAAATATTCATAAGTACAAAGCTACCAAAAGGTTAGTGGTTCGTCAGTTATCAATAATGCAATAAAATAAAAGTGCTAAATCATTATAAAGAGGATAACTAAAAGGTACCTGAAAACAAATTTTATAAAAGTGGAAATGTCATCTATGCGTTATCAAGGTGCGTTAACTCAAAATGCCACAAGCGGAACAACTGTCAAACCTAATAGTAGTAGAGTTTTATTCTATTTGAGCTAAGACTTTCATTTACTTTCATAACAGGGCGAATTATGTTTCTTATTATAAACTCCGAAATGTAACAAAATTAGAAGGAACTCAAACGTAACAGGAAAATCTCTCTAAAGGTTTATCTGCATATAGTAAAACATCGATTCGTAAATTTTTCTCCTTGTAATAACAGTGTACCGCTGCAATACCAAGAATCAAAGTACGGTGGATTTTACTGCTCTATCTTACTTTCATAATCCATTTAAAGTAATTAAGGTCATTATGATTTCATTCCTAAGAGACACCACATGTTGGGTTCATAAATTCCCCGGTAATAAGAAATATTAATGGGGCTAAACTACAGCTACACGTTAGTAGTGAAGCCTCTATACAACATGTGTTGTAAAGTCTATACATGGCGAGACTCCGGGAAGTCAGTACTTATCCTTTTGGCGACCAGATTTAAATACCAACAGTCCGTCTTCGCGTACCATTTTTTCTCCCAGCCATTTAAGTTTTTGCGCACGGTTTACAAAAAACTTTTATATTATGTGAACCAAACAAGATTAAAGAATGAATTAAGCGGCATTTTGTGGGAAATAAGACAGAGATATTTCTGCATGTCTTCGAGAAAGCAGCAAATATTCTTAGTTCGTAAATACACAAAATAAATTTAAAGAAGACGCAAAAATTTCAGTTTCTTTTAGTTACGTTTTGTTTGAGCCCCCAGTTTTGCTTAGGTGGCCTCACTTGATCTTACAGTAGTCGTCAAAACATGTTCTTACACACAGTCCGACTTCACACTCTCGGCACTTTACGCAAACGTTTCGTGTTACACCCCTGGCCGTGCTGCCCGACACCAGACGGCACAGGCCAGTGTTTGCTGCCGCTGACTCCGATACCAGCGACATGTGCTTCAACATTTGGTGGTCTACCTAACGGCCTTGGCATTCTCCTTCCTGACGCAGCGTGTGCGAACATATTCCTCACGAGGGTCAGTCGAAAATCTCTGAGTGAATGTTTCTTACCTCTCCTTGAGGAAAGATGAATGGAACTGTTGAGAATATCCAGGTCCAGCAGACGGAGAAACAATATTTTCGTCCATTTGAATGTGCTACTGACGATGGAGTAGCTGTTTGCCATTCTGTCTCTCTTATCCACACAGCCGTCATTTATGTGTGACGCTTCACAGTCCTTTCCTCTGCGGCCCCGTGTATAGGCGTGTACTACAATTCTCTGACGGCAAGGGATGCATGTCCATTGCAGGGTTGCTGGCTGTTGTGTCTATTGACCTGGCTCACTGTCACCATCATCCACTTCACCAGAGGCACTGGACAAAATTGAGCTGCTAGAGTCGTGACAGGTGGCTGTCTCGCCGTCCAGTTGTGGTTGTAACACCCCTGGCCCCCCCCCCCCCCCCCCCCCCAATATTTGTAATGCCATTACTTGACATCCTAACTTCTTTGCTATCAATGTCAAAAATTAGTTCAGATATTTCTCCCGGCGTCAGCGACCTTGGTTGGGCCCATTCATTATTTAGCCACCACTCACACTCTGAAATGCTTATTGAGAAGAAATAATAGACTCACTCAGCAACATTGTTTGTGTAAACTCGGCAACAAGTCTGAGAAATGAGACGCAGTATCTTCGAGCTCTAAATGGTGGCCACTCTAACGAAAATGTTGCAGATAACGGTCTGCTTATTGTTGTTTGTCGCCACATTATCGTTGTAACCCTAGAGCTGTGTAGCTGTGTATTGAGACTCTCCAGACTAAACCATTAGTCATACGCACACGCAATGAACACTGCCGGAAAAATAAAGCCAGTTTCACCGCCTTCCCACAAACTTCCTTACTGGCTGTAGGTACAAACAGTATTTTATACAAAGGGATAACCGGGTTCCATCCAGCAGTAAATAGGCCGGAGCATCAAGCTGACCAAAGAAATGTCTACTGCGGTGTTAAAAATGCGTCAAGCTATATTTTGCTCCCCTCTATGTTTCCATGCCGTGGTGAGCAAAATGTGTAAATGGCTGGCGTTCGGGCTGCTCCTTATAAAGGAGGCCGGAACCTAGAGGCGTTTTAAACGCCGTCCAGTATAGAGGACGCAAGTACCCTAAAGGTTAATGACGCCTCATTCGATGTCTCAGGTTTCCCCACATTTATGAAGTATTATGCCTTTCCTTAACCCTTGAAAGACGAAGCGTATCTGTTTTATATAAGGACTCAGTTCGTACCGCGCAGTAAACACCCTCTACTTCGGTTATAAAAACCAATCTCTTAATTTTTTTATAAGGCAAAAGTTGCTGTTTGTTCTGAGATCCGTACAAAACACATAAACGCAATGTAGGCACCACGTAGAATTTTGTAATGTTAAACCTGGCCGTATGTAAAGGTACCGCTAGGCTTTGAAAGGTTAAAGATTAAGTGCTGTTATTAAAGAAACGATGAAGCGAGTAATATGTTAAGTTGACTTAGTTTCTTGATATTGAGTAGACTTCCTGTCTGTCTTTCCAAATTTACTTTCAGCACTACGTTAATATAAGCTACATAAATAAAATTCAAAAACTATGTTCATAAAATATTTTTAATATTCTTCCGAACTAATGAAAGACGGCGTGAATAAACCTGTAGTAGTTTCGTGACACTTAAAATCAAATACTTTTCGCTACATGATTGAAGGGACGGTTAAAATATAAGAAAATAGCACTAAAATATTTGTTAAAATTAAGCGAAAATCGCGAGTTTGGGGTTCTAATGACCATTAAAGTCTTTTGGAATATGATGAGGCGTAGATTCTTAGATAGCCAGTGACGTTTCGGAGGAGTTTGCTTCTCCCTTGGTCGACGTCGAAAAACAAGGCTTTTTTGGGCTCTGTAGATCCCTAATGTTGATGCAGAAACTTGCTTCAAAACGTCCGTCAATATTTACCAATCACAGCAGTGACATATCCCAGAAAACTGCGGTCTTAAAATTGAAAGTTATTTGACGATGGCGTGTTAGAACATTCAAGAAGGCCCATGAGACCAAGGATGGCCAACATATTCCACCGTTATTATTTATGACTAAATTTTCAGAGGTGGTTTCTAATATCCTCTTCAGGTAAAGGGGCGTACGGATATTCGTGCACTGTTGGACTCCTGGGTAGCTTTGCCCTCATGCCCTTCACAACGACAGTAGTCCTCTTCATAACCCAAAACTAGAAGGCTCAGTCGAAAACGTTGTCCAAGTAAATAGTCAGTCTACAAAATTAGATGGCGTCACATAGCATAAATCCATACAGTCGAGATGTGTGCTATTCTGCGATACTACACAGCGTTAAGGGGTAGTTCCCTACCGAAGTTTCGGGACAGTATATCGGTCCCATCTTCAAGGGTACAGAAGTCCAAGACTTGTCCCAAAACTTCGGTACAGAACTACCACCTAAGCCGCGTAATATCCCAGAAGAGTGCAGATCTCATCTACACGGCGACGGATCCTGAAGTCACGCACCCATATAGTCCTATGTAGAACGATTATTAATTATACGTTGCTGAAAGAGGGTGCTAAGAAATATACACGAACTTAACTAACAACACTCAGTCCAATACAGTACAATATATTGTTCCCAGACATTTTATATTTCAGTATCACGTTGAACACTGCTACATGTTTCGATCCCTTATGGGCAGGGCTGTGGAGTCGGTACATAAAACCTCCGACTCCGACGCCTCAATTTTTAAATCTCCGGCTCTGACTCCAACTCCGACTCCGACTCCTTTATAAAACTCAATACGTATTATATGATAATGGTAAACCTACTAAAGTGGAAAAAGGTATCATAAGACATTTCATCACCACCACGTGAATCATCACGCTACTTTTTAGACTTATAGCCTACATTTAAGTATACGTGTGATGGTTATTGTAGCTAATATCTAATTAAGATTTTATATCGAGGTCGGAGTCGGAGTTGATACATTTTTACAGACTCCGACTCCACCCAAAATTCCTCCAAATTCCGACTCCACGACCCCGACTCCGACTCCACAGCCGTGCTTATGGGATTATCATCAGGAAATCAGAAACAATATAGTGCATTTTATTGGGCTGAGGATCTTGAGTTTATTATCGACAAAGCTTGGAAAGAGCAATATAAAATATATATGAACTTACTGATAAATGACGTACTTCGCGTAATAACGAATTTTGTGCTTTTCCCCGGCACTGTCAGCGCAGTTCGTATCAATGAGATAATGAAGAGCAGCACATATAGATCATGTGATTCTCAATATGTCACAGTCACCATAAAATTTACCACAATTATGATACATAGCATTAAGTCAATAATGACAGATGACGCAAAAAAAGAGGCCGCTTTCTCGGAATATTTAACGCTGTGTTAATTGAGTACTGGTATTAACAACAATTATCAACGGTTACAATTAAGCTAACATAGACAGCCAATATAACCCAGACTACGCCCTCAAAGGGCAAGCACGTTGCCTGTCCGCGTTTGCATACGAATCACTTTCATCTTTCTGTTTTCCTTTCCGTCTCACAGAGCAAAGTCAATAGTATGACCGTTACGCATATATGCCACTGTTCGGTTTGCTATTGTGTACAGTGTGCTAGTAAACTCGCTAAATTAAAGTCCTTTCTCGTTAACTCAAAATAAATTTGGCGTAAATTTCTCCGGGCTACCTTCAAATTTTACGAAAAGTGTAAGCTGACGGATATATAAAACATTTTGCTAGTGGTTATATTCAGTTTCTCCTGACAAAAGCTGACGTGAGTGTACTGACTATAGCATTTACATATAGCATTTTCCATTCATTTTCCATAACTGATTTAAGTAAAATCTTTGCAGTTTAAACAGTTCCTTTGACGAAATCAAGACGAAATTTAAATAGTTTCGTAGGATGCACTGTTGTAGTTGCCTTTACGAGAGTGCTTCTTCTTCTTCTTCTTCTTCTTCTTCTTCTTCTTCTTCTTCTTCTTCTTCTTCTTCTTCTTCTGCGCTTTATCCTTTCATTCGTTTCGCCGGCTTCAGTTTCCACTGTAATCTGTTCTCACATTCTCCACCCTCCAACTTCAGTCTACCGTAATGTACTTGTATATACTATCTTGTGCCTTCCGCTAATATAGAGTTCTCCCTCTCCTTGTATAGTCCATACCACTATCAGTGTTAGTATTATGGAAATGCTGAAGTTCTCACAGCGTTGTTTCTGACGACTCAGTTGTTCTGGGATATCACGGTACGTCGTCTTTGTGATTCCCGGTTTTTCGAAGGGACGTAATCCATTCATCTTCTCTATGAAGAATAGACTACTTGGTCCTGGAATACGGAAGTGATATGTTCCTTGGAAGTGGCGAAAATCACTTAACCAACGACGGAGCCTCACATTTCAGAAGACATAGGCACATATTAATACTAAGTGATTTGCCATTGTTTGTGTATTTATTGTTTTCTATTTTACAGACATGTAAAGAAATACAGACTGCGACTGCTGCTACCACCACCACTACTTCCGTCTCTTCCTCTTGCAGTTGCTGACAAATGTAACACACCTTAGACAGTTCCCATCCTTCGTTCGTTCTGCATGCGTTTACTATATGAGGCCTTTTGTTATCACTGAAGAAGCAACACAGTTTTTCACGACAAGCTTCTAACACTCAGCTAGTCCTCAAAAACACGCGTGCCGTTTACGGAACCCGAGGAACCACAACTATTTTTACAACAGCTCCTCACGCTTCCGGTTACGAGCCACAAGATTCCAGTACAGAAAGTCACCTCATATTTCCATGAGATTTATTTTAACATTATTGTCTCTTCTATTCGTTTATCTTCTCCCCTCTTCCAACTGTCTGGCTCTGTAGCACACATTCCTTTTTTGCGGAAACTGATCATTGCTCAGCTAGTGAAGAAGCATCCCACATTTTGCTAAAATCTATGATTCATTCGTGAACACTGTGCTCCCTATGCTGTTCTTTTGGCCCTTCTAATCCTTTGTTGCTAGAGCAGTAGAGCTAAATACACAAGTCTGCCTTCTCGCCTGATACAAATTTTGCAAGATGGCTAGGAGAATTTGTAACATTCATATTAAATATATTCTTTCCCATATTTCAGGAATCGTTATACATAAGCTGGTAGTAATATGTTAAGTATCTTGTTACGGTGCCGAAATAAAGGATAATAGAAGCCTTACGGGAGAAGACACAGATATTCAGTTGGAAAGATGTGCTTAGTTTTACCTATTCTGAAAGCCCCTTGCTATTATTCCAATGACACTAAATAGCTCTAACACTTTTTTCCGCTTTTGATAGATAAAAGCTTAATAGTGTGCTGTAGTATTAATATTAATTATAGATATTTGAAGCCTGAGTATGTTTGACATGAATTAAGCGAACATGAATAAATAAAGATATCTAATTAGAAATCAAAAGTGACTTTTTTGTGTCTCATTAATTTCTATTCGTGAATATATTTCAGTATTCTTATTTCTGTCCTAATCTTGTTTTAAGATAATTTTACTTACGTAAAGTTGTGAGTGCCGTAGGTTTATCTGACAAGCACTTCACGTGAAACCTTCAGCTGTATCATATTCGTAACTGTTGGCCTAAAACCAACATTTCTCCTGTGATGTGTAAATATATGAAGGATCTTCTTCCATGCCACATTTTCTTCTTATTATTAATACGTAACTGTCATGAAACGTGTAAATATTTGCCTCCGTGTGTAACACAGAATTGTTCGTTACTGTATGGTGTGAAAATTAAACTGGCTTGTCACACGTAACGTGAGGGCTTCTTATGTTGCCAGTACTATGGTAATGCAGTTCTGTAGCTTACAGAGAAACGTATGAATATGAGTGAAATGGAAGGGATTACAAAGGACGTGGGCTATACAGGGTGATTCCTGATTTTATATCAATATTTCACGAAATTATTTCTGAGAATCTTCACGTACAGAATGTCATATGAACATGGGTCAATTCTCAGCATTAATGGAATTATTATTATTATTATTATTATTATTATTATTATTATTTGAAATTTACGAATAATTTGCCCATAAGTAATCTGTCTTCTGGAACAACTTCCTAGAGTGTACTGCTAATTTTACAATAAATGTTCTAAGTAATAACATTAAGCTTGGACAGGCATTTTACCTCGTACTCTATCGAACATGTGATTAAGGAAATATATATGAAGGCCAAGCATATATACGGTACTAATTATAGATTCCTCCCTAACAAATATGTAGTTTCATCTTGTTCATGTTAGCAGATCACTAACAGTTAATGAATTTGGAGATACTGTAGCTTCCTCAGTGAAACTGGTATTTTATAATTTAAGTTACAAGACTCAAAGGACTGTATGCACTCCAAATAGTGTCACTCTTTGTGATCTACAAATTCCGATGACCATTTCGAAAATTTATTATGAAATTAACTGCCCAGTAACAACTTGATCATAAAACCAGCTTCAAAAGAGTTCTTTTGTGGGAATCTAATACTTTCTGACTAAGTCAAAAAATTCCTCCCCCACTCTTTACGAAAGGAGAAGTTTTATTGCCGAGTTCACAAACTCCTGCCAACTCTCCTTGTCTTGAGCCAGATCAATCTACTCCAGGCCCCAAAATTATTTCTTAACGATCATTTTAATATCACGCTCACATCGACGCCTAGTTCTATCAAGTGATCTCTTTCCCTCACGTTTGTAACCAAAATCCCGTAAGCGCATCTCTTCTCCTGTGTACGTACTACATGCACGGCCTATCTGACTCTCCTTCATTTTATGACTCTAATATTTGGTGAGCCTTACGCATCATCAAGCTCCTCGTTGTGACATCTCTTACAGCCCTCTTTCTCTGTTAGACCCAAATATCTGCAGAGCACCCTATTCTCAGAGACCCTCAGGGTATGCTCCTCCCTCAGTGTGAGGGGCCAAGCTTCACACCCATTAAAAACAGCAACTATATATATATATATGTCATTCCAGTACTTCAAGCAGCCCTAACCCCCTAAAAGATGGGAATCGAATACTGTCTTTTCATTTATGATCAGAAATGATGTCAAGCAGGAATGTAGGCCCTTGACTACGTGTCTCAGGCAATGACTATCACATATACGCATATAATGCATCTATACAATTTTGTGTAAGTTTCAGTAAGTGTTGTGATTGCCCTCGAAGATGATCCTGCCGTATTGAAACGTGTTCGCCTAAAATAACATCAAAACACAGATCCACCGCAATCGAATTCGGGCCCGGATGAAAAAAAAAAATTCGGGCCTTCCGTCAAAGGCGGACCAGCTAAAAGTCTTCACTTAAACGGAAAGACTGCCTCTCATTTTCAGAGTGACTTGGGCTTGGTCTGGAAGGGTTAATTGGTACAATTGACGAATAGTGATACTACCGAGAAAGACAAAAACGTATGCAACATAGTCGGGCCCCGGGCCCCGATAATTTTTACCGGGTTTCCCTTTCGTTAGAACTGAAGAAAAACATTTTGCTACATTTCCCGTTGTATCTAATCGTTTCCTGTATATTACTGCAGTCACCACAACAGTGGAATGTGCAAAACTCAAAATTTCGGTATTTAAACCGAAAAATTAAAAATCAGGTTTGTTCAACAGGTTGGTACGTGTCTGCCAAACCACAGGCTGCCCCATCCAGAAGCTTGTTCCTTGATAGGGACCGCTGTATCTCATATCAGTGTTAAGTTTCTTTTACTTCTTCCTTTGGGACAAGATAGAAGTAGAATGTGTCTCTCCAAAGCTATATTACCTTAGCAACTGAAAGCGCCCTTTAAAAAACTTCAAATTATGTTTTTACACCGTACCATGACTCAGGCGGTTAGTCGCCAGCCTGTCACTGCGGATGCCCTGATTCATTCCCAGGCTACTTCTTGTGAGATTTGTGGTAGAGAAACTAACATTGGGTCAGGTTTCTCTCCGAGTACTTAGTCCTTGCCTGGTCAGTATCATTCGGCCTATATTACATACAAGTTTATTTATCATGGAAACTATTATTCTGAGCTATAGAAGGCTTAGTTACATAACACACTTCAAAAAGGAGCGTGTGTGTTAGCTAGTGACTTCTGTATTACTTTTGGGTTAGTGACTTAGTTACAAGGCGACTTCAGTGCAGGGCATGACTGTATTTCTTAACCGGAGACTGATGTTCTTCGAACTTTCGTTCCTCGATCCCCGATTGCTACCAATTCGATGAAATATGCAGCTCGTTGCAGTAAGCGGGTATTGTTATGTTTGTTTAATAAATCGAGATTTCTGCCTACACAGCAGCGGAAGGTGCAATCCAAAATTCAGCATCGACATACTTTGTGCCCATAACGGTCAAGATTGATGTAAAAATAAATTAGAAAGTGTACGCATTACTTAAAAAATTCTGTCGCTTTCACTCTGTCATTACATCTTGTTAAATGTGTGAATTCAAATTCTGGATGCTCTTTTATCAGTAGCGTAAATTTAAGATTTTGAGTGGAAATAACTGTTAAACGTATTTTAAATTCTCTTTTCCTTTTTGCACAATAAAATGTATGCGAAGTATAAATAATTAAAAGCTTGAGGTATCTTGGCGCATGTTAAAATAAAGCAGCATTGAGTAAAATAATATCGCTTGAAAACACCAAATTCTAAAGCATAGACAAATTCTTAACAACTTCCGCAAGTTATCTCACGTATGTCTAATTATGGTTAAATACCTTTCATAAGAACTTAATCTGTGTTCATTCTTTTCCCTTACAAAGTGTATTCGAAGCATTTTTCGCTGCCAAAATTACTTACAAAGTTTCTTATAGAAAGGCGTACAAAACTTCTGAAATTCTCCGATATAAATTTCGCTCTTTATTTATCAATTCTCCAGTTATGTCATGCATTCAGACACACGAGACGCTCTTGTTTCCTATAACACAATCCCTGAATGGAGAAAAAAGAACTTGTTTTAAAAGATACCAGTGGGTAGAACTGTATAGACTAGTAATGATGGGAATTTTGCAACTTCTCTGTAAAGCTTTGAATCTTATAACAAAGATATTGAATGGACTTCCGCTCGTACTTACCAGTTTTGGACTCAGTTACGTAGAAAAGAAACTCTCATTCCTTAATGACACGAATATTTATAATTAAAAGAACACTATCTCTGCTCTTCGATCCTTTTATAAAAATACGCAAAAAAGTTGAATACAACCCTTTTGTTAGGCTATGAGATGGGAATTCCTTTTAACAAAAATAAAGACTTTCTTGCCTTTGGTCTATGCAGTGCTTGTTCTCTCAATAATGATTGCTTTGGGACTGCAAATATTCTTTCAGCAGGCACGCATGTGGCCGATGGACAAAAATGTCTCATGCAGTCATCATGCTATTTTGTTTCGTTTTGTAGACATTCAAAGAATTCCTACAATGTTGCAGTTCTTGGTGACGTTTCCTTTCATCGCGAATACTGATATGAGGTAACTTGATTTATATACCGACAATAAAGAACCTGCTAGGCATGAAACTGCTGTATTCTTTACCTTCCCACCTACTCAGCACACAGAAAACTGACACATGTCCACATTGCTGTCACGACGTCAAATTTGTCCGTCCAGGGTGCCAGGTCGTTCTCCTGGTACAAAGCAGTAAGGCCTACGTTCAAAAGCTTCATGAAGTAAATACGTTTTATATATTCAAAAAACAAATTTCAGTGCAGTCTATATATAATCTGTAAATATGTAAACACTGTATATACAACTGACAAAGGATGCTACTCAGTACACTGGACACACTCCGCTCTCCCGTCAGAGACTCCCACAGCTGGGCTAATATCTGGTCATGATCTTTGGGTTTCCCATCCCGTTGTGTGTGTGCGTAACCATTTCTAGTCTGTACCGACAAGCTCAACACAACTCTCGTTTCCTGCTCTTTATTATTACATGTTTCGAGCGCACAGAGCGTCCATCATCAGGCAAGATATACTTTCCAGGAAAACGTGTAAAGCGGAGGGACTCCGCCTTTACACTTTTTCGTGGAAGTTGTATTTTGCATGATGACGGACGCCATGTGCGACCGAAACATGCAGCAGTGTTAATATAAAGAGCAGGAAAAGAGAGTTGTGTTGAGTTTGTCGGTACAGGTTAGAAGTGAAGTGGCCACGAGTCAGCCATCTGGCTTAACAGCCAGATGGCTGACTCACAGTCTCTCATTCGCAGCGTGACACTGGACTTGACTCTGAAACTCACTCTGATTATTTGGTGGAATAAGATGGAAGAGACCACTTGAGACAAATTGTGATATTGTTTAAATAACTCTTGACTTCTTTCAATGTAACGAAAGTGAATCCCATTAATCAATTCCGTGAGGCTGAGTGTGCGATTATGTACCAGCAGTGCCAACTTGGGTCACACTCTGATAACCAGACAGCTAGAGTAAACAGCCTTGGCATTCTACAAATGCTGCCTGCAGAAACGCGGCCGACTGTCGCAACAGCGGCTTCAACAATAGGCAAAGTCCTGTTGTTAATACCGATACTGAAGTTTTATTCACACTGTTAACTAGAACTGTTAATTGGAACTACTAACACTAGTGGTCACTACTATGTAAATACATGAACTACAGCTTCGGAACGATATTGTCGCATTACCTAAATGTTACATTGAACATTGCATATTGTGTGAGGTACGGCTGATACACACGACGTTTCAGGAATTATCTCTACTTTTGTCTGCGGATTATTGGTGCCATCTTTGTGACATATTTGCAGTTGTGCTGGTTGTCTACACATGCTGCATCGTGAAACAGCAAGTTCTCTGCTAGTACAAAGAGAGTAAATCACATGGAAATTAAAACAGTCCCTTATAAAGTGTATTTCAGAAAATGCCCGAAGTGCTATTGAGGTCACAATAGGAGGTCGTGTACAAAAGTGTGTGTGTATGTGTGTGTGTGTGTGTGTGTGTGTGTGTGTGTGTGTATTATGTATGTATGTATGTATGTATGTATGTATGTATGTATGTATGTATGTACGTATATATGTATGTATGTATGTATGTATGTATGCGTGTATGTACGTATGTATGTATGTATGTATGTATGTATGTGTGTATGTATGTATGTATGTATGTATGTGTGTATGTATGTATGTATGTGTGTATGTATGTACGTACGTATGTATGTATGTATGTATGTACGTATGTATGTCTGTACATATGTATCTACGTATGTTTGTGTGTATGTACATATGTACCTACGTATGTATGTATATGTATGTACATATATACCTACGTATGTATGTATGTATGTATGTATGTATGTATGTATGTATTATGTACCTACGTATGTATGTATGTATGTATGTATGTACATATGTATCTACGTATGGATGTATGTGTGTTGTGTTTCTTCTTTCTCACTTTGAGAGGTGGCAGTTGCGCATAAAAGACGGTGCCATATGAAGGATAAAGAAGGAACATAACCCACTGCTTGAACACATGACTGAATGTTAACTGGCTTCTCCATTAATATTGCCGTACGCTGGATATAAACACCCCATCGAGAGAGCCGCTTTTAAAATCTATGTTGGTGTATTGTAGCATTTCCTGTTTTGATTAAATTCTTTCTCATATTTTGTGAGTGTGGGTGTTTGGATATGAAACTTTACCTCTCGTGAGAAACACCAGCCATTTGCTTACTCAGCTTTACTTCTTACACATTTCGGGTTACAAACAATTTTGCATGCCTCATTGTATTCCAGATATCCCTACATTGATAAAAGATTAGGATAATCGGTAGAAGCAGAGCTGATCTACACTCCAGTACATGAAATTTTATTTTTATCTGATCTTAAATTTTTTATTAAAATTAATTCGGTTAGGAAGGGTACATACACACGTACAAAGAAGGAATATTTACCATCCACACCGTCTTTGTCTTGTGTTTAGCTTACGTAATACCAATCAGTGTCAAGAGATCAGTCTTAGAATATCTCAGTTACATAGTCTTTAAACTTCAACAAAATATTCCTGTTTTTTTTCTTTCACTCTAATTAGTTAGTCTTTACGTTTGCATAAACTGAGCTTTGCTCCTTTCTTGTTGTTGCAGGATGATTCCTCTGACAGACTTTGGGGACACTTTGCCAGCAGAAGGTGAGGGACTTTAGAAGTCACGTGGTCGACCAACACACCGCCCTTCCCAGCAATCACAGTGTTACTATCTCTTTCTTTAACATTCGTCTTCAGAGACACATTGTAATTTAATGTTGTAACATGAAGCTGCATTAACAACTAAGTAAAAGGTTTTTGGTAAATCTTTTCAAAAAGGGAAAATGTAACTTACTAACAGTGGTTATGCAGATTCTGGTGGTGGCATCTATAAATATATATAACCTCTTAGATGTTTTCTCTCTTTTTCTTAAGTATTCTCAGTATTTTCTTAGTTTCTGTAGTATAAAAATTAATAATCCTTTGAAATGAGTTACAATTTTCATGTTAATCACATATTACTGTACAGTGTTGCCCTGAAATTCAAATAGAATTTCGCTTGTGCATTTTGTTTTTGTCTCAGGAAAGAAACGCCTACACTAATAAATCCCATTTTTCCAATTCACGCTACCAATTAAATAACTCCGTACTGTAAACCACTTCTTCAGGCACTTATAAATTTATACCTTATCAAGAATTTCCCACCATCAACAGAAACTGAAGTTCCATTAAACTTTTAAAACCTAGCGGTAACTTTACGTACCACCAGGTTTGACATTAAAAAATTCTACGTGGTGCCCACATTGCGTTTATGTGTTTTGTACGGATCCCAGAACAAACAGCAACTTTTGCCTTACAAAACATTAAGAGACTGGTTTTTATAACCGAAGTGGAGAGGGTTTACAGCGCGGTACGCCCTGAGTTCTTGTATAAAACAGATACGCTTCGACTTTAAAGGGTTAAAGGCTTAATAAATCCTACCACTGCTGTGTACTCTAAATCAGTTGAAGCAGCGTCTTCACATTTTTTATCCTTCACGTACATTTTAATAATATCCTCCTATTTAAGCCTCAATTACACAATATTTCACTACCTTCATATCTTCTGAGTAAGTTTTGTCCAATTTAACACCCCAGGATTTCTCCTTTTCCTTGAGCTAATAATTCCGATAAAAATATTCTTAGCTTTGCGCATTACGTGTTTCAGTATGGCGTAAATGTCGTAGAATTGCATTGACGTAATTTTCTCGACTAACATATTCACTTCAACTTTCAAGATGTACGCCAAGGCCTATATTTCAATAACTGTTTAGTTTGTAGAAATGCATGTAATTCCGTCTAACCTTTATTTGTCCCTGATGTCGAAGTTTTGATAAATGATGGGTGTCAGACCAGTAACTCATACGTTGTTTGATTTAAAATATGTTGATTGCAGCAACAACCTGCATCAGTGCAAGCTAATATTGAGAAGCAGAAACTAATTTTTTAACTTTAGACGTGGCTGCAAGACGATGTTGTTTCTTTCATTACGTATTTCAGTTTACATATTGAATTTTGTAGGGCTTTTCTTAACTCTGGATAAGTGAAAACCAAAATTTTAGGGTAAAATAGAATGCAAATAAATTGTTGAAGTAATCGGAATATTCAAATTTCAAATATGAAGGCAATCTTTTTTTGTCACTTACGAATAAAGGCTTCGAAGGAAACGGTAATGATATGTTTCTTGCACAGTTCAATTTAAAAAACGGCGCAGTTGGTTGAGACACTGCGCTACAAGCGGGAAGGTCGCAGGTTCTATTCCTGTTGGGGTCATTGGAATTTTTTACTTACTTAATCCTTGCGGCCGCATCATGGCCCTGGGTTCGACTCAGCCTCTAGCAGAAATTAGTACGAGGGCTATCGCCTGAGGGTAAAGGCGGCCGATGCATAGGGCTGACTAACTGATGACCTTCAAATGCCGATGATTTTCCACTAATTCTGGGAGCCTTAACCTCTTGCAGCTCTAAGGACGTATCCAGGCCTGTAAAGGGGTTGCTTTTACCTTTACAGTTAATTTCCAACTACCGTGCAGTACACCTTTATGATATGCACTTATTTAATACGTTGTTGGAAGTGAATCCTATGAATAGAAGGACATGCAATAGAAACCTTTCTATAAAGCTACGATATTACAAATTGATAAGAGCTCTAAATTTATGTTTATTTTCCTTTAGATAAATGTGGACGGTAAAGAAATAGCGCGTATTTGTAATAATAATCGTGTTACAGACACGTAGATTAGTGGTAAATGGCACATTATTTTGTATTAAAAATCACAGATTTTAAGATAATGTTAGGTTTCTGTATCAACCTTTAAGTATTTAAATTTATGATTTCTCCCAATACAGGATTACTTTCCGAAGTGTAAAACTGGCAGGCAGTTAATAGATCTCCAACAAGGGAGAATCGGCTCACGCATAAGGACTTTACTTATGCGTAGGAACATAAGCACAGGGAGGCGCTGAAATGCGTCCGTGCCGCAAATCGGATTCGAGCCCACAATTCCAATTTACCGCGACCTTGAATTGGGTCGCGACCTGAGGTTGGGAACCACTGTCCTGAGGTATACTTTTTAATTTTCTTTTTTCTATGACGTATCAAATTCCAGTTTAAACAGCTCTCAATACAGGTATGTAAAACATAAAACCTCCTTGATTTGAAAATGTGACAAACGTGTAGTTTTTATAAAGCCAGAAACGTACACTTCATGCGAACTGGATTTAAAGTACCAGGAACTTGTGTGTAACTACAATTGCCGACAGGTGTTTGAAGTGCACTCAGATTTCCTGTCAGACTATTATGACAGCTTCTTGCGTGTATACGCGTAGGGGCGGCCAATAGCCTATAATAAAATCGATAGACAGATAACGTAGTAACGTGATTAATGGAACACAATTCCTCGGGCGAAATTGTTAGCCACTCACACACGCGTAGCGTCCCCTGTGCATAGAAACGGAAGGTCACTGCCCTTCCCTTATGGTACCGCGAACTTCCCTTACCCTCCCCTGTGCCACAAGTATGCGCCTTACAATCCCTATGCTATTTAAGTCTCATTGATCTCCCATCTATCTGTCTCTCACATTTATGAAAGAACATAGGCTGAGCGTATTGCAGAAGATGTCTGGGCTGACGACAACTGAACTGAAAACTTCAATACCTTTACTCCTCAGCAATTAAGCTGGGGACGAGAACATCGGCGGGAAGTGTGGCGTGTATGGATTAGTCGTGGCGGCGAAAACTTAAGGAAAGAGACAACTTGGGAATTTAAGCGGAAGTGGGAAGATAATATTGAAATGGATATCATAGCAATAGGGATGGGACTGTGTGAATTGGACTTATGTGGTTCAGGATAGGGACATGTGCTAGGCTTGCATAAACATGGTAACGAAATTTCGGATTTCTTAAAGTGTGGGGAATTGTTCCGACAATGGTGCCACTTGCGAGATATCACTAATGTGTTTTAGGACTATTTCCATTGCCAGATATTTGTGGTAACGGAAATAGTCCTAAAACACATTAGTGATATCTCGCATGTGGGAAATATCTTGGCTAGTCGTGAAACTACTAGCTCTTCAAGAACGACTCTGTTAGAGACAGTCAGCCGTCTACACTTGAACTTCCAAGTGGTCTCTTTCTTTAAGTTTCTCGTCTGAAACCTGGAACGCATTTCACATCTCTACCACGCGTGTTATAGTCTCCGTCTCGTGAAAGGAATAAGATGAATTATACTTGGGTCAATATTCCGTGTAGGAAGCGGGCGTATAGAGCCAAAGCCAGGTACTTAAGAATGGAAGAAAAAATTGTGGCTCAACGAACAACAGTATCAGGCGTAATACCGCACTGTATCAAGGTTTAATCAGTAGGAAACAAAGAGACTGTGAAGAGAAGAATTCACAAATTTTCTGATGCAAGTATGAAACAAGACCTGTAGGTTGCTTCTGTCTGTTCACAGTTTCATAATGATTGAGGAGAGCAGTAATTCAGCAGCAAAATGTAACACAGGACGCATATACGAAATATGCACACTGGACACGAAACGGAATGCACTACAATACAGCCGTCACGGAATTCCTTGATTTTATAAAGGTTTATGTGAGGCATTCCCCGTGAACCAAAAAAAAAAAACCTACAGAAATTCGCTCAGTTTTCTGAACTTCTAAAAGAAAACGTGTCGGGTTAGATTAACATTAAACGAATGAAGAGACAATTTCTGGTTTGTCTTCCAAGAAAATAACAATTCTTAGTCTCCCATCAAGTGGATTACAGAGTTTTCTTATTTATTTACAGTCATTCAGAAAGTAAGGTTAGAAGAAATCCCCCTACTCCTCCAAATGGCGCTACAGCCCGCGGTGGGCCTTGACCTATACAATACGCCTCCAAGCTTCTCGGTTCCTTGCTCTGTCTCTCCATTCGTTTACACCTTCTTTCTCAGGTCCATGGACACATCATCCAGCCATCTCATTTTTGGTCTTCCTCTTCGTCTTGTTGCATACAGCTTTCCATACAGCATCTTTTTTGGGATTGCGGTGTCTTGTATTCTTTCTATATGACCAAGCCATCGTATTCTTTGACATTTAATAAACCTAACAATATTCTCTCCTTTAATTATGGCTTCTAATTCATCATTTTGTCGAATTCTCCATGATTCGTTTTCTTTCACTGCTCCGTGTATTTTCCCCAAAATTTTCCTTTCAAATACTGCTAATGCTCTTTCCTCTTCCATGGTGAGTGTCCATGATTCTGAACCATAGGTGACCACTGGACATACCAATGTGTGGTATATCTGCAACTTCCTGCTTCTTGATATGAGGCTACTATTGAATAATTGTCTATTTGCATAATAAGCCTTATTGCCCATCATTATTTTCTCTTTTATGCATTTATTATTATTATTATTATTAGTGTTACTGGTAATATTTCCCAGGCATTGGAAGCTCTGGACTGCTTCAAATGTTTTGTTTCCAATTCGTAAATCTCCAACATTTCTCCTATATTCATAGGCGGATGTAACCATATATTTAGTTTTTTTCATTTATTTCCATTCCTAGTCTTCTTGTTTCATCTCCTAAGTCTAGGTACATTTCAGTTAATTTTTTCTGCGTTCTTGCAACAGTCACAATGTCGTCGGCGTATGCACAGATCTGACTAAGTTTTGTGAAGATTGTGCCTCTCTGATCAATTTTCTGAACTCTATAATGTAAGGCAAGAATGAACAGGGTGGTAGAAAGTCCATGACCCTGCCTGACACCTGCATTAAATATGAAACTATTCCTCAGTTTTTTGGTTACCTTCACCCTTGCTGTGGTGTTCTTCATCGTCATCTTGACTAACCTAATTAATTTATGTGGGAGCTTCATATCTTCCATGGCCTGGTACAGTTTATGTCTGTCTATGCTATCAAAAGCTTATTCAAAATCCACAAATAACATGTGCAAATCTTGATTGTGTTCATAGTGTTTTTCAATCATCTCTGTGATTGTAAATAGTTGATCAGTGATACTTCTGTTTTTACGGAATCCACACTGATAGTCTCCAAGTAACTTTTCTGTGATTTTCTTTAATCTTCCATTTCATATGTTGGAAAATACCTTATATTTTATGTCCAGTCGTGTGATGCCTCTATAGTTGTTGCAGTCAAGTTTATCACCTTTTTTGAATATAGGGCAGATGATACCAGTTTCCCAATCTTCAGGCATCTCCTCTTCCTTCCATATGGCACATGTTAATTCATGCAGTTTTTGGCCAGTTGTTTCCCTCCATATTTAATCATTTCAGGTATGATGTTATCTTCACCTGGTGCTCTTCCATTCTTTAGTCTTTTAATACTTTCTTCCACTTCTTCATATGCAGGCATCTCGGAGTTTTCATCCTCATCACTTCCCTCAGTATTTGATCCCAGAGCTAGATTTCCATGGTCATTACAGTTGAGATGCTCTTTATTTAGTACCTCCTCGAAGTGCTCAGCCCATCTATTCATTATTTCTTCTTTGTCGCACAGCACATTTCCATCTTTGTCTCTACATGCTTCTTGTCTGGTTGGTAGCCTTTCCTAATCTTGTCCATTGCTTTGTAAAATTTTCTTCTTTCAGTCTGTCTGTTCGGCTGCTCGATTTCCTCAGGTTGCTTCTGTAGATGTTCTTTCTTTTTCTTTTTGCAGACCTTCTTAGCATCCTGCTGCAATTCTTTGTATTTCTCATAGCTACCCCTTGTTTCTTTCTGTAGCATCCGTCGTCTGGCTTCGTTCTTCTTGGCTATTATTTCTCTAGACTTTTCATTAAACCACTCTGCATTTTTATTTGTATTGTTGTTGTGCCCATTGTTTCTTCACCAGCTGCAATTATCTTCTCTTTCACATCATTCCACATTTTGTTTATGTCTTGAGATCCACGTTCTATGGTATTTGTTGCTTCAAGTTTCTTCTCTAAACTTGCCTGGTAGCCCTTTTTCCCTTCTGGTGTTGTTATTAGCTCAGAATTCCATTTCCTCCTGTCATTTCTAGATCTTTGCTTCCAGCCCCTGATGATTCTTTCTCTTACTTTAGCTTTTACTAGGTAATGGTCTGAATCAAAATTGGCTCCTCTACTGCTCCTTACATCTATTATAGATGAAGCATGCCTTGCTGAGACTAGTACATGATCAATTTGGTTTACTTCAGTGGAACCAGGGATCTTCCAGATGCCCATGTGGATCATTTTATGTGGAAATGCTGTACTCTTGATGTAAAAATTATTTCTTATTGCAAACTGAACCAGATAAGATCCATTCTCATTACTATGTTCGTGAAGGGAGTACTTGCCTGATACTTTGTGTCTGGATTCTTCTCTTCCTACTTTGGCATTGAAATCTCCCATAATTACTAAGAGGTCGTATTTTGGGGCTCTACTGCATATCCTTTCAAGTTTACTGTAGAATTCTGCTTTTTCCTCTTCTCCCTTGTCTTCTGTGGGAGCATGTGCCGAGATTATGGTCAAGTTCCTGAATTTCCCTCTGATCCTAATTCTACATAATCTGTCATTAACTGATTCACATTCCAGAATATTTTTTCTGATTTTTCTTGAAATTATGAATCCGGTCCCGTACTGCCCTGTTCGATTTTCTGGTCCACTATACATTACTGTAAAATCATTCTTGTTAAACTCTCTTTGGCCCTGCCATCTGATTTCTTGTACGGCTACAACATCTATTCCCAGTTTTAAGACTTCATCAGCTATCTCCATCATCTTCCCTGGCTGCAACACGGTCTGAACGTTCCATGTACCAAGTGTCAGGTCCGTGTTTCTGGTCTGTCTAGGTAGATGTCTTTGTCTCAATCGGGTATTCATTGCGTTCCGAGGCTTACTGTGAGGTTTCGTAACAACTCTGTTTTTACAGGGTGAGCTTGTTAGCCCCACGCCCAACCCCCAACCTGGAGGACCAGGGTATCCCCTTTTGTCTGGGCCATCACCTTCGACCTGTCCAGCAAGGGTCGCCCTACCAGTGGCTAATGCTACCGCTGGCATAGCTCTTAGGATCATTTGGCCACGCAAGCCCTCTCACCCGGCATTGGCCTTCGACAAGGTAGTGATACTATGGAGAGGGGGTTAAAAGAAATACATAAAGTTATTTCTCCTCAATTTCAGTAAGAATCAATCAGACATAATTGTACTGCTATATCACTGTGTTTTTCCACAAATTCTCTGTCACAACTGAATCATTTATGCTATCAGGGATTGAGATTTCTGCTCCCTGTTGGTAAAATCCCGAGCCTGTATTTGCGGCCATCCTGCCACAACTGTTTCCACCGCGTTAATATCTCTATGTTTGTGGTCACCAAGAGTTTGGTTCAGTCCTGGAAAGAAATGATAAACCGTCCGTGACATATTTCCGCGATATACGTAGAGTTAGTGTAGGTCTTTCATTTACGGCATCCTTTACAACCGAATGATTCATGTATGGGTCGCAGAGTGCTGGGTTCAATTCCCAAACGACGCGGCATTTGGGTCAGCCAATCGGTCATTTTTTCACAGCCCTTTAAGCTTTCATATATAATCATACCTACTGTCAGAAACTGCTTCTTTGCCTTTTGTATCTTCGTTGCTTATTTGTTTTTGTTATACTACTCTTTGATCATGCTCTCCGGAGTCCCGACTACATGGCTTCAAATTTTGGGATTTTTAGTAAATAAATTGATACGCATGTGCAAAAATGCTGCCGTTTCCTAGTGTTATGTTTTGTCACAGCCTTTTTCTGGAATGACTGAGGAAACTCACAACACCCCTCGATCAAAATAACCCACTTATGGACCGAGATTCGAAAACGAGTTCTACCGAACAGGAAGCAAATTTTTATTTCTTTCTTATCTCGTGTTTCCTTGTGGTTTATTTAAGGATGTTTTCAGTACCTCAGATTACAGAGCGCCTAATGGTAGGACGAACTTCAAAAAACGGAGCCTATGTATAGTACCACTCCCACATTTGTCTGAAGAGAATGGAAGGCATCCACGAAAAATTTTATTCAGAATGTTTTGTATTGGGCGGAGATTTAAACCCGGAACTTGCGAGGGAGTACATCCGGCTCTCATGTTACGAGTACTCTCTTCTTGGAAACAGCGTCATGCAGATAAATTCACAGACGTTTCAGATTCTCGTGTGTCCTTCATATTAGTAAGAGAAATGTAGATAGAAATTTCCTTGGAATGTCCCTAAATTACACCCAGATATCATGTCGCCATATCCCAGAAGAAGTTATTCCCTCACAATCACCACTGTGAGGTCTTCCAACTCTCTCGTTTTATGGGCGTTCATGTAAATAACAAAAAGCCACTATTAACTTAGTCGTGTCTGCCTGTGTCTGCCAGCAAGTGTCAGCGCGGATCCCATTGGACCGATTTTCGTGAAATATGACATTGGGGATATTTACCAAAAACTGTCAAAAAAACTACAAATTCTGTTGCAACCGGAAAAGAATATGGGGCACGTCACACGAAAACCTAAGCACTTTTATATTACTTTCCATAAAATGGAGAAACAAAATCATCAATCAGAGTCAAGATTTTTAGGTGCATTCTTGTAAGTCGTGAGGCTCCTCGTAGTTTTGTCGTATCCGTCCGTCCGTCTGTCTGCATGTATCACTGTGGCCCCCACTCAACGACTTTTCGTGAAATTTGATACTGAGGGCTTTTAAGAAAATGATAGAAAAAATCCAGATTGCTTTAAAACCGAACAAAAATATAGAGCACTTCACATGAAGAACTGAGGATGTTTCATATTGTTGGCAGCGACATACCTAGTACAACAATCCAGAGAAGCCATTGCTGAGCTTCCACTGCAACGCTTCCAGTATTTATTACATTGTTTGCGGAGGCATACATACGTCAACAGCACAAGGGAAACACATTTTTACTTTTCCAGGTCAACAGTGCTTAGCGAACCCGCCACGCCCTTACTTTGCAAGTACATTGCGTACCTTGTTTGGATATGTTAACGTGTCATTAGAAATCATCGCAGTAACTATAATTTAGAAATAAAGTATATAATTGCTCGGGCACTTATGTACTTTGTATTAATCTTAAAGCTATCGGCTACCTTTATCACAAAATACTACCTTAACGTTTTTATAACGGAAAAGTCATTGTGTTTACTGCACTGTAAAACCTAGACATTTAAATGTAATTAAGTTAATCTTTGTCTTTAAATGGTTATTAAAATACATCCGTCTGATATGGACATAATATCTTCCGTCATTAGGCGCTTTCGCAAATTTGCGAAAAGCGGCCATTATCTTGGTCACGTCTGTCCGTCTGTCCGCATGGAAAAACTCTCCTCCCATTAGAAGGATTTTCATGGCATGTGATGTATGAATATTTTTCTAAAATCTGTCGAGAAATTTAAGTTTTATTAAAATCTGACAAAAATAGCGTGTACTTTATATGAAGACCCATGTACGTGTTTGATAGCATCTCGCAGAATTCTTCATAGAACGAAAACTATTTCAGACACAGTTGTAGAAAGAATCAAACCACATGTTCCATGTTCAGTAATTTTTTCCGAAAATCGTGCCGTTTATGAAATAATGTGGAAAAATTTGGCAGAGGAGGACAGGCCACAGTTGACAATATAATACGGCGCACCCGCTTTGCAGGCTAGATAAATAAGGTTTCAGAAACGTATTCTGTAAAGTTTATTTCTTTCCACACCAACAATGATTGTGCGAATACACTTTAATGTTACTCAACACGTCCATTGCCTTTCCTGTTATGCTTGTAATATTCAACGATACATATATAAATATATAACAACTCACAACAACTCTGATATAATGTATCGTTGCTTCCTGAAGTACGCACAGTCGAACTGGATTATAACGTTATGAATGGGACTGAATATTTTATGTCGTTATTAACGAGTGTTTTTATAACCGAAAAGTATAACGTCGTGGTTAACAGCGAGGAATTAATTCGCACCACAGAATATCTGACGCTATAGAAGAGCTGTAGCATAAAACAATGTCGTTATAACCGGGTTCGACTTTATTTCCAAATTTTATGTAACAGGAGCTGACACTGTTAAAGATTACGAAGATATAAAATGTACGTGTAACGTAACATTTTGGGGTGTTTATATAAACATGGCGGCCGGTGTAGCGACTCGCTACGGCTGGACGTTCCGGAGTCAGAAGTCCGGTGAGGGTGAGAATTTTCGTATCCATCCAGACCAGACCCGAGGCCCACCCAGGCTCCCATGCGATAGATATCGGGTCTCTTTGCCTGCAGTAGAACGTCCTGGGCGTGGCGTTGAAAACCCACCTTTTTCTGGAGCCGAGGTTGAGAATGTGTATAGCTTGCCTCTACTTTTCCTCAGTGTCTGCTTGGCATGTTAAGGGACAGACTTCTCCTAATCGTTTTTGCAATGGAAAGGCTGCGATGTGTATTTTGTTGAATTACATGTTACTGCCAGCTATGTACAAATACTGGGTGTTAACAACAATGCTTTTGTGGTAAACTTGTATCGCCGAAAAATTAAAACCTACGTAGACCTTCATGTAAAGTGTTCGATGCTGCACTGAAACAATAGGATGTTCGTTTGCTCATAGTCTTCTTTATACGTAAATTGGCTATACGATTTGGCTAAAAAGATCGTAATGACAGGTAAGTCGTTGCGGAGTTTCTCAGTTCCTCTAAGACTGCCATAAACCATTTTTCGATATCACACAGAATTAGTAAATTATGGAGAAATTAGAGTTAAATATTATGAATTTGTGTTTGTGTTCTTGCCTTAGTTACCCGGCCCGCAAATAGCAACTTTTATGCGCCATATTAAATTGTCATCTGTAGGCTTTCTGACTCTAAGATATTTCTTCACATTACCTCATAAATAGTAAGGTGCTCGGAAAAAACTATATTGAACGTAACACGCGTGTTTTTATTTTATCCACAAATTTGTCTGAAACATTTTTCATTTTAAGGAGAATTCAGCAAGATGCTAGCATGATTGTACAAATGTCTTCATGTAAAGCACCCGTTATTCTTGTCAGATGTTAATGACCCTTGAATTTTCTCGACAGATTTTCGAAAAATACTCAAATCTCAAATTACACGAAAATCCGTCCAGTGGGAGCCGAGATGTTTCATTCGGAGGGACAGAAGGACAGACGGACAGACATGTAGAGACATGATGAAGCTAACAGTCGTTTTTCACAATTTTGCGAAAGCATTTAAGAAACTACAGCTGACGGAATCCTGCCGACATAACAAATTTATGCGATCCGGTCTAGGTTCTACAGATATTTCTGCTATGGTTAATCTACTGTCTTAACATTTTAGACTCTAACATTTGTGTTAGGGTAAATCTCTCACAATTATCAGAAGTGGCAGATTCGAGAACCTTCAGAAATATTAAATGACTATCAGTGAAAGAGTAATTGTAGCTTCTGCAACGACGGTGCCTCAAATCTGGTGGCTATTTAAAGTAGCAAGATGTACTTTCAACGGATATCGGAAATAAAGCTTTCGTGGTACATTTCAAGGCAATATCCCATTTAAGCCTCGACAGACAGAAAATTTGTGACATAATTGAGCACTTCCAGAGCAATACTCTTACGTAATCTGTTCGGAGTAAATTTAAAATGATTCTGGAATTTTTTACCTTTGTATCAAAAAGAGATGGAATGAATACATGTGTCATCGTTAACCTTTCAGAAAGTAGAGACTAGGCTACATATATGAAGTGAGCGTCTAAGTTTCGTTAAATTTATTTTCAGCTAGATAACCTTTGGTTCCTGCTCCAATTATTTTCACTAACCCCGCCACTTCCTTCTTCTTCATACACAAGAAAGAAGAAAGTTTGAACATATTCTCTGCCATTTGACTTTCTCTTATGTGATGCAAAATTCTTTTGATCATGCACTCATATATTTCTAATTTGTAAAGTCATGTTCTTTCTGTAAGAATGGCATATAAATCGTCACTTTAGTGAAAGATGTTCCAAGGAATAACCCGTCCTGATAAGCGCGGTTTGAACTTGAAGATAAGTACGGATCATTGCTGGAGTGATACCGATAAAGGGAAAACCGCATTACTCGGACAGAAACCTCTCCCAGTGCCACTTTGTCCACCACACAAATATCGTATGAACGGATCCTGGACTGGACCCTGGCCTTCGCTTTCTTTTAATTTACGTATACATTTCATTTCCTAACTCAAGATTAAGGAGCCGGTTTCCACTACAAAATTCAGTCATTTACTTTTATTTGGGAAAATAATCCGCGTTGGTTTGAGAATCGTGTCAAGTAAACATACTGTGTGTGTGTGTGTGCGCGCGCGCGCGCGCGCGTGTGTGTGTGTGTGTGTGTAGAGGAAGTCATATGGCATATCCAATAATGGAGAATCCCGCTAAGTAGGCGCCGTATACCCCTAGTTCCCTAAACATGTCATTTATTAACCCTTTAAAGACGAAGCGTAAACTGTTTTATTTAAAAGACCCAGTTCGTACCGCGTAGTAAACACTTTTCATCTCGGTTATAAAAACCAATCAGTTTATATTATATTGGACAAGATTCGTTGCTTGTTTTAAGATAAATATAAAACACATAGACGCAGTGTGGGCAGAACGTACAGTTGTTGAATGTGAAACCGGCTGGTGTTTCAAGTAACCAGCTGGCTTTAAAAGGTTAATAAGACGAAAAAAAAATTTCAGAATCTCAGTAATCGTAGGCCTTCTGTCGGTTCCACCTGAGTGTGCTATTGTCCACCTTTTACCTGAAGACAAAAATAAAGCCATTCCTCGGAAGGTGTCATTTCTTAAGTATGAGACAATGGCCATAAGAGACAAGTGTTGTAACTCTAACTGAAATAGACCATTTTCTGAAACTTTTAGAATCGAAAAAATGTGTAGTGTGCCTCAGTAACGCAGTTTACTGGGGATAATTTAATGGAGTGTGCTTCCAGTGTATAAACAATATAAAATCAGGTGTGCACACAATGCTGTCATTTGAATCAGGAAAGGAGGAGCACATTGCAGGTAGAATACGTCATGAATCCAGTATGAAGCTTTCCAGGCAATTTTCTTCCAATCCTCTGTTAGGTCTTCTGTCCTAGATTCGAGTATACGTATCAGCAGCTTTCAACAAAATTTACACTTTCTTCCACACATTCAAAGTTACAAATTTCACAAGCTTGTAAAACAGAAGTCAAGAAGTAGATTTAATTTAGCTTTTTTCCTACCAGGCGGGTATGTAAAATTTAGAGCATGTTTTATGAAATATGGAGTATTATTTCAATCAAACAAGATGAAATCATTCAATAAACGTTATTTTGGGGAAACTGAAAGACAGATTATGGAACATATATTAAAATTGCAGTAAATTTCCTTGTTTCCTAACATATTAGATTAATTTCTGGGGTGTCTGACTACTTCTATTTGCGTTTGGTAATGCAGGTATTAAAAAGTTTCCAGAAAAACAAATTTTAGATTTTTAATTAAATAGAACAATACATCACCTAGATGATTTATAATCTTAATTTCATAATTAATATCACTCTAATTTCTTTTCACGAGTTCTTAAAATTTAAAGAATTTTAAAGTTAATTACTAGAGGCCAGTAGGGACACCCCTCTGATCTGTTATAAGAGATTTGTGTAGTTTCTCCGCTGATGTATTTAGTTACTCCTCCAAACACTCCTGTAAACAACCATCGTGGCGCCATCTTTGTCATGTTGTTATCGTTATAACAGCATATCGAAGTTCAAAGACGCCAAAGTGTAGACTTGGACTCTTCTTCGGAAACCTTAATTGCCATAAAAAATGCATGCAATTTTTGAAGGAAAATGAACGTAGCTACTTAACATCACCTTCTATATGATATTCACTCAATTTTTTCATTTTTGAGATCTATTCGTAAAAGTATTCAAGGCAGAATCTAAAAGGCATGAAATTATGTGCTGTTCTTTGCTACTTCCAGAAAATATGTTCCTTTCAATAATTTTTGCTTGTGTGTATCTCTGAAATTTTAATGATAATTTATATACAATTTGCAGTTTTAGAGGGGGAAATGCAGAGATTTAAGTGTATCAGTATTCAAAGCCCATTATTTTCTTAGGCAAAATAAAAATTACTTAAGTTGTTCCATTTTTCATGTGTTACGAAAATAGCATAAGGTGGTATCTGCTATAATTACACGTCGTACACCTGGGAGTAAGTCATGAATTACGTTGGTTAATAGTTTACAGAATTTATAAAAGTACGAATTTCTCTCTTTCACTCATTCTATAGGCTACCAATAAAAACAGAAGAGATGTTAAGAAGTTAATTTGATATTTTGCTTTAAACAAACGAGATAAGAACTACAGGAAAACCTTGTTCCAGTACCTAGACAGACTGTAGTTGTTACAGTTTTTATTCAGTTCTTCCTACAGTTTTTAACGCCAACAAAATGTGGAAAGTCAAGGAGCAGTGATTGGTGTTTTTTGATATGGAGAATTAAGGGACCGTAGGTTGCAATGACAGTTACAGCTTTTGCTCTCAAACCACGAAGTGAGTGTACTGCTAAACTGATTCTTAACCTCAGCACGAGATGTGACTAA
Source organism: Coptotermes formosanus (assembly GCA_013340265.1). Taxonomy (NCBI): domain Eukaryota; kingdom Metazoa; phylum Arthropoda; class Insecta; order Blattodea; family Rhinotermitidae; genus Coptotermes; species Coptotermes formosanus. The sequence continues at coordinate 321,784 of BLKM01012505.1, read as the reverse complement.
ATAGATTCACGGCCCGACCGCTTTAACCTCACATAAAGTCCCTAGACACCCACTGATGTATAGGCGGCTAGATGGCCCCGAACCAGTCTGGATGATATGCAGAATCGACAATCTTTTGCCTCTGCTGGAAATCGAAACACGATTCAATGGACTTCAAAGTCATAGCCTAGTCACTAGGCCGACTACGATAACCGAGTCCCACCATATGGTTTGCTTCATCTTTTAGACTACGTGATGACACTTTCAGGTCTTCTCTGGTTATGTACTGAACTGACGCCTGGGAACGATTGTAAGAAATTACTTTGGAGCGATGTACGTCCAAAAGGAAAATAAATTTACCACATCTAGATGGTGTCCTAACATTTTCTTGCATAAGGACAGCAGAATCACCAAACATCTGAACCCAGACACAAATGTTACCTCTGGGTGAGTGCTAAATTACAAAGTGTTGAAATGACAGCACAGGTTCAAGATGTGGCACACCTTTATAGGCTAATTCAACAATTGTTTTAGAAAAGGAATCTCTCCCGATAAAATTATAAATTGGGACGTAAATAACAGAATAATTGTAACTTGTAACCTGCAGAGTTAATTCATCAGATTGTCCTTACCTGTTTATCAGATTCAGAGCGTCACGTTTCGGAATGACAATAATTCTTCGGTACATCTCCCCCCCCCCCCCAAATTTGGGGTACTCTTTAGAAAGAAATTGGCTATTAAGATTTAATTATCAATATTCTTTATTCCCCACCCTCTAGATTTGAACCTTCTGCGATTATTGCCAAAACATCTTTCGCATAAATTGAACAGAATATTTACAAAATATTTAGTTAAAATCACTTGTTTCTCTCGTTTGAATTCTCACATTTCCCAGCGTAATTCCATCTCGTTTCACGCAACAAAAATGATGATAATTCGTGTGATTTTATGGTTAGATACTTGCAATTAAAGTACATTTTGTTCACTAAGACACCATCTAATTTATTCCGTCTGAATTCTTTAACACCTAAAGCGTGAAAAGTGGGAGGGAAGGAAAATATAGAGGATGGCGTCGTAGTGTACTAAGGAAGCCTGTTAAGGACATCAAAGACGTTTGTTAAAGTGAAATTGAACTTAGCAATTTGGTGTATTTAAAACCTATTCTTGTGGGACTTATATTTGAGAATGTGAAGTTAAGATGTATGTCATTTTCCTTTATAATTACATTTTTGTAGTAAAGGTAATTAATGTTCAAGTCAACTTGAGCGTAGTCATAGAATAGAGTTTCTCCTTAGCTAACGAGAGGTAATTTTAACTTTCCTTAGCTCTCCTCAACAGTTACATCTCTTTCTGTTGTAATCCTGTGTGTTTTGCAATTAGTCGTACGAACTGTAACGTTTATTCAGAACCACTAAATTAAGTAACACGTTATAATATAGCCAGTCGCTCATTGCATTTTCTTTAGTTCAAGTCCTCTGTGTCCTACATATGACAGTGCCCACTTAAAGTATGCCTAATAGATCTTCTGATAGGTTATTATGAAGCACCATTTTAGAAATTTTGCCATCTATGTATAAAATGTAAAATACATGCATACACACATATATATATGTATGTACGTATTAGGGTAGGCGCCCTTCGCAGCCGGGTGTCCTACCAGTTCTTCTCCCGTTGCAACTTGTCTGGCTTAATGCAGTTCATGTTAACGTTTTACGTATTTCGGTTATGATTATCATAAATGTACGCTACTTCATCTACATTCAATCGTCTAAATGCAGTACCGCACGCTGTGACCTTCTAATTTGCAGACAGGGTACCATACCGATAAGTATTCACGTTTTACATCGTCAATAAAAGCGCAAGCCATTATAATGCAGCACGATGTGCTTTTACAGATTCCGGTTATATTTTTAGTGCTTTTAGAAATTAAAAACAATACAAATTTGAAATACGTAGTTTTTTTCTGTATAAGTTAGTAGAAATAAAATATTATTTTCAAACCTCTACCAGTATATGCTCGAGGTCATTTTTGCGCCTGTACCGAAAGGGTTACTGGAGGCATATTCCAGGAATTTTTAGAGTGAAACAGAATCCCGCGTCACTGAATTGCGGATATGAACAAAAGTAACATTCACTCATTTGTAGATTCCTTTACTTTCTGTAACAGCGAGAGGGGGCCGATCCCAGTAGCCGCGCGGTCTAAGGCGTAGGTCTGCGGCCGAGCGCTTGCTGGGATCGTGGGTTCGAATCCCATCGGCGGCATGGATGTTTGTCTTATACAGTGTTTGTGTTGTCAGGTACAGGTCTCTGTGACGGGCCGATCCCTCGTCCAGAGGAGTCCTACCTACTGTGGTGTGTGTCTGAGTGTGATCAAGTGAAAAATCAGAACCCTCTGCACCTGCTGTTAACAAGCAGGTAGAAGAGGGAAGGACTACAAAAACAAAAAAACAGAGAGAGGCAAGCGTGAGAACGAATTTAGAGCGTCAAAGAAGGACAGGCTATTACAGATGAAAGGTATCTAATCGGTCATGGACTCCAACATGCAGTAAGGTGAAGGAAAAAATTGATCAGCAACTACAGAAAAACAGAACTTGCTGATTAACGAATAAAACACACAATAATCTGGTACAACCAGGAAATTTCTTCCCAGTTTACAGAAAACGTGAACTTAATATATACAATTTTTTTCAATTTTGCATCACTTGGCACTATTATATAAAAGACGTCCTTTCTGTAGGATACGTAACACGAAGTTTCAAAATCATAACGCTGCGAAAGCCCTTACAAAGTCAAGCCGTTCTAAATTACGTCAGCTCTTACGCCGCACTTAGGCAGAGTCATGTAATATACACCCTGTATTTCTTCTATTTCGAATGATGGTATTAATATAAGTTTTGCAGTGTTTTCGCAAGAGGGCACCATGACATCTGAACGTTCTTCAAACCGAAAATATCAGGGGCCATTGACTCAGCCTAGGGGGAAGCTCAAAATCATCTTATTGGATAGGTTCTCCCTTTCTATTTTTTTCACGTGTCCCATCTCTCCGCCGTCCGGGCCCGGACGGCGGAGAGTTCACGCCTCCAAAAACAACACAGTACACAGTCAAGAGCACATTCTCACTCAACTGTAAAGTGCAACCCTAGCGTAACGGTAACGAAAAGTTCTCCCTGAAGATGACCCAGCAGGGTCGAAACATGTAGGAGTGTGTTACGATTGATGATAAAACTCTCTTTGTGCATTTGTTGGTGATTAGTGTTTTTTATAAGTCTATTCATATTTCTTAATGACTGGTGTTGTTGATTCATATACGCGTGTAATATGCATGTGCATTTGTTCTCTAATTTCAGTTACGTATGGCTTCAAAGGCCATAAGGCTATCAGATTACACTGTCATCCTATATCAGACCGTTTGCCTTATTTCACGAGCGAACCAAATGATATATAATTCGGTGAGAACAGCTCTCATTAATCAGAATTATCCAAATAGGCCTGCTATCAAAATTGTAATAGCACCGTGACTACATGAAAGTAATTTATAAAGTCGGAATCCACATCCAGTTGCGTGAAAGCAATACATTGAGGTCTCCGCAGCCTGAGACAGAAAGCGTTTTAGGGATCCTAGCAAATTCCTGGTGCTGCCATATTAAAATTAAACACTGCCACAGGCGTAATCTTGACGGACACAAATTGTTTGTAACATAATCATTTTTATTAAATGATATGTTATAAACAATATGAATATAAAGAGCATAACATAGTCTGCTTTTGTTTCGCTTTTTATCTTCTCCGTCGTTTGATGAAATTACACCATAAGTCAGCAACAGATGGTAGCAATGATGCGCTACAAGCTGGGACATGTTCTATAACATGGATCAAATTTAAGATAAGTCAATGATAGTCCGTGGAACAGCCGTACGCTAAACATGTACCGGTTGCAGAAACACGGTGCAAACTGTGCAAATAAAATATCAAAACATTACACCTAAAACCCACACTAAAGAAGAAAACTAGTTGAAACGTTCAACAATAACGCTATAGGTTACTGAGGGTGCCTGGAAATATATATGTATTCTCTGCTTACAGGCCTGTAAAAAGATAACCGAACACTACCCATCCAGCCGCCAACATATCGCTTGACGCAGGTAGCCTTTCACATACATACACGTATTAGTACTGCTTTTATACATATTCAAAAAACCTTTAAAGTTGCCTGCTTTTAAATAACTTTTTATTGTTTTTGTAACGACTTCCGTGTTTCAACATTTAACATGGTTATAGAGTTTCAGTACTTTGCGTAAGCATCATAAAAAGCCGTAATTGTTTCACATGCATGTCTAATGTATCTAGCGATGCAAACGGGGAAATCTCCACCCCATAATGTACAGAGCTTTCCACTTCACAGTTCTTATTAGTTGCCTGATGATGGCCATTTTCGGAGCCGAAACTAGTCGTCAAGGTAACGTGTGTCATATATCTTGTGTGTGATTGACGAGTTAAGTAAATATACATTTGTAACTCATACACAGTATCATACCGGTACAATATTTTGCCTGATGTTTACGTAAATAATGGACGTAAGGGAAGTACTTCAGATAGAAGTTTTAGATATTAATTGGGCCTGATTTTTATATCAAGTAAGCACTGTATGTGCCGATCCCGGTGGCCGTGCGGTCTAAGGCTTATGTCTGCGGCCCCTTGCTTGCTGGGACTGCGAGTTCGAATCCCTCTGAAGGCACAGATGTAGTTGTCTTGTGTTTGTTGTGTATTGTGTAGGTAGCGGCCTCTGTGCTGAGCTGATCCTTTTTTCAAAGGAGTCTTACCGTGTTTGGTCTAATTTTGTGTGATCTGACGCATATGAAGGAAAACACTGAAGTGTGTCGATAATTGTTAATTAACTGCATAAATAAAATTCGTGGATAAATCCTCTCGCAAATTGGGCAACGCCCCATCTTCGACCAGGGCCTCCTCATTATCGAGGCTTCACGCGCACACTGTTAGACACACCACACTGGGTAGGCCTTCTCTGGACGAGTGATCAGCCCCACGCAAAGAACTCTACCGGACAATACACAACACTCGCAAGAGACAGACATCCATGCCGCCGGGGGGATTCGAAACTGCAATCCCAGCATACAACCGGACGCAGATACAAACCTTAGACCGTGGGGCCACTGGGATCGGCCGTGGATATATATATGTATATATATATATATACGATTTTTAAATTATGTGTTACGAACAGGCACTTCTTATATATAACAAGTAGGGGAAAGTCGCCTATTATGGGACCCTTTTTTAAAAACTGCTATCAAACTTAGATAAAATCGGAAAACATTTCAAAACACAAGCATAAATTTCTTTGATTAACCCTTTAAAGACGAAGCGTATCTGTTTTATGTAAGGACTCAGTGCGTACCGCGCTGTAAACTCTCTCCACTTCGGTTATAAAAACCAGTCTCTTAATGTTTTATAAGGCAAAAGTTGCTGTTTGTTCTGAGATCCGTACAAAACACATAAACGCAATGTGGGCACCATGTAGAATTTTGTAATGTTAAACCGGGTCGTATGTAAAGTTACCGCTAGGTCTTAAAAGGTTCATGAAGAGACAGTTGTTACATAAGCATCATGCATTCGGCACAGACAAACACGTGTAAAATTCGTTTCCCTAAAAGCTTCATCTCCCCAAATTAGGAGCACACGTGTTCCTAATTTGGGGAGGTGAATAATTTACACAGAATGCACAAAGAATAGTTACAGAGTATTAAAAATTACAAATGCAAACGGCACAAACTGAGAGCCACACAGTGTTTATCCCTGACAAGGACCACAAGCAACATCTTCCTCTATACCAGCACAGAGGATGTGCGCCCAACTGAAGCATTTCTGACACCTCATCCAGTCTTCTCCATTGTGGTCTTCAGAGAAATGACCAGTACAATACAGACAATCAGCGTCTTGTTCATCATCCACCTCAGTCGAATCGTCAGCGACAGCAACCGCTAGTTCAGTGTCCGAGTCCGGTGTAGTGTCAGATGGAGCTGGATGCCGGCAAACCCTTCTCTTCAGTCTTTTTGAAGGACCCAGAAGAGCATTCGACACAAACCGTTTAGTTTTGGATTTAGTGGCCTGTTTGATATTCTTTTTCTGAGTTTCCTCAAGAGTCTTTGTTTTAGGTGTACCCGTTATTTTCTTTGCTGTTCGACCACGAAGGTGTGGCTTTAGGTTCAGGCTTGACACATGCCTGAGGCTCGGAGAGGCCCAGCAGAAGTGGACGGCGAACAATTGGCAGAATTGAATGATGGCTGATCGCTGGTCTTCAACAAACCAGGATGGTTCACAGGAACATCATCTGTGTTCTCTGAGACCAGACAGAAATCGTGCGGTCTGAAAATGTTCTTGTCACAAGGAAAGAGGCCTGTCTCCTGGAAGCCATTAGCCGCTATCTCGTCTGTTGCAGCTCGCTTGTATGCACTTCCAAATAGTTGGCCAATTTGGTAGACAGTGACGCCTCGCCCTGGGTTTGAACGGAGCTACGTTTCAATTTCTTGACAATAGAATGTTTACAGTGGCTCCATGAAAACTTTATCCAAGGGCTGCATTTTGTTGCTGCTGTGAGGTAGGAGGCAAATGATGTCAACGTGATTCTGTCGAGCTAAAATAATGACCTCGATGTTCCTTGTGTGTGAATAGTGTCCGTCCAGTACTAAGATAACAGAACCTTCTTTCGTCGGCTTTGTATGTTTAATGAAATGAAGACACCACTGGGTGAAAATCACGCTGTGTATCCACCCCGAGGGATGGCACGCGTGGATTGATCTAAGACGTGTGCCATTCATCAACTCTTGTTGCATATTTTTTCTTGGAAATACAAGTAACGGAGGAATGAAGTGTCCAGTTGGACTCATACAGGTGACGAATGTTACAAGTGATCCCCGTTCTGCTGATTGAAGGGAGGATATCTGACGCTTGCCTTTCAATCTTAAAATTTTCGTGTGTCTGTACTTTACAATACTGGTGCCAGTCCCGTCGCAGTTGTAAAGTCATGCAGGGTTATGTTTAATGATGTCCATAGCGGGTTTGTAGACTTAAAAAAATTGAGCTACTGATTCAAGAGTGAAACCCCTCGCTCTTGCCACTGAAAGACCTTCAGGGATTCGAACTGTAATTTCTTGATGACGATGTAGGAAATTTTTCAACCATTTATTTCCAGCCTTTTAATTTCTGTTGCAAAACTGGCTTTTAATTCCGTTTCTTACAGCAAGTTGGTAAGCGAGACGCATGACGTCTGCCCTTGTCAAGCCAAAAAACCTTCTTTCCCTCAAAAGACAGTGCTCAGCCAGATCATTTTCTGCTTCACAAGGAAGAACTCGCTTCCTGTCCAGTTTCGTTTTTATCGCTTCACTTGGGTTTTTCTGTCGGTCTTTAACATACCGCTCTAATGTTGTTTGGGGTATGTTGAACACCCTGGACGCCTTCTTGCTGCCCATTTCCTTGTCCGTCACAGCCTCAATAGCTGCCTTCATCCTTTCCGGGTCCCACTTTTTCCCTTGAGCCATCTGTAATATTATATAACCGAGAAGAAATTCATAACGTACTGATTTCCTAATGTGGGGAGTCTCATATTGCGCTTTTCAATTCTCACCATAATAGGCGAAAAGAGGTGCTCGAGAAAATGACTGAATAAAACAGAAGGACCTAAAATTCTACTTATGTACCAAAACCAGGGTTTAAGATTACACTTAACAGAGAAATGGACACTAAACTAATTCAGAAAAACAGCTTACCTTCACCCACTTATGTGTCACAATTCATGGAGAAGCAAACATTTCACAGCGAATTAACCCTTTAAAGACGAAGCGTATCTGTTTTATATAAGGGCTCAGTGCGTACCGCGCAGTAAACACTCTCCACTTCGGTTATAAAAACCAGTCTCTTAATGTTTTATAAGGCAAAAGTTGCTGTTTGTTCTGAGATCCGTACAAAACACATAAACGCAATGTGGGCACTGCGTAGAATTTTTAGTGTTAAACCTGGTCGTATGTAAAGTTACCGATAGGCTTTAAAAGGTTAAAACAAAAACGCCCAGCCAGCACCGGTCGTGCGCAACTGGCCGTTTGCACTGTGGCCACAAAGAAAAACGTTTTCTGCTTAGTGAGTCACACTCTCAAGCACAGAGCGCAGCACTTCCTTGTATGATATAATGCACGTCCCCAAATTAGGAAATCACCCCATAATAGGCGACTTTCCCTTAATATCTGAGCTTGAAAGAAACCGGTTATGCACTTCCAGACGTCTTTAATATCATTGCTATTTCAGTCACATGTGAGTTACCAGATCAAAGATTTTGTTAAATAAAAAAGCTTATAATAAACAATAAAATCTTAAGCTCCAAAAACATACATTATTATTAAGTGACGGAATTTCCAATACAAGCAGACACTGTTAAATGTTACGCAGATTTCTATGACTATCAGAACTCTTATTTCCTGTAAAATATGTATTGTTATTTCAAAAGCAACAAGGAGTTAAATAAGATTGAATAAGCTTATGTATGCTGCAAAGAGATGTAGCTATAAAAAAGAGACAACCTGAATGAACCTTTCTCCGACCAACATTTATCTTGTTCATTAATATTTTCACGGGACGATATCACGTATGCAATTAAATCCACGCCTTATTTCATTTCTTCGCTCTGGTATGGTTTGTCGGGACACGTAATTGCCGCAGCTTTTGATAATTATCACACATGTAATTTTAAAACATACGTACACTCCATCTGCAAGAGAAAATAAGAAACGCACATTAAATTTTGGTGCCTAATTTTTCGGATAGCACTGGTGCTAGGGCGAGAACATGGAAGGATGGTAATATTAAAATATATCTGACTGGAAAACCTTGTAAAGATCTGCATGTTGGTCACTATAGCAGTAACGGTCTGGACTTGTATTTAGTCTGAATGCCTTCTAGGGAACGCGGTTTTCTCAGTGAGTCGTTACATTGCTTTCCACAGTTACTCCAGGCGAATTCCTGAAATTATCTTGAGATATACTGCAACCACCACTGTCCTAATGCTGATTTCATTTATTCACGGTGATCTTTGAAGCGCTAGTAATCCACCTTTTATTTCTATCGTCTACATACCTGGGCTTCGATTCACGAGTATATCGATCTGTGGCGTATATCGACGAACGTAAGCTAGGATGCTCTGCCATCTGCCGTGAAATATGTAAATTTTGTAGCGCGTGACCGTGGCCAGTACAGCTTTGGTATTGCGCTCCCTCCAGATAGCGTTTGTTTCACGACTCTCATAGAATTTCCCGTTTTCTGTCACTGTGCAAGGCCCAAATATGATTACGTTAAATTGTACGTTTTATTTTCCATTACAAGGACGTATATTTCTTAAATTTGTGTGGTACAATTGATGACCAAAACTGTCAAACAATGAATTTTGTGTATTTTCGTAGTTATATGAACTTGTACTCCCGTCTGTGTTGGCAGCCATGTCACTGAAACGAAAACAGCCGCAGTTCGAGGCGACAACGTAGATTATGTGTGGCAGGTGTAGGTAGACTTAGTAACGCGGAGTTAGCGATGGTGTGTTATGTGGTGTTGGAATGCACTTGTGTGAAAGATTGTCGAAGACGGGAAGGTTAATTATTGTTACATACTAACTGATTGTAATATTAGTGATTTACGTGTAAGACAAAATGTGGCTTCTCGTGTTGCTGTGCATGTCTCAGAAGATACCGACTAATAGGTGAAGATGGAAGATGATGCTGATATTAGGGAGCAGATATTTCACAATACAGTTCGCGAGAATATTGTGAGTTAATAATTGCATTCATGCAACTTATGACTTGTTTTAATTCAGCATTCTTGTTCTGGTAGCCTCCTTCTATGCACACATAACCTTATAAATTTACACTCCTACTAACCCAGGGTAGCCTCACTTATGAATCTTTTCTGTCGAAACCTTTACAAATCTCCATTCACGCCGCTAAACAGCGTTACTTAATTTTCCCAAAGCCTTGCTAATGTATAATGATTAGCACTTAATTTTGTGTGACGTGCTTGCAATGCGGTAATTCCCTACCATTTACATTCTGTTACATCTTTAAGGAAAGCAGTACTTATACGTGAATGTGCAGATGTGATGCTAATACATGTTTTCATGTTGTGGTGCTTTCGTTGGGCATTTTTTGTAGCTCAGGTCATGTTAAGTGATAGTCACAAGTGCCCATCACGTTTGCTGGCACACATAATGGTGTAGGTTTGTATGCGTGTAGACCTAAATGAGGCCTGTAGGTTAGGCTTTCGGGTGGTGTATGTATGTGGAGCCTCAGTTTCGCGTCATGAATCATCCTCCCATATTTGTTAATGATGGTTGTTTCTGTGTGGTAGCAAAAGTTACCTAGTTTTGAATTCTGTCAATATCCTGTGGAATACAGTGCATCAGTTACAGTGTCACATGCAGTTCTACAGCAAGGTGTGCGATCAAGTCATTAAGATACAAATCATGTGTCTGAGATGTGATGTGTTTCGATCCATCATAAGGTCATCTTAAGGAGTTTAAGAAAATTACTGAATGTAATGTGCCACAGTGCACTAACAATGCTCAAAAGGGCGTCTTCAGTAAAATACTCAAAGCAGCTGGAGCAAGGCAAATGGAATTAAAGGAAAAGAAACACAGTACGCATTTGTAAGAAGTCACAAAATGAATAATGTTTGTTACAGTGGCTGTATCCTTAATTTATTTAAGTACATGAATGAAATTGGTTGATTATCTGGTTAATTTAGTTATTAGACTGTTTGTCTTATGAACCACAGTCAAGTCAAAACTGAATTAGCAACATTATAAGGATAGCACAATTAATATAGTAACTGCCTACAGGCCAGACAACCAGATTGTGATTCCTGGCAGGGGCAAGAGTTTCTTTCATCACCACGCTCCAGATCTGATACAGTTTTGACCCCTTCTCTTGCACAGGAGGTACTAGGAACTCATTTCTTTGGAGTAAAGCAGTTGGTGTATGAAGCTCAGTGTTGCCTACAATATAACACAGTGGTTAAGAATGTGTGGAGGTATACGTACACTCCAGTGTCTTTATGGCATGGTGCTTATTTAAGCATGGGGAAAATGTGCAGTTGGACAGAACATATATTTTGGGTGAGATCCTTCTCATACGATACCATTTTTGGTGTCACAGTAATGATCACAGCTGGGGATTTTATTGAATACTAATAATCCAAGAATTAAGAGTCCCACTTAGCATATTGCAGTAGTAAGATGTACTACTGTAGGACATAATTCACAATATTGAGATATGCATAAGAGATTAAATGTAGTAACATTGCAGGTGTTTCAACCTGATGTGTCTTTGCAGACATTGCAGGCGTAGACAAGGAGTCCAACACAGTGAACCCTCGGTTATCTGATGTATTGGGTGGAGGGAGGTTGGGTCAGAGAAGCCCATAAGTTGGTTATTTGCAATCTGCTTCCAATCGTATAGCATAGCCTACAGATGCAGAGTTAGGAAGCCAAATGACCGAATGTAGGCAATGTTTTAGCACAAAAGCAGCACATGTACATGGTGTTATTTTCATGTACAGTTAGAAAATAAGTTTGAAGAACTTATGTCAAGGCTTAAAATGTGTTAGAGGAGCTTCCACCACTTACTGAAGTTTGACATGCATCACATAGGCATAACTACGCCTAGGCTAACCTAAGTGTCATCCCTTTGTAAGTGTACTTCTGTAGGTCACGATATTGACCCACTGAAAAATGCAGTGTTATACGTATGTCACCTAAATGCTAAATTCAAGTTTTTACACATAGATAATTCAGGATTCTTCTCCAGCAATTGCTCTGGAAGTTTGGAGGGGGTGGGGGGGAGGCTGCAGCAGCATGTTAAGTACAGAGTACAAATTGTGAAGCTGCCGTTATGTAATTCTGTCCAGCCTCTTGTTACTTCCTCCCTTCTTTGGGCCAGATATCTTCTTCAGCACCCTCTTCATGAATGTGCACTGGCTTTTTGCATCCCTTGGTGTGAGGTACTGGAACAAGTGATAGTGGACATTCCCTGAATTTAATCTGCTGTCATTCATTGTGAATTCAATTTTGATTTGTTAATGTCAGTCCCAAGTATTAGAATCTTGCCACATATTCAAATATATACATATTAGCAGTCTTCATGTTGTGACTTTGTGCTTAATTATGTTGAGGAGTATCAAGCATATAGGGGTCAAGTACTTCATTTCCCCAGCATTTCCTTTTAGGCAAACTTCCTTGCTTACTAGTGACAAAGCTGTTGTGTTTTTCGTAATGCACACGCGTGTGTGTGTGTGTATTTATGTGTGTGTGTATATATGTATGTAGTTATGTATGTGCATATGTATGTGTATATGTTTATGTATGTATGTATGTATGTATGTATGTATGTATGTATGAACATGTATGTATGTATATATGTATCTGTGTGCTTTTATGTATGTGTGTATGTTTGTATGCTTATATGTTTGAGTAAACATTTCTTCTTCTAATCCCTGAGGATGGCCACACGGTTGGCCAAAACACGTAGGAGGTCATTGTGTATATAACTTTTTAGTATACTTGTGTGCATTGTGTTGTTGCTGTTATTGTATATAATCAAATAATGCACCAATTATGGATCATATATAGAATCTTAACTTTGTTAAAAGAACTTTGTTGATTGCTAATAGCACAGAGTGTGCGTAAAAGAATCTTCTCCTCTATTTGAGAGCAGTTTTTGGTTTGCCATGGTTCAGGGGATTAGTTGTTGGCCTATCACTGCAGAGGCCAATCTTTGTGGGGTGTATGGTGGACAGAATTGCTTTTCTTCACCTGTTTTGGTTTTGCCCTGTCAATGTCAGCATTATTCCACCAGTGTTCCTTATTCATATTCATGTACTACCATCAGGACTGTATAATGGTAGCAATTGACAACACTTTGATTCTTTCTCTAAAAGAGCTGTAATACTGTAAGCTCTGGCATGTGCGTGGGTTGGTAGTAGACAAGCCATCTTACAGCATTACAGCTGCTCCCAATTAGAAAACACCTCATCCTGTGTGTTCCTGTCAGCATGTTGTTCTCAAACATCCTCAGTCTTGTCTGACGTATTCATACTGCTTGTCTTCAAGGTAGCAAACATTTGGAGTAACAAAATCCACACAAGCATCCTTCCTGAGATCTGGGTAGTTACTCAGCTAGTCATGAAATTCATGACTTGTAACTTGTAACTTGTTCTTTATTTTCCATAGATCCATACAGTTACATAGAACATGAGGATGTGGAAAGTGTCTTATAATTAAGATAATAATTAAATATATAGCAGATACATGTCAGATCGGTTATCTAGATCTATAATTGATTAGATTAAAAATGTAGAATCTATGTAGAAAATTATGATAAAAGCAGCATAATTATGAGCGTCAATTGTTATTATTCATTCAGAATATATCTTTCATTATGTCAATCTGAATATCTGTTGATAAAGTTTAAGAAAGTTTAATAAGTTTAATAAAGCCTGTTCAAAAACTCACAAAGGGCAGCTACACTACACTTAATTAAACAACAGATAAAAAATAGAAAATAACACATACAATCGCACAGATAACTTCCTTTGGAACAAAATAATCAAGAGACAATTAGATGAATACAGTTTCATAACCAACTCAAGCTAAAAGACAAGGTGTGCAGAGTATACCATCAGAATAATAAAATTGAGCTAGGTATGGTTATAGCATGTTACAATTATAATTATAAAACTTCCCTAATGTATAAAATGAATTAGAATGCAAGACGCTCTTCAAAGCAGACCCAAAAGTTTCTGATCGTTCATTGAATTCTTAATGTCAATTGGCAGTTGATTATATAATTTAATTCCCATACAGTATACTCCTTTCTGGTATTTAGTTAAATTGGCATTAGGCACATGAAAGTTAGAACTGTTCCTCGTGCTGTAATTATGGACTTCCTTGTTCATTGTGTATAACTGGATATTACCACCTAAATATATTAAGACAGAGTAAATGTATTGTGAAAACAAGGGAAGAATTTTTAATTCTTTGAACATTACTCTACATGAGTCTCTAGGTGTCAAATTTGTCATGATCCTAATCATCCTCTTTTGCATCATAAAAACCTTAACACTATACCTCAAATAACCCCAAAAAATTATACCATAAGTCATGACTGAGTGTGCATAAGCAGAATATATTGCTCTCATGGTTTCTGTGCATACAAAAGGCTTAAGTGATCAAAGTATAAAACAAACAGAATTTAACCTTTTAAAGCTTAGCGGTGACTTTACATACGACCAGGTTTAACATTAAAAAAAATTCTACGTGGTGCCCACATTGCGTTTATGTGTTTTGTACGATCTCAGAACAAACAGCAACTTTTGCCTTATAACACATTAAGAGACTGGTTTTTATAACCAAAGTGGAGAGTGTTTACAGCGCGGTATGCACTGAGTCCTTATATAAAACAGATACGCTTCGTCTTTAAAAGGTTAATTTGGAAATAATATAGTTAATATGGCCTTCCCAAGATAAAGTAGTATCTGAAGTCAAACCAAAAAATTTTACTCTGTTACTATTTGAGATGAAATTATTATTATAAGAAACATTAGTGCTTATCATATTATAGATGCTTGGTCGAAATTGCAACATACTTGTTTTTTCATAATTCAGATGTAAAAGGTTGCTATTAAACCACTCATTTATATTTGAGAAGATTTTGTTCATGGCTTTTTTATATTCATCCCTATCATAATTTGTTACTAATACACTAGTATCATCTGCATCTAATGTAATTGACATGTTATTCCTTGCTAATTTGGGCAGGTCATTTATGTAAAGAACAAAAAACTACAGGCCCAATATGGAATCCTGCGGTACACCACTTTTTACATGCTCCCAACTCGAAGATATGTTCATTTTAGTGTTGATGTCATGAAGGGCAACCTTTTGATATCGCATCTTTAAATAAGACTCTATCAGCAAGTGAATCTTTCCTACAATACCATAGAACTTCGGTTTTGAAGTAAAATCTTGTGATTTACACAATCAAACACCTTACTTAAATCACAGAATATGCCCCCCACAAGTGCTTTTCTATTCATGGCTGTTAATATTTCATCCAGCAATTTATAAGTAGCTTTAACTGTGGAAGATTCAGCTCTAAATCCGAACTGTTCGTCGGCTAATATGTTATTTTTTGTTGTATGTTCACTTAATCTGATATACAAAAGTTTTTCTAACACTTTAGAAAATGGTGTAAGTATTGAGATTGGTCTATAATTGGACATATTGAGTTTATCTCCATGTTTATAGATAGGTGTAACTATAGAATATTTTAGTCTTTCAGGGAACACTCCAGAAGATAATGCTTTGTTAAAAATGTATGTTAATGGAGAAAGAATAAAGGGTGAACTAATTTTCAATATTTTTACAGAGATTTCATCAAAACCGTAAGAGTTTTTTGATTTTAGTGATTTGATAATATTTTGTATCTCATATGTTGATGTATATTTCCACTGAATGTCAGGAAAAGAATGTCCAAAGTTAAGGTTCAGATAGTCAATGGCGTGAAGGTTATCCTTATGTTTAGTTTTCCCTCTAGTAATATTATTCACCACTGAATCTGCTACTGATATGAAATAATTATTAAAGGCATGTGCTATATCATCTTGATTACATGTTACACTATTATTAATTTTTAAGGATTGAATTCCTGTTTGGTGAACTGTTTTATTTATTTGTGATTTAATTATTCTCCATGTAGTTTTGACTTTGTTTTGCGCTTTAGCTATCACTGAATCATAATGTAATTTTTTTGCCAGTTTAATAGTGTTTGACAGGATTCGACAGTATCTTCTATAATAGTTCCTAGTATTGACATCATTAGCTTGTCTAGTTATCAAATACAATTCCCTTTTCCTAGCACAGGAAATTTTTATTCTTTTAGTTATCCACAGGTTACCCATTTGTGTCAAGCTGACTTTTCTTTTTTGAAAACAAGCTTGGAAAATTTTTAGGTAAATATCTAAGAATTTATTAAATAACAGATCCACATTATTTGAATTAGTTTCATCAAAGATCTCTTCCCAATTTTCATTACTTAATTGTAACTGAAATTCAGATATTGTGAATTTATTTATGTTTCTAGTGTATTGAAAGACCGAGACTGACTTAGGTGGGAAGGAATTACTCAAAGTTAGGAGCTGTGCATCGTGATCAGATAAGCCATTTGTGATTGGACGTATGGTATAATTAGTAGCTTTATCAATCATAATATTGTCAATGGCGGAGACTGTGCCATTCATGATCCTGGTAGGGAATTTTACAGTAGCGTGTAGATTAAAAGTAGCTAGAAGAGTATCAAACTGTTGTCTATTCTTACTATCTTCTAAGTAATTTACATTGAAATCTCCACATATTACTAGATCATGCTTGATATTATACAACTGATTCAAGACAATTTCGAGTTCCTTCAGAAAGTAGTCAAAATCACCAATAGGAGCCCTATAAACAGCTAATATTACAATATTTCTATTTTTTAAGTTGATTTTGACTGCACAGATTTCAGTGTCTTGTTCTCTACATCTATGTTGTAAGTCAACACCTACAAAATTTATAGATTCATGGACAAAAATACTTACACCCCCTCTTTTTAATTTATGTCTGCAAAAACTAGTACCTAAATTGTAATGTTCTATAGATATCATATCCAATTCATTGTTTCTAAGGTTATGTTCAATAAGGCATAAAATGTGGGGATATCCAGTACACAAGGATATTATAAGTTCATTTATCTTATTTCTTAGCCCCCCTATATTCTGATGGTATATCTTAAGGGAACTAATGTCATTATTACTACAATTATAATCTATCTTGCAAGCCATAAAAAATCGTCCTTCATCCTAACTGATTGTTTTTTAAGTCTACACTATGAACGTTTCTCCTGCAGTTCTTTAACCTGCAACTCGTTTATCACAGTATCACCAGTTTCACTTATAGTCCCATGTTCTTCTTCCTGCACCTGTGATTCTTTAACCTGCATTTCATTTATCACAATAATTTCATTTAGGTTCATACTTTCTTCTTCTTCCTCCTGTGGTTTCTTCGCCTGCACCTCACTTGCTGCATTTACTGCCAATTCATTTAAGTTTACATTTTCTTCTCCTTTCTCCTGTATGTCTTTAACTTGCACTTCATTTATTATGGAATCTTCAGTGTCCCTTAAGATCCCACATTCGTCTGCTTTCTTCTGTGATCCTTTAGCCTGCATGTATTTTATCACTGTATCTTCCATTTCCTTTAGGTCCACACATTCTTTCTCTTTCTCCTGTGATTCTTCTTCCTCTTGCAGTTCTTTAACCTGCATCTCAATTAGTCCAGTATCTTCGATGTCACTTGGGTGTCCACATTCTTCTTCCTTCTCCTGCAGTTCATTGCTCCGCACCTTGTTTATCACAGTATCTTCATTTTTACTTAGGTGCTCCTTTTCTTCTTCCTCTCTCTTCCAAGGAAGACGGATACTTGGTGTTTTATTGGAAGTTTCACATAATAGTCTAATACTCCTTGCTAATTCATTACTAACCCATCTTTTGCCCAATGCATTCAGGTGGAAACCATGTGAAGTAAAATAATCTCTGTTATGGGTCATATTAACTATAAATAAATTTGTACGCATCTTCAAAGCTTTCCTGAGCTTCCTATTGAAGGAGTTCACTTCTTTATTAACACAACTAGTGTTTTGCAGGTCATATCTCTGAGGTACAC
The DNA here is from genome assembly GCA_013340265.1 of Coptotermes formosanus. Taxonomy (NCBI): domain Eukaryota; kingdom Metazoa; phylum Arthropoda; class Insecta; order Blattodea; family Rhinotermitidae; genus Coptotermes; species Coptotermes formosanus. Next base: position 303,999 of record BLKM01012505.1, on the reverse strand, counting down.
CCATGACAATCACATTAGTATTATTGGTTCTTCCAACAAATTTAGATAAACTTCTCAGTCCTATATTGGCCTCATTTTTAGCAACATCACAAGTGCCACCGCAAATAATTACTACATCTTTCTGTGTTAATCTTCCAATTTCGAATTTACATGAAGAAGTAATTGTGCTTAACCTTGCATTTGGTTGTACAATGCAAATAACACTATATGAGTTACCCAGTAATTCTGCTATTCTTTCAGCACAGTCACCCATGTGACTATCACCCAGTATCAAAACTTTGTTTTTTATCAGCAGTTTGATTCTTTATAGCTGCTCTCCTGCTTTTCTGACTTATATCATTTTTTAGATCAGCTAGCGGAGCAAATCTGCTGGAAACAGTTGTAATTTGAAGGTTAGCTTTGGATGATGATTTTCTTACTTTTGAGGTCTTCGCATGTGACGTGTGGATTACAGGTATCCAGTCACCAGCTGCAATTTGGTAAGCGTTGTGATCACTTTCCCTACCTTCACTGTGTTTATGAAGTTCATTATGTTCCATACGCTGTGCTGGTTCTGAAAGTTGACGCTGTTCAGTGGTTCCCGTGTTGCGGATATCTTCTAAAAGTATTTAAATAATACTGCGTGTGGATTTTATTTCTAATAATGCTTTGTGAAGCTGGTTTTGCAAAAAGACACAACTTTCGCAATTAGTATTATTATCCATGTTGGAACACTGAAGATTGGTGATAGTGCTTTCAAGCATCCTATCTACTACATCCGCCATCTTGAAACCCACCTGACTTTGCTGACTTTGTGGCAGCACAAAATCATGCTCCTGGACCATATCCAAAGCTAGCTAAAACCAGTGCATCACGCTCATGACTTAAACACTGAGCACGGTTGATGAAAACTGGATAATGATAATCGTATTATTATGCACTTTTGAGCAGATGCATTAGGGTTGTAAAATAAAGGAGGTTTTAGTAAACAAGACAGGACATGGAGACAATGGAAAAGGTGTACAGAATTTTATTCTGGCAACCAGAAGGGGATAAAACGTTCAACAGGCATGGACATAAGTTGCAGGAAAACATTAAAATAGATGCTAAAGTAAGGGGGAGTTAGGGAGTGTTGTCATAAATTGGATGAAAGGCAGCAGCCTACTCAAGAGGACATAATGTTGTGTATGGGAGAGAGAATGAAGAAATGGAAAAATTTACATAAGAAAGAATTTGATCATTCCTATATTATTGTTAGAATAATTAAATGAAATGAGCAGGCGTAACGGTGTTGCTGGCATCTTTTATATGCAATAAGCCCAAGTCAGGAGTGGGAAATTATTTTTACTGTGGTACCGCTTACAGATATTTCGTGTGACTGCCTGCCAGAGGCCCTTGTGAGACAGATTCAGTGCTTCATAAACTTACAGACCTAATAATGATTTGTACTAACTTTTCACAATATGTAAACCAAAAACATAAAAATTGAACTTCTGTGATTAATTAGACCGTAATATGTTGAACGCAGGTCTGATTGATCATGTCACGAATTAAATTAATTTGGCGCGAATACAAGTTTTAACTGGTACCTGCCTATTTGCCTATTGTGGCACTGCGCTACAAGCCGGCAGGTCGCGGGTTCTTTTCCCGATGGTGTCATTGGAATTTTTCATTGACGTAATCCTTCCGGCCGCAATATGGCGCTGGGGTCGACTCAGCCTGTAACAGAAATGAGTACCAGGAATATTTTCTGGGGGGTAAAGGCGGCCGGTGCGTACGGCTGTCAACCTTACCACCTTCATGTGCCAATTGTCTTAAAATCTGGGAGGCTCAACCTCCTGGAACCCTCAGGGCCTGTCGAGGCCTGTAATGGGATTGCTGTACCTTTTACCTCCCTATTGTGCTGTATAGAAGTGTGTTAACACAACAATTAAAAATGGTGGTTGGCACAACAGTCGTATTTATTTAGTATTGACGTTTTACCGAAAAAATATTAGCCGAAACATGTCACAGTAATACATCAATATTTAGGAAGTACAGTTATGCCTCCAGCTGCCGCTGTTATTTGTTGTGTTCAACACTAAGCTGGAGTGTCCCGCTTAGGTTTCTCATATCTAGACCTAATTAACATTTCTGTTCTTGCCTCAGAGTTCTTGTGATTACAGCACGTTCTGCGTTCCGTACAATGAGAGTTTTCGTGTACGATCTGTACGGTGTGGGGTTCGGATCCCGGTACGGGCAAGAGATTATCTTCTGCAAAGAGTTCAGATTGTCTCTGGGGTCCACCCAGTCTCCTGTTCATTGGCTTGCCGGGGTCCTTTCCCGGGGGTAAAGCCATCGGGGGGTGAAGTTAACCACTCATCTACATCTAGTGCCGAGTTTAAGATTGGGTCGAGCTAGATCTCTGTTCTTCCTGCATGCGTTTGTGGCGCGGACTGGGAAAACTTTACCTTTACGCATTGTATTCCTGCGTTAAACTTTGGGGCAGCATGTTTCGGCCGAAAACTATCTGGACGTCATCAGGTTACGCGTTCATGTGTAGAATGTACTGTTGGGGGGATGACTTGCTTTTTCGAAATAAAGTAATGATATCTCATTACAGCAGATTTATTTATGACTGTCCCGGTGTGGCCATAACTGACAGTAAATACGTGTATGGAATGATGTCTTGGATTGCGTATGCGTAGTCTATAATATAAAATATTCGTGTTTTAAAATTATTGATTTTAAATATTGGTTTGTATCTCCAGACGTTCTGTTTTCTTAGTGTCTAGTTGAAACATGCTGGATTCCTGCGTATCTTTCAAGGGTAGAAACCGCGTTTCTTTTTCTTATCTGGCGCCAGAGTTACCACCCTTGCACTATGTGACGTTTTGCTTACAATGGGAAGGAGCATATTTGTGTCATTGAGGATATTCTGAATGCATGCCTTCATTGATGACGTATCGCAGACGTTTCCCTTCAACATCTTAACGAGCCGGGATAGCGTATGTTGGCATAGTGACTAACGTACGGGCTGGACGATCCGGAATTCGATTGCAGACCGGGACAAGAGATTTTTCTGTTCTGCAAAGCGTTCAGATCACCTCTGGGGCCCATCCAGTCTCCTACTCAGTTGGTACCGTGATTCTTTCCCCGGGGGTAAAACAGCCGGCGCGTGAAGTTCACTTATCTCCACCCGGCGCCGAAGTTAAGAATGAATGGAACTGTAGGCCTGTATACACCCACCGCCATGTCTTCATAGCGTTGACTGGGACAACTTTACTTTCACCGTATTCTTATGGATTATATGTATGCTTTTCCCGTAATCTGAGCATTCAGAAGTGGAATTCAATTTCTTCCTCCCAAGATGCATTTTAATAATTGTAAAGGTGATGTTAAAGCCACCCCATAGCATGCCATAGGATTGTGATTTATAGAGCCTATAAAGTTAGAAAGAATCGACTCATATAGATAATACAGCAGTAATAACGGTACAAAATTATTAGTATGACTGAATTACTACTGCTTTAGAAAAAGTATACATGTATATCAATGAACCAATCAGGTCTCATTACTGCCTTACAGTACAAGCTCATATTTGTGTGATTGTGTATTTATGTCAGTCGAGAAGAATGAGATGGGCGGGGCATGTAGCACGTATGGGGGGGAAAGCTGTGCATACAGGATTTTAGTGGGGAGACCAGAGGGAAGGCGACCACTTGGGAGACCCAGGCATAGATGGGAGTATAATATTAAAATGGATCTTCAAGAAGTGGGATGGAGCATGGACTGGATTGAGCTGGCTCGGGATATGGACAGGTGGCGGGCTGTTGTGAATGCGGTAATGAACCTCCGGGTTCCATAAAATGCAGGGGATTTCTTGACTGGCTGAGAAACTGTTAGCTACTCAAGAAGGCCTCTGCTCCATGGAGTTAGTTAGTTAGTTAGTTAGTTAGTTAGTTAGTTAGTGTATTTATGTGGGACAAGCACTTTAAGGTGCTGCCTTTTAAAGCCATGTTTGCACATAACTTTGTTACTTTGTGATGAAGTAAGAAGGGTCTAGTAGTCACGTGTGTGCACTATATGAATCTATGTAATAATCCCATTTAAGTCGCGTTTTGTGAAACACCAGCAAATGTTTCTCACCTCCCGCCAGTGTTCCACACACAGGTTATGAAATCAGCGCGCGTAGGAAATTGAAATGCGCACAAAAAATTAAATTGCAAAAAATTGTGATGATAATAAAACAAGCATGGTCTTTTAATACAAATTAAAATTGTACAGATTGCATTGGTATTTAATTGCATTGTAAATTGTATAACAAAAGGATGAAAGTCATAGTAATTTCCTGTATTTTGATTATCATGTATATTTCCTGTTTTGTTAAAACATACACTTCGCCGTTTTAGTAGTTGTGAGAGTTTTGCATTAACAAAAATAATTTCAGGTTTATAATTTTACATACACCCCATTAAGTGCGTGCGGGTTTTTGTAACTGGGGAAAAATGTGCACAACTTGAAATTTTTGCGCACACAGGCCATTAAAAATCAGAGGGGACATTGCCTGCCAGCCATTCCCGTCAGTTGAATATGAGTCCGTATAACTTTGCGTTTTCAGCACCCTGCATTCTCGGCAGCTGTTTATTAAATGTACCTGATGTTGATACGTTACTTACAGTGTGCTAGAAGCACAGGTATTGCTGTCAGTCCAAATAGTGAATGTCGTTATAGTTGTTGTAATTGTTTACGCAAATTATGGCGGCTGCCAAAGAATGTCTGCCTGTTGTGCTGTCAGTGTATGCAGTTTCCAGTGCGCAGTTGTGGAGGATGAAACTGCTGCTTCATTGTTTACATACGAAACGTCTGTGACATATAGTCACAATAAATCTTAGTATGAATACATTCAAACTATGGGGAAGTAAATGTAACGTATTGTTAAATATGTACCATGCATTAAGCAGCTTTATATGATCGTGCTGCTATTTGTAGGTTTCGCCTTTCAACTTTTTAAACATTTTGACCGATTTTCACGAAATTCGCTGTGAATGTTATGTCTGTGGAGGGCATTCGAAACTCATACCTTTTTCATTTTCTGTAGCCAGTAATGACAGGATGGGAACGTACAGATTAGTGACGTGGGAACTATTAGTTCCGAATAAAACCAACATCTAATCCGTAGTGTTTGACGGATTAGAGGTGGGTTTTATTCTGATATTGAAACCACAGCGGGGATGAATCACGTTAAGTCATCATTTCCATTAAGGTGTGGATCTGCCGTTGTGGTCGTACATCTGTGAAACGTATAATAAATTTTTTTTAGTAATATGACGCAACGTAGTTAGCCTTCAGTTTGACGGCGTGAACTATGGAACCATTTGAACTAGGAATATGGAATTTGGTGTGATGATGAATTCTAAGTGTCAGGTTGAATGTTATGTATAAGCCAGTCTTTAATTTTACGAACATGGCAACCTTGCAATATGTTGAGTGTATACTTGGAAAGTGTAACTTAGAGTCTGCAAGACGCCAGGATAGCCCTTTGCTTGATGGTTGTTTAAGGGCTGGATGAACGGGGTTCGAATCCTGGCAGGGCAGGAATAGTCCTCTTCACTGTCATGTCAAGTACAGCTCAGGGCTCTACCCGGTGTATACCGGGAGGGTGTTTCGCTTGGGGTAAAGCAGTTAGGGCGTAAAAGTGACTGCTCAGCTCTGTCTTATGACAGGGTTAAGAATGCGTATTACATGTTATGGTTATGGCGGCGGCAGCAGCAGTGGTTATAGTAGTGGTAATGGCGGCGGTTATAGTATAGTAGCAATGGTGGTGGCGGTTGTGGTGGCAGTGATGGTGATGACGACAGTCAGTATGCAACGTATATGTAGTTTCAGACAGTAAAGGAATACTGCCTTAAGTAGAATTTGATCCTGTAAATCGTCTCTTCATAAGCTCTGCATGCTAGGCTGTCAATGATGCGTAATTTACTTTGGAACTATAAACTCAGTGTAGTTATGACAAGGTCACAAGATCCGTACGTCTGAGTCTTTTGTACCGTCGTTTAGTAAGTGGGCCAAGGAATAGAACTGCTGGTTTCCAATTTGTATGCATGCCTGAAGTAACACCATAGTGGGACTGAAATGACATGTTATTATTTTGGGAAAATTTTTGTTTTCACAGCTAGTTCGAACATTTATCCAACTGTGCGTACATGCGTACGTGCCTGATTCTGTGCTGTTTATCAGTGACAGTAGTCTAACGTTTGCGATGTAAAGTATTTTGGCAGAGTGTGTGGGTGAAATGTCAGTTTCATGGAAGCGGTACTTCAGTCGCTTATTTCCTTACTTGAGAAACATATTTTCCAAAGCACATATGCCAGCTTTTGATAAGAAGTGAGTTCCGGTTGCAGGGAAAGACATAGGAATGGAAACAAAGCGTAAATTATCGAACCTACAGTGACGGAATTAACCGACGTTGGATTACAATAGTATCCGGTAACAGAGGTCCGTATGATGCACGTTTCCCCGCGGATTACTCAATTCTTATCGAAGCTTCTCTTTTGTCATACATTGTGCCAAGCCAGCATTTCCTCTGATTTTTTTTACAACCGCGCGGACCTGATGCTGCTCTGAGAAGAAAATTTTTACACGACCTGACGACTACGTGGCACTTTAAAAGTTTGTTGTAATGTGCTGCATATTACAAAAAAGAAAATTCCAGCTGCGCGGCAACAATTCCGTGTGCGCATTTCAGTTACTGCGCCGCCGCGGACCTTCGCAGCTTAGAGGGAACATTGGTGCCACCATGTACAAAATCCTACCGGACATTTTTGTATCATTAATATTGTCATTGGTTTCGGCCTTGTTTTGAAAACAGGCGTGTTTATTCTGTTTAGTAATGCAGTGTTGTAGTTATATATTAAATCTGATTTGCAAATGAATTCACGAAAGGAATTTCTCCTATTTTTGTATGATGATAATGGCCACTCCCCCCAGACAACACTATACATGGCTTTAAGATAAATTAGCAATTTGAGCTTCATGTACGGGTTGCTAGTAAACTAAAAAGCGTTTTATCGTCTTGGCAATAAAGTTGTAGTGTGTAACCTTCAAAGTGGTGTAGGAATCCTTGCAATGTAGCATTCCGTTTAGTCGAGACAGCCCTTTAACTTCATGTATTTACTTTCCAATGACGGTTGACAGCCATTTTCCTGCTCGGTGGATTGGGCGTCGAGGACCAATAGAATGACTTCCGCGAAGTCTGAGTCTTACTGTTTGTGATTTATTTTTGTTGGGTTGGGCCAAGAGGAAGTCTACCGACCAAAACAAAGAACACTTGATGGATTGTAACACCAGATTTGAGATCCTTATGTGGCTGTTCCTCTCGACTTCTTAAGAAGAAGTGTTGGGTCATTGTCTTTGAGGTTGCAGAAGTCTGTGCAAAATGCTGGGGCTTATGTTGAAATTTTAACATTATGTGGCAGTGTGTGTACTTTAACATGATGCAAGAATTTTAACACTAGTATTTCATGTCGGACATGTAGCAGTTATCATTCAGTATTTACTTCACCAGGTGCGCACCCAGAATTTTTCATTGGGAGTGGGGGGCCGACCCTGAGGTTATATACAGTTTGGTTTTAAGAATTGTGTTGTGAAAATTATGTCGTAAGCGTAACATAACACTGCATCTGCATTTATATACATACGGATATAACTACGTGTTCCAGGACTCAATCACAGTGTCCTGTCTTCTTGTTTTTTAATTTTGTTAGTTTATGTTTAAAATTCTAATGTGCTAGTCATCAGCTGGTTTCAGTGGCTGAGTTCGGCTGAAGTGTAAATCACGTAAAGCGTTTGATATTGTAATAGCTACAAAATCTGTGTTTTTTAAATTTCGGTTTTGGGGGTTTGGGTGGGGAGCTGCAGCCCGGCAGCCCCCCACCTTGGGTGCGCCCCTGTACAGTAACGGTGTATATTTGTAATTTATTTAACGGCGGTGTAAGTAACATAGAATATATAACAGGGGTGGCGACAACGCAGCTCCCGCGCGTCACTGGTGCGGCTCGCGCAAATTGCCTGTAAACAGTAGTATTAACGTAGTTTACATGCATACGAAGCGGACGGTTTTTAACGATTTTTTAAAGAAAGGATATTCGTAAATAACAAATTAACCTATTGTAATTAAACGAACAGAAATAATAAACCGTCAAATAAAGAGGAAAAAATATTTTATTAATGCAGGACTTTTGGCTAAGCTGCCTCGTAAAGCGCGGCCCCCGAATCTCGTCCAGCTGGAAACCCCTTGTATATATCATTGAATGGTGATATTGAATTCAAAATGACAAGGGAAGCGGTCGTCGTATTTAAAGGTGCAGTACCACCCGGACATTTGCCTCGAGGGACTGAGAAAAATAATGGAAACTGTCGATTACAGTAGTCGTTGTACCGGTTCTATTCGAATCGGACACCTCCTGAACACAAATAAGGAGTTCTACCGCCTGAGACAGTTTGCTCTGGTGTGTACTTTGAGCGTGTAAAATATGCGGACAGTATAATGAACAAATAAGTACATCCGTCAAACAACGAATATTTTGTTAAAGAACAAACTGTTACATGTTTCGGCCGTTTAGCAAACTGCCATCAGGCTATACTAAATATAAGTTGTGTTTGCCGGGTAAAAATGCTGGCTTATTATAAAACTAGCACAACGGGATAATTCACATGAAGGCAATACAAAAAATATACTTCGTGTCCTGTGCAGTTGTATCGTCATTGAATACTTTGACGAAGTTTGGTGCACGTGGTTAATATGTATTTTAAGATACAAACCAAATATTTGTATACAGGAATTATGGAAGGTGAGTAGATCCTAAGTGCCCTCCGCTTGCTTTATATTTTCGAGGTTACTGTCTCAGAAGTTGTCAGTGTATACTATGTAATGACGCTTATCAACGCGCTTTATCTTTGTGGCAAATAACCTGTTGAGAAGTGTATTACTGCGACAGTGAAGTGAATTTCGAAAAATTAAACGTCCTTAAGAACTACTGACGAGACAATACGTTAATAACTTCCCTCAAAACAGCCCACGTGGCACTGAATACACTTATTACGGCTTTCATATAAACTTCGGGAACACCCGGAAAATTCATCTTCGCATGTAATAGTTATGTGGTACAGTGGGGTAATTCGTCAACACTGTGGACACGATGCACAAAGCAAGCCTGCAGGACGTTAGCAACGCGATGCCACCGGTTCAGAGCATGCTGCAATGTCAAGGTCAGTCTTCACTGCGTCTGTGGGTGCTTGTCGCGTGCGTGTGTTCGCTGCATATTATTATTTTATTTCAATCTGACGTTTCCTGACGTACTGCCAGGGCCAGCCCGAGACATGTGGGCGCCCCGGGCAAGTTAATAATTTGTCGAATGATTTGGCGCCCGCTAAAACCGATATTCTTTAAACTTTCTCGGCATAGGACAGGGCTGGCGCGTGCCCAAATTGCAGATAAATTTCGGAAAACTTCTGTTAACGCCTGGAAACCTAAGCTTACTAGCATCATATTTTCGATTATTCCAGTGACGTGTTGGCGTCACTTATCGGTTGGCGCTCCGGGCAGCTACCCAGCTGGCCCGCTCGTTATTCCGGCACTGCGTACTGCATACTGCCTTGTCGCAGCTGATACTGAAACGCGCAGTTTCATGGGAGAAAAACTGACGTTCTTCCTATAAAGCCCGTGCCTGTACGCGAAAATAATCTCGTCAAAGAGAAGAGTCACATGTTCAGTTGTTCAAAGTACACGCGGATTTATGCGTTGTGGTATGTGAAGCACCTCTGTGTGGCAAGAAACCTTGAGCAGTTGTTAAAGGGAAATTTAATCCGAATTATGTTTCGAGTGTACGTGGTCGTAACAACGTTGCTGTCCAAGTGTGAACGTGTAATTGTGGGTCAAAATAGACCACGTAGGAATCTGTTCTTTAAACAGATTCTTCAGTTGATAAGTAACATTATCCTTATGCTTAGAATGACTTGGTAGAAGCGAAGTACATTTCACTCTTGTTGCTGTTCGAAAAATGTTGTGTCAGCTGGTTTAACAAAGGCGCTTAATAAAACCGAAGCCACGTGAATGAGGTACGGCCTGTTCGAGTTTTTCTTTGTGTCCTTGTTTTTTTGTTTCGTTTCGCATACTCTCCCCTGTTTCGGAATGCTACATAACAGTGGCAACGCGGAACAAATGCTGCGATTAACTAAAATACTCCACGCTTTTAAATTTCGAAGCCTCATAACCTCCTTTCTGTCTCGTGGTAGGTCAGTATTCAGCCACGAGCATGACGAATGTACGTGCCAGAAAGGAAGGAAGAAAGAAAGAAAGAAAGGAAGAAAGAAAGAAAGAAAAGGAAGAAAGAAAAGAAAAGAAAGAAAGAAGAAAAGTAGAAAGGAATGGTTGCAGAAATGCGAAAAAGGACGGACTTCTGGGCATCAGTTCTTATGAATACAATGACTTACTGTGTTTGATGAATGCAAGGCGTTGCTTATTGGGGCGAAAGTGAATTGCAGTTTGAGCCGATACTGTAAACACTTTGTATTCTGTTTACGCCCTTCCTGTTTCCTCAGATAAGACATTCTGGAAAGGCTCCCCCCCCCCCTTTCCGTTGTTAACACAGTATTCACGCGCTGATGCAAGGGGTGCTTCGGTGGGAGTTTCTTCATATGTAGTGACTGACGAAGTCATTACAGTATTGGTTTATTGCGTTATTTTCTTCTAACCTTAGTCGAAGCCTGTCATGTTTGACGTAAGAACAGTAAAACATATCATGAAACAAAATATCGTTTTTAACTGTAATTGTTCAGTAAATCTTTGCTTATGACATTTTTCGTAAATTTTCGATCATCTGGCAAAACGTTTCCCTGTTAATGTGAATCGTGAACGTCAATTTAACATTCTCATGATTTCTTCCTTGTGTAAGCTCAACATACAGTTGGCTCACATGCGGTTGTGAAAAAGAATTTTGAAGCATTGGAAGTGTTTTGTGGTTATAAATTGATGGAATAAGGTGACAAACTGAGTTTCAGCATTTTATAAGACGAAATTCGAGATAGGCGATATACTCGTATTCCATACTTTATGTAGCGAACAAGATAAATCGATAATCGATGTTAACCCCTCATGAAAGAAGAAGTCATATTTAACATTAGTTTTCCAGTAACTTTTATTACTGTACTATTCAGTCAACTGACATTCCAAACACTCTTGACATTCAGCAGTCCAGAACAGCCAATATTCCAATGAAATGAAATCTGGATTTTAGGATTCACTAAGCGTAGTTCCGTCCATGGGACTGCAGCCATCTAGTGTAACTGATCTCTCACCCTTCTCAAACCAAGCCCATTATATTAGGTAGATATAGGCCAATGTCCTTGGTTAGAGTGTTTTCTGCGTAATGTTGATTCGGCTGTTTGTCTTCGACGTAGTTCCGGGTAATTTGTCCCTCGATGTTGAGGTTTCTCCCCCTCCGCCATCAGATATACTTTTGGCCTGATAACGCCTTTTGCTTGTATTCGGGAAACACTGCTTCTGGATTTTGGGCGGAATGAAAGCCGTTCCGACTCAGGATTTACGTGATCTTACTCCACTACCATGTTGCTCATATTGATGTGGGGGACTGTAGGATGTACCAACCCTTCATTGGCGCTCTGATTATACCCGGCATCAGCAAATCCCTTCCATTATTCGCAATGTCCACTGTTGCACCGGGTGAGAGGACACACTGCTGCTTGCTAATGGGGTCCCAGAACACTACTTAATAAGAATGGGTTAATTCTGTTTCATGTCTTCGAAATATTTTACTGGAAAAACTGTGAATGTTCACAGGAGGCATTTCCAGGCGTTTCGATCAAAGCCTTGTTTTCATTTCTTGTCTCCCTAATGTGTGCTACGTGTAACGGCCATTTCTCCTCGTTGATGTGATCGTACTGGTAATGCTAAACTAAGAATAAAACATGCGAGTTCCTCATTAGGAATTGAAATTCAGGGAGTGCCTGCTACCATTAGGTTTAGAATCCTGCGCCTTACCGTCTGGTACCTTAAACATAAATATGAAAGTACACGCTACAAGACTCATTTTGCATGTAGTTTGTATGGATGTGACACTTGTTCTCATACACGAACGGAAGAACATAGATTGAGGGCGTCTGAAAAGATGGTGCTGAGTTCAGTGTTCGGACCTAAGGGGGAATAATTGAGGTTGCTGAAAATTGCAAAATAATCAACTTCAGATTTTTTAATTTTCAGTTATGATTATCAGGTCAAGGTGGATGAAGAAGGCGAGGATGTACCACGCTTCGGAGGGATCAAACACTGCATGATATTAAAATGAATCGTAGACAAATAACCTAGAGTGGCATGATATTAACTGGATTCATCTGGCTCCTGATGGGGTCAGTGGTGGGCTGTCATGAACACCGTACCAGCACTTTGGATTTCGTAAAAGGCGGGAAATAAGTAACTTAACGGCCGTTTGAAGCTCTCTATGTTCCGTACATTCACATAAGAACTTTGTTCTCAGGCATCCTCAGTCTGTATTCTTCGCGAAGCGTGAGAAACCGAGTTTCATACCTGCGTAAAACAAGTAAAATTATAGTTTTGTGTGTTTTAACTTTCATGCTTTTAAATAGTAGACGAGGTTGTTTCATAGGTTGTTATGTAAATGTCATAGGTTTACAAACGCGAAAATTATTCCGAATGAGTGGCACATGCTGGTCTAAAATCTTCTGCACGGTATGGTTGGGCACCTCGGGATCATTTATTCTTGGTTTTCTTTACAATTTGTTTCTCTGCTGCATAAGATAAACACGAATAACGTGGAATGGTAGCATGCATCGTGAGTGGTGACGTGGAAAGGTGGTCCTGTAACCTGCTAACCCAAAATATGGTGAAGGAATTGTGGAAGCCACAAAAATGAGAATAGCCGTTCGGGTTCAAAGCCGGGACCCCCTGCTACGAAACAGGGATGCTGTCCACTTAACCGCGACGTTTAATTCGTTTGGAGAAGAAGGATCGGTCTTTTCTGAACCATTGATTAATTGGATTGGTGAGAGACTTCATATTTGATGGTGCTATCAGTTTATTTGGCGAAAACATCAGTACTCAGACTGCAAAGCACAATGTAGGAGGGGTTGGTTTACAGAGTAGAAAACTGCATGTACATTTTTTATTGCCATACTGCAGGAGAAGTCACAAACGTATATAAATATATGATCCAACATGGAAGTAGGATTTTTCAACAACAGTAACAAATCACATCTAAATTCATTAAGCAGTTACGAACAGATTAAATTCGTGGAGCTCTTCACTCAATTCGGTTCCGAAATTATCTTCCAGTCCCCGAAATTTTAAGTGTTATTTTATATGGGCATGAGACATATTTTGCTGTTGGAGAATGCGGTAATGAGAAGAATATTTGGGTGTATAAAAAGGGTGGATGAAAAAAAAAACTTCATTAGGTGCACGTCATGAAAGCATATGGGGAAGTGGAGGTGTAACTTCACCTGTTCTTAGACTCGGCACTGGGTAGAGGTGAGTGGTCAATTTCACGCCCCGACCGACCGCTTTACCTGCGGAGAACGCACTCCTCTCTACGCATTGAAGGGGAACCATAGCGAGCCTCAGATCGGATCTTGTACGCATTGAAGGTAAATCTTTCGCCCCCACCGGGGGGGGCGCCCCCCCGCCCGCATTGACTCGAACCACGATTTCTTCGGTTGTTCGGCATGTAGCCAGGTCACTATACCGGCTGAGCTGCCCCTGCTATTACTATAGGCCTAGCCTTCTTAAAATTTTATGTGGCTGATTATTAAATCAAGGCCGGTAAGGTGGGAAACGCGTACGTAACCTTTGAATGGCAAATTCTAAAGTTACAGACCGTTGGGGAGATACAGGCATAAATGGGTAGAGAAGAGAGAGGGGACGAGAAGGCGAGGAAGAAGACGTAAGCAGCTACTGGGTGACCTTCAGTAAAAGAGAAGATACGGGATCCGACAGAGGGAGCATTAGATCGTACTCTGTGGGGAGCACGCTTTGGATGAGGCTATGGACCTGTCGCAAGGCAGACTACGCATTGAATGAAAGGATAATATTAAGATGGATTTTGTAAGTCGGGGTGTGTGACGGCATAGTGAAAGTCTCATAGTTCCGTAAGCGTTGTAACAAACAACTAAAAGCCTAATTTTTTGATGTCTGCCTATATTTATAGCAGTACGGAGCCGCTCGAATAAGCTAAACCAGCGCAAGTTGTGTTTGTTTTCCTGAATCTTGGCAGAAGGCGGTGCAAAACATCGGGTTCGTTTGCCAGGTGTCGCGTGTAATTTTACTACTTTACCAGCAGTAGCTGTTGATTTGCATTTGGGACTATGCGTTCTTTGGGCTGGACCGGCTTGTAGGTTAAAAAATGTTTCACTGGATTTTCCAGAGTACCTGCATTTGAAAGTTACAACCACGTTTACACAAATGTTACGCCTGAAGGTGGCAGTAATTGCCGAAACATGTAGCAGGGTTAGTGCATATTGTGATGTGAATATATACACATAGTTTTGTTGGGAGGGAAAAGCGCCTGACATTGATTTATAAAGTAGGCGTCCTCATACAGCAGGGCGCAAAAGTACACAATTCCATAACTCGGTTATAACTTCATGAAAGGGACTGAATATTTTGTGTCGTTATAAACGAGTGTGAGGAGTGAGGAGTATAATGTTGTGGTTAAAAAGTAAACCAGTCCCATTACAGGCCTGGACAGGCCCACCGGGTTCCAGGAGGTCGAGGCTCCCAGATTTCTGGACAGTCGGCACATGAAGGTGGTAAGGTTGTCAGCCATACGCACCGGCTACGTTTGCCCCTCAGGAAATATTCCTGGTATTCATTTCTGTTAGAGGCTGAGTCGACTCCAGGATTATGCCAATGAAAAAATATACTGACACCATCGGGAATCGAACGCGCGACCTGCCGGTTTGTAGGGCAGTGCCTCAACCAACTGCGCCACCGCGACCCCCGTAATGTTATGGTTAACAGTGAGAAATTAGTTGGTACTAGAGGATATCTGGCCCTACAGACGTGGTATCGCGTTAGCCGATGTCGTTATGACGGATTGGCTGTAATTTGTTCCGTTATTCGATCCCATCTTAAGTGACCAGTTTAACATCGTCGGTAAATAATTTGTGAACAAACCACTACTTTAGACCTGTTATTTGTAGCGAGAAAATTGCTGCAAACCATCTGAACAACATAGTTCAACCAACTAACTTGTTTGGTGCGCCGTCCTCATTTGAACACCTTACTAATTCATGTCAAGGGCATACTGATTGCCTCATGCATTCATACAGTTGCGGATTGTGTCAAGTTCAAACTTATGGTGTTTTTAGTTTCGTCTTTACGTACGTCATTTCTACGAACCTCAAACGCTGAACCCGTTGTTTGCATATGATACACGGGTGCTAAGCGATACGCAGAAAGTACGGATGTTTTCGGCCGCGCTCGGAAACCTCAAACCGCTAAGGGCTTTAATTAAATCAAGACATTCATATATTCTGATGGAGTAAATGTATTGAGGATAAAAATGCCTGTGTATGGACTCTTACGTGCACTGTTTCATTAGGTTACCAAAGAGTTCGTCTAGAAGTAAATACAGCAATCCATCGCTCACAGTGATGGTTACGTTCATTGAAAAAAGTGGGAGACTGAAGGTTAAGGAACCCGCGGGCTCTGTTGTGATTTATCAGAACCTAACCAATTTTCTTGTGTCCTCTGTAAATGCAAGAAGTGCGTTAATATACAGGTGTGCATATAATACTGCACTTACCTCACGGGAAGAAATCGAAGCACATATTGGACCCATGTCCTGACCCGCTATGCTCCCCTAATTTTACGCCCTCAGATTTCATCGTTTGGTGGTAGGTGAAGGATTATGTCCACAGGACATCTGTGGATGTCAATGCAACTCTTCTTGCAAGGATAATAGAAGCAATCTGCCGGTGTGGCGGAAGGTATGTTGACCCATCCATAGGCAGAACTCGGATTATAGACTTCATGTGATCAGGGCCTCTAGTGGTTCCTACTTTGAAGTGGACTGAAGCACACGTAAACCTTTTGAGTTAAGGAACAGCTTGCAAAAGACGGCATTTTGTCTGTTTTTTTTACCATGTGATAAGTTTTTATAATAGGAACGGGAATTTGTTGACAGCTTCATATGCCTCCTATTCTCGCCGGGATAACTCCGTGTAGCAGCCACCTTACGGCAGGCCCGTAGCCAGACCATGAACACGGTGGTTGCAGCGGCTCCCAGTACGGGTGCATATAGGCCTACGTACGTACGTTTATATACGTATATAATGCTCTGTTGTACATATAATCTCTATATATATTACGTAAGCATAAGCGAAAAAGGTGCCAATATTTGGACCACAGCATGTGCACTTTAATTACACAATGCACTCTACAGCATTGCACAAAACATCTTGCATATACATACATTTTTGAGAATGGGTTTCCAACCGCGGCGGTTCAACGGAGGCAACACCTGGGTGTGGTACGGTGTCACACGTTTTTTAGCGGGTTGATCAGCGTGTTTGTCTTTGATATTTTGTAGATTCGTAGCGGGTGCATCCAGATTTGTAGTGGATGCATTGCACCCACTTGTATCCCCCTGTCTACGGCCCTGGGATATGGTCTGAAAACCGGGGACTGTTTATTTTAGGACTAAATCGTAGAAGCGAAGCCGTGTGATATCACCCGCCTTTTCTGTTGGTCGCTTCAGTAAAACTGCATCATGAATAAGCCTTGTCAGTACGAAACATTTCACCATGTAAATTAAACCATGTGACGCTGTCATACAATGAAACGGCGAACATATGAAGTTCGGCTAAAAATAAGTTTACAATGTCTGTTTTTTCATCTGTTCTGAGACCAGGTGGTGTTTAATTGTATGGCTGTTCCACTGCTTTTCCGTATAGTTCCAGTCGCAGTTTGATGCACAATGTCGTGGAACGAGTTTTTCTA
Organism: Coptotermes formosanus; assembly: GCA_013340265.1. NCBI lineage: Eukaryota > Metazoa > Arthropoda > Insecta > Blattodea > Rhinotermitidae > Coptotermes > Coptotermes formosanus. The sequence goes on along the minus strand of BLKM01012505.1, from coordinate 287,006 downwards.
TTCCCTTTTGATGGAAGTCTGTGTGCTGTGTTATCGGTCATCGTGTCACAGCGTCTGCCACCTTGCGATTGTATTTAAAATTTATGGCAACCGGACGCCTGCTTCAGCGGTGGAAGTTGATGATAATGGCTCGACGCCAGATCAGGACCGTATGCATGATGTTTCAAGGTTGTTTCGTTTCAGAATTATATCTCACGTAAACTTATTTTCTGACGGCTCCTCTTTGGAAGTTGGAGCCTATGCAGTAAACCAGTATCGTGTATGTTCTTATGTTAATGCAGGTTTTCTTTACGAACAGGGATTGTGGTGCAGGTTAATGGTAGCATTAATTTCTACAACCCTTTCTGTCATAGTTTTACGTCTTCACTGGTGTTTCAACAGTATTTTTTATACATTTTGTATCATCTTAGGCCTATGTGTTGTCAGTAGATGTTTCTGTCGAATGCTTCGAAATTCCTCCCTCCCCACCCCTCTACCTGAGAATGGAAATAATTTCACTTTCCTAAACTGTGTATTTTTTTTTAAGTATGAGAGGCTAGAGTTCGGAGACAGGGTAATCCTGAGCGTCGTATATCGTAGATTTCGATTCCAAATTGTGCTGTTTTCCCCGGTTGGAAAATAGTGATCGAACCCACAGTTCTAGTGTAAAAACCATCATCGTTGACTGTGTGGTCAGCGTCATAAGAGCGCCAGCAACTACCTACGTGGTATTACTTCGCACTCTTATTGGTGGGTGGGAATTAACAGTTCTGATAAATCATGTTGTGGTGTACATGTATCTAATCTAGCAAGAACGGTAGCATTTTAACCTATAGCTACTGTTATCTGAAGACAGCCATCCCCATTACAGATTATGATAGATTAAAAAAACTTGAATGTTGAATATTTCCGCTATCCCGGTAGTGTGATAACAAATTATTCAAGATTTACACGTGAAATTAGATCAAGAATTTCCATGGATAAAGCGTCATTCAACAAGACGACTTTTCCGGCCAGCAAAATGAACATAAATGTGGTGGAATGCCAGATTTGGAGCATGGCTATATGTGGTGCTGAAACGTGGACTTTTCGGAAAATAGATGGGAAATACCTGGAAAATTCTGAAATTTGGTGCTGGAGAAGGATGGAGAAGATCAGTTGGACCTATCGTGTAAGAAATGTAGCAGTATTACGTGGAGTCCAGGAGGAAGGGAATATCATACGTACAGTAAAACGAATGAATGCTGCCTGGATTGGTCACATCTTGTGTGGAAATTGCCTTCTAAAACACGTTATTGAAGGAGAGCTAGGTGACGGGAGCGCGATAAGAAGACGTAAGCGTCTACTGGATGACCTTAAGAAAATAGAAGGTGCTGGAACTTGCAAGAGGAAACACTAGATCGCTTTGTGTGGAGAACTCGTTTTGGAGGAGGCTGTGGCCATGTGAGAAGGCAGACTACGGAATGAATAAACGAACAACTGTTCATTGACAACAGTTTCACCGTGTTTATGGGCTCAGTGGTTATAAAAATTCGTGCTGCAACTAAAGTGACTCTTGAACATTCATCGATTACTTTATCTCGATGGCAAGCAAGATACCTTTAAGGCGCGTTCTTATACTTGCGAAAAGCACCTATTACCTTCGTCATCTCTGTCCGTCCGTCTTCCGTATGTCTGCTCGGCTCTCACGGGCGGAATTTTCGTGAAACTTGGTATTGGAGACTTTCGTTAATATCTATCGAAACACCCGACATTTGGTTACAATCGGACAAAAAAATGTCGGGCACTTTGCGTGAACGCGTATTTACTGTTTATTGTTACCGGCGACATAAAATCTCCATAAAACGCTTTCTTCGAGTGAAATGGTGTCAGGGTATTAGGAATGTCGAGGAGGTAGAAACATTATGCAAACGCTGCACAGTGTTATACATACGTTTCCTTGTCTTGTTTTAAGTACATCAAGCCTATTATGTCAACTGTGATGCATTCGAAGAATCCTGCATTCGTGGCCGACGTTTAAACTGCTGTGGTTTTATTATGTAATTACGTCAGGGGAAATTCCAGCATAGTACTTAGTTTTTTTCAGGAACTGTGATCACCAAAAGGAGCATACAAATTAGTGGTTTATTCCTCTGCGTGTTTGTAGTAATCAGGATTAACTATACCGTATGCTTTGCTTATATAACCCGAAACGTCCATGTAATCGTCATATTTGTGCTATATTTAGGAACGTTCGAAAAATTGCTAAAAGCGGCTGTTAGCTTCGTCATATATGTTTGCCCGTCCGTCAGTCTGTCTGTTTACCCGTCTCTCTGTCCGCATGGAACAACTGGGCTCACACTGAACGGATTTTCATGAAATTTTATGTTGGAGGATTTCTCGAAAATTGTCGACAAAATTCAAGTTTTATTCAAGTCTGACAAAAATAACAGGTACTCTACATGAAGACCAATATACATTTATGATAATATCTCGCTCATTTCTTCTCAAAATGAGAAATGGTGTGACAAAGTTGTAGAGAAAATCAAAACACACATTGTCGGTTAAATAAATTTCTACCGCAAGTTGTCCCGTTTATGAGATAATGTGAAAAATATGTTAGAGCCAGCCAGACAGGCCACAGGCGAAGAAAAGTTGCGATTTGCATGCCGGATGACGAAGGCAGGAATACAGACACGCACTCATAATATTTAATACTAATTGCGTTTCCACGGTAACAATGGTTACGGAAACGCGCCTCATTACGTTGTACGTACATTGCTTGTCTTGTTAATACACGAATTTTTAATTAAAAGAAATGTATGTAGGCCTACACTTATGATTCATGTTGATAAATTAATTTCACACGCGGAGTTACATTGTCCCATTATCGCCATAACGCCGGAGGCTACTCACAAAGTTCGCATGGGTATCGTGTTTGACTTCTGCGAGTAAAGCCATTAACGAAGTGTGATATGCGAGGTTTTTACGGTGGTGAACGTTCAGATTGTTGTCCTGTCTGGCTTGCGACACATTGCAACATCTGTGGTGTTATCCTGCAAATGGAGGAGCGGGTTCCTCCGGTGCATCTGTGTAACACCTCAACAATGTACACGATGTCACTTTACAAGACCAAACTGCAAATATTTAACGAAAGTTGGATTTTTTAAAAGCCTGTTTCAGACTCGTATTTCAGGATCCTAGACGCCAGTGCTTAATGTAGTGTAATCCCCGTTAATCTCCTCGTTGATACCGACTAACTGGAAAGTTCAAAGTGGGATGACATTTGTACCACTGCCTGCTGTCATTGATGTGTTGCTTTTAGGCTTTTAGGCTCTTTAGTCGCATTCGCGTTAAGTTGCGAAATGCGCGTAGTAGCTTTGTAATGTCCGTCCGCCCGTGTGTCCGCATGTATATTGTCATCCCAGTGGATGGATTGCCGTGACATTTGATGTTGGGAGCTTTTATGAAAATCCATATAGAAAATCCGTATTTAATGAAAAAGCTGGACAAAAATATTGGACACTTTGCGTGAAGACCTAGTGTGTTTTCTTGTTGCCGGCGGCATAAATTCGCCATAAAATTGTTCGGTTCGTATAAAGTTTTAGAAGTTTAGCTCACCAATACTAAGAATTCATTGTTACCGGCGACGTAAATTTGAGAGGCAATATATTAGGCTGTGAGGCTAATCTAGGAGGTGTAAACATTACGAATGTGTCCGTAATAATAACAGTCGGTAGTCTATTGTGACACTTTGTGATGCAAGAATTCATACTTTGGTTTTCCAGTAACTCTTTATAACAGCGTTGTTCATGAATGTTCGATCACGCGACAGAAAAATTGAGATATTCAAATACATTACAGTTAATTACCATTACGATTTGTTAATTCACTACGGGTATCCGGCTACGTATTGTGATTTCTCGATCCATGCGTTTCATTCAAGTTACTGAAAAAGCGAGTATCTTAATGTGCCTTTGAAATGTTTACACACAGGGACATGAGTGCTCCGTATAAATACGTATAGGTCTATTATTCCATTTACAAAGGTAGCACCTGCACAACACATTATGTATGACATAAATATGCTTTTTTTACTGCGACATGTTTCGGCGTTCGTACGCCATCATCAGGGAGTGTACACCAGTATATTTAAAACATAATGGATAGGATACAATCTTTTTTTTTCTCACGGCTCGAGAGCCGTTGTAGGTCTGGGCCATCTTTGTATGGTTCCTCCATCACACTCAGACACACCACACTCGGTAGGACTCCTCTGGACGAGTGATCGGCCCGTTGCACAGGCCTCTACATGGCAACACACAACTGTCTCAAGGGACAGACATACGTTCCTGCGGCGGAATTCGAACCCTCAGTCTCAACAAGTTAGCGGCCGTAGACGGACGCCTTAGACCGCGAGGCCACTGGGATCATGTGATACAATTACATTATAAAAATACAATGTATCGTAATGATTTCGCAGCCATGTTTGTACAATATATATATATAAACAGCGTATTTGCAGTTAACAGTTTCACGTACGTAATATGCAGTTTTCTGACTATGGCGTGCAAACGTCTATTGCCTGTACCTCGATCCATATTGGATCCTGTCGCTGTGTGATGTGATGTGGTGTGATGTGATGTGATGTGATGTGATGTGATTTGATGTGTGACGTAACGTGATGGTCTGTTCCGGAGGTGCGTTATGTTGTGCAGGTGTTGGCATTGTAAATGGGAGTGTATCTCATTGCACGGAATGAATAACGTGAAGACGTGTGCTGTTATTATATAAACCGTCAATCACACCAATCACATTGTAGTGATTGGTGTGATTGACGATGTGTATAACACCTTGTTAGTGTCAAAACGGGATGTCTAAGAGAAAGTTTACGTATATTGTTACTTTGTTCGATGTTGTTTCATTAAGCTCTGTTTGTTACTGTCTGACGGTGCTTTAGCAGAATGTAGACAGCGTTTGACAGTGTTGATATTGCAGCACCGAGCGATTAGCCGGCGCTTTAATTGCTGTGACCGCGACTGTAACTCCTAACCAGCTTTTGGAAAGTAGACGCCAATGTATGAACGGTGTCGACATATATTGATGTGTTCGTGTTAACATGATGTCAGCCGACGGTGTCCAGCGTTAAGAAACTCCAATTGAACAGTCTTCACCTGTTTACGTTTCAGCATTTCTACAAACACGGAAAAACTAGCCTTCCCTATAAAACACGTGGTTTGAGTGGAGCCATGCCATGGTCATTAGCGTTTTATCTTAAACATGCATATAGCCTATCCCAAATTTTATCATACAGAATGACGAAGGTAACAACTATTACTTCCCGACATATGTTTCGGCGTCTAATATCGCCATCATCAGGGGACACTCATAGTGAAGACCTCAGGGCGTCCGTATGGTTTATAACAGGAGTCTTGAGCAAGATATTTCACGTTGCCACTTTCGGAAGCACTGGTTCCAGTAATAGCATATATATAAAAACACGTCACCCACACTGGATAAAATGTTTAAAATATATGTTTTTTCCAGTGTGGGTGATGTGTTTTTATATATATGCTGTTACTGGAACCAGTGCTCCCGCAAATGGCATTGTGAACTACCTTGCTCAAGACTCCTGTTATAAACCATATTGACGTCCAGCGTTCTTCACAGTGAGTGTCCCCTGATGATGGCAACTTATGTCGGGAAGTAACAGTTGTTAATAAAAAGTGCATTGGTTGGTGACTTTGTTCATATATTGAAAATGCACGGTGAAACAATGTAAAGACGAAAGTAAGTTTCTTCATTCCGCAGGTTGCCAATTAACTTATTCGAGTGTTTCCATATTATTTTTTCAGAATTGTGAAAATGTTAATGTTTAGGTTCGACAGGAGTAAATAACAAAATGAAATGACGTTCAGAGGTGAAGGTAGCGTTAAAGCCAGTCGTGGCGTGTGTAAGGAACATGTATTGAGCATGTCGTTATTGATACTGTAGTTTACTTTATGGCTGAAAGGAATAACGAGTTATGTTAGGACAACCCGTTATGTTTTTCTTAGCAGTAATGTTGGTCGAAGCACACAATAGTGTACTTGCATACACGTACATCCCTGTTATCCAAGTTACTGCTCTAAGTAAATACCTTCCTAGTTCAAAATTTCCAGACGTGTTTGAAAGTTCGCCTTCCCGTTGCAAGGTATGTGAATGTTTTCAGCCTCTTGGTCGCAAAGTCATGAAGAATACTGTCCTGTTTAATGTGACGCCGTCTTGGAACTGCAGACACGGTGTCACATCCCACAAGACAGTGTTCACAGTTGCCGTTATGAGAAGTTTGCATATCACAAGTAGGGCTTGCTAGAAGTGGCATGATATTTGCAGTTGAATAGTATTACTGCTTTCGTTTTAAAACACTTTATCGAGAGCACTTTGTCCGTCCAGTATGCCCCTCATATACTACATTCCAGTGTAAGTATCCTTAATCAGTACTGTCTGGAGACACTACGTTCTTTACCAAAGAACAGATAAGCGATAATGTACACTTATTACGCTACGAAAAGGAGGATGTGGAACCGTCGGTTTCAAATAAACTTGTTAGGTTAAGTCAAATTAATGAATTTCCAGTTGAAAGGGAAATAAACAAGGGTATGTTTTAACTCTGCTGCCTCTTAACCTTTTAAAGCCTAGCGGTAACTTTACGTACCACTAGGTTCTACAGTCAAGAATTATACATGGTGCTCACACTGTGTTTATGTGTTTTTTATGGACCTCAGATCAAACAGCAACGTTTACCTTATACATCATTAACTGACTGGTTTTTATAACCGACGTGGGGAGTGTTTACACCGCGCTACGGGCTAGAGTCCTTATATAAAACAGATTACCTTTCGTCTTTAAAGGGTTAATCGTGCTCTGGAATGCGCTTCACGAAACGCCTCGAGAACTGGAAAACTACTGAAGCGCGTATATTTCCTCAGGAGATTCCAGACCTCATAACGCACAGGTGTCCGAACTTTTCGTAGTCCGTACGTTGAAAAATTCAAAGCCCACTGCAAGTCACTGGTGGAGACTACACCTACTGTGCTGTGATTTATAATCAAATGGAATTGAGCTAAATCAATGCTGACAGTTAATTGAATTCCTTATTGGGCCTTTATAGTACTTTATCAAAATACTTTTATTGATGCGCTCTTTGGCACTGCCTCTTGGTAAACAGGTCGTACGTTTGTATGAAAGCCGCTTCTCGGTTTCGATTTGGAATGCTGAGTTTCTTAAAATAGTGTCACAAATATAGATGGGGGGCCGAGGTTGCGTAGGTATAGCGGCTAGGAAACGGGCAGACCCCGGTAGCAGCAACAGTTTTCCTTTGCCCCGGAGCGTTCAGACTGGCTGTGCGACCCAACAAACCACCCTGTTCAGTGGGCACCGGTGGCGCTTTCCCCCGTGGTAAAGCGGGGGGAAACTTTTTAAAATAGTTTTATTCCTTTTTTACTCCTGTTTTAGGACTCTTAACTTATGACGGCAACACTATATTGACTTTTTTATATTACCTACATATAAGTGAGATCTGACTTAAATATCAAATTTAAATATAAGTGACATTGTATAGTGACCTGTGTGAAAGATTCTGAAAGATACACCTGATGATGGCAGAGATAAATGACGAAACATGTCGTGTAACTGTGTACAGTATGGCAATTGAATAAACATCGAGAAAAATCTGAAGTTGTGGTGCACGGCTGTTATTATTATTATTGTTATTATGAAAGTAAAGAAGCAAATGAAACAGATAAAGGTAAAGGTTAAGGTAACGGTGAAGACAGACGTATAGGTAAAGTTTACCGTAGAACAGGCCATGTAAGCCAAAAGAGGGAGTAGAGGTGTAACCCTTCTCTTTCTTTAATCTCGGCGCTAGATCGGGGTAGGAGGTCAACGCCACATCTCGGCCACTTTACCTCCGGGAAGCAAACCCGGTACCCATTGTACAAGAGGCCGGGTGGGCCCCAGGGCCGGTCTAGACGGTTGCGGAAGATCCCTGGGCCGTCCAGCACGTAGCGAGTCGCCGTACCGACTGCGCTATCCCGGCCCACGCACATGAGATAGGCAAATGAGATTATTGGTCGGACGTACAGTATAGACCTAATGTGTAACGTGCCTGTATGTAAACTGTGACGCTGTTACTGTGATTAAGGACCGTACCGTGAAGGCGTGTGGCGTATGTGTGCGTGAAGCTCCAGGCTGTGGGTGCAAACGGAACTGACGAGCGAATTCGACGTACTTGTTTCTCAGTCCGTTTATCAAATGAAATGCTGTTGTAGTGATAAATGTCGATGTGGCTACATAGTATTTTGACGTATTTATGCGCACGTTGTAAACTGGTGGTCCTGAGCGGTTATGTTGATTCTGATGCAGATGTTTGGATCTCAGTCTACAAAAGTGCAATATCAGTTTGGATTAGCCATAACTGTATTAATTCCAGCGCCCCAGCCGGGAGTCGAATCCTGTCTGTTCTCCTGAGTAGTGAGGCCTAGACAGAAGCATAATCCGGCGTTTGAAAATCGAAGCTGACATGACAGGGCCATCAAGTTTGGCAAAACCGAGATTGGGAAGGTGTTAGGCGGAATGATACTTGAATATTCGTATGTGGTTGTTTGTAGGTTATGACGCCATGCAGTCTGGTACATGTGCCGTGTTTCGGAGAGGTAGTCGGTACGTTCGTTTGAAAACGTTGGTAGGCTCCTACAGCGAAAAAAGCTGATATAAAACTGGCGGTTGGGGACGGAGTGCTGCCCTCGTTTCGCAGCTTAACTAATCTCTCTCCTCTCGTCCTTCTCTAGTAACAAAGTGACATTATTGCTAGGGTCAACAGTGTTGCCAAATCTTGCTGTCGGTGGATGTTTTTTAACTGCAGAAGACGAAATTATTTTCGCTGTGTCTTTCGACAGCAGATATGAACCTCAAATGGACGAGGTAACGGGAGTGGAGAAGACTACATAACGAGGAGCTTTATGATCCGTACTCCTCACCAAATATTGTTCGGGTTATCAAATAAAGAAGAATGAGGTGGGCTGGGCATGTGACACGCATGGGAGACGGGAGAGGTGCATACAGGGTTTTGGTGGGGAGACCTGAGGGAAAGAGGCCGCTTGGAAGACCTAGGCATAGATTGGAGGATAATATTAAAATGGATCTTCAAGACGTGGGATGGTTGGGGATTGGTCTGGTTGAGGATAGGGCCAGGTGGCAGGTGTTTGTGAGTGCGGTAATGAACCTTCGGGTTCCGTAAAATGCGGGGAACTTCTAGACTAGCTGAGGATCTGTTAGCTTCTCAGGAAGGGCTCTACTCCATGGAGTTGGTTGGGTGGTTGGTTGGTGTTGGTGAGGATTCAGATCACAACATCACATCCCAGAAGACCTGAATCTTTGGGAAAGAGCTTTTTGCCAAAAGCAGTGATGGAAGTGGAATCTCTTCCGGCGGTTCAATTTTCAGGGTTTTTAGATTCATTGCCTGCTCTTTACCAGACTACACGGTGCGAAGACACTAAGACCACAGAGCACGAAACTGCACAACCGTGAAAATTTGAGACCTCGTAAAGTGCAGAACTGTTCGTGAGGCCACACATGAAGTTTAGAGATGCTAAACTGTTTAGCATGCTGGCAGCTTACACCGATTGGTAGCTGACTGATGAAGCGTAATGAAACAGGTCGAATCCTGGTGAAGGTGTATCTCTTTGTTGAACTTTTTCTTGCGTCCCGTACAAAATGAAAAAGAAGAGAAACTTGTGTGAACGTTAAACCTGCTTGACACATAATAGAAACAAAAATGTCTCAAGTCCACTCTCACTGGCTGTACAGAACCTGTCAACTGCAATGGTAGTCCTTTTTCACTCAGAAACGTGTGCGCTTCGAGGGAACGTTCACAAAATTTTGTTGTGAGGCTCCTGCATATTAGCTTCAACAGCGTTGAAGACAGCAGTTCTAAGCTCTAAGAGTTACATTAAACCTCATCGAAGGGTGTGTGAGATGTAGTTGGGGTTGCCGTTATTAAAAACAAGATAGGTAATGTGCGTATAACGTAACATTAAGGCGCATTCGCGTGACCATTGTTGTCGTGGGAAAACAAGTATGCTATTGCGTATTCTGAGTGTGTGTCTGTAGCCTTAGTTATCCAGCATGCAAAGTACATGCGCCCTCTTGTATTGTCATCTGTTGCGTATCCGGCTGTACCATATTTTTTCACAGTATTTCGTAAACGGCAGGATTTTCGGGAAAAAAAGTTATTGAACATAAAATGGGTGTTTTGATGTTCTGTTCAATTTTTGTCTGAAACATTTTTCATTCTAAGAAGAAGTCAGCGAGATAATCTTCTTCTTCTTCTTCTTCTTCTTCTTCTTCTTCTTCCTCCTCCTCCTCCTCCTCCTCCTCCTCCTCCTCCTCCTCCTCCTCCTCCTCCTCCTCCTCCTCCTCCAAGGGGCCCGTCGGCTAATGCTTCGGATGGGCCGCAGCCCTAGGCTTATTGTGCAGCCCTAAGCACTCCATTCAGCAAAGGTTCATTAGTCCTGTGTCTCTTACCAAGAGACACGTCTCTTACGAAGAGACGCAGGACTTTTAATGAAGCTGTGCTTATATCTTTTGGTTCAGCAAACAGCTTCCCAAAGAAATTATAGCGTTGACGAGCCAACACCTCGCAGCAGCAATAATATGCTGCACTGTTTCAGTCTCCATCCTGCAAAATCTGCAGGTAGGGTCTCCATCAAACAAGCCCATGATATGCAGGTGCTTTCTGACAGGAGCATTCAGCGAGACGCTATCATAATGTGCGTAGGTATCCATGTAAAGTACCCGTTATTCTTGTCTGATTTTAAAGAAACTTGAATTTCCTCGACAGACTTTAGAAAAATACTCAAATACCAAATTTCATGAAAATCCGTCCAGTTGGAGCCGACTTGTTCCGTGCGGATGGACGGAGACGAAGCTAGTAGTCGCTTTACGCAATTTTGCGAATGCGTCTAAAAACAGCACCACAATCCTTAGTATACAATGGTATTATAATAAGCATTCGTCGTGAAACAGTCCCGTGCTAAATAACAGATTAAAGTGACATAAATACTGATTTGCCATTTAGTAGTTCTAGTTTAAGTGTGGGTCAAGACGTCTCACTGCATAAATCTTAAATGATTAATGAGCCTACGTCTTTGATCACAAAGCAAACTGTGCCAAGAAAAAAATATAACTCACAATTTATGTGCTGTTGGATAAGAATTTTGCAGTGCGATGACTTGGCATTTCTGATGAAAATTTAAGCATCTAAGACGTCGTTGAGCACAATACATCACTTTGCGACATATTTGAACACTCGTTTGATGAATATTTCATGATACCTTACCACGATGTTCGATTTGTTTTTGAAACTGCTGACGTCGACGGCTGATTATTGTAGTCTGCGACTGCCTAGGGTATGAATTGACGATAGTCAGTTTGACATTCTCACTCAAAACGCCTCAGACACGGGTACGCTGAAGGGTGTTTAATGCATGCGTGTGCCAGTGGGCGCACTTCTTTGAGCGTGCGTAGTACCTGCATGGGTCTGTTGCAGCCAAAATCAGTTAGGCTGTTTTTTTGTCTTTATGTGTGACATCCCGCTGTGATATGCAAATTAAGTTAAACATGTCGCACAGTAGTTGTACAATAAGACACAGCAGAGACGTAACTGTGATAGATTTCCCGTCGTGCCCACCCCACCCCCCCCCCCCCCGCCCTCCGCAATTTTAGGTGTTTTAGCTTAGGGCTGGTAGCTGGGCCTTCACAGGTCTCCACTTTTCCTTTCCTGTGGCACAACAGCCCAACTCGGGCCTAGGCCGACTCATTGTTGAGGTTTCTAGAACACATAATTAGACACACAGTCGGTAGGACTCCTCTGAACGAGTGATCAGCTCGTCGCAAAGGCCGCTACCTACACAGCACACACAAAAAACTCAAGAGACGAATATCCGTGCCCCCGGCGGGATTCGAACCCACAATCCCAGCAAGCGAGAGGCCGCAGACCCACTCCTTAGACCGCGCGCGGCGGGTCGGATCACAGGTGTCCACTACAATTCGATATTTGTAAAGCCGCCACTTGTGACTTTATATGACTAGTACGACAAGCAATATGGTCCTATAAGGCAGGCCTACATCCCTTACACAAGTCCGTTTATGCCGAGAAGTTATAACCTTTTCGGTGGTAATGAACTGGTACAGGATAACACAACTGAAAACGGTGTCGTTTAAAATGTTCAGTTGTTTTAGGAGTTTGATTAAGCTTCGGGCTTTACACGTTATACTTTGCACTGCGGGTAGCATATTCGGTACTGCGACTACACTGCGGGCTTGACGTTCCGGGTTTCGAATCCCGGTAGAGGCCAGAGATTTATCCTTCTTCAGAAACGTCCATACCAGCTCTGGGGGCCCACCTACCTTCCTGTTAAATTGGTACCGTAGTCCCCGGTGTAAAGCGGGCGGGGCGTGAGGTTAACCACTCACCTACATCTAGTGCAAAGGTTAAGAATGAGTGGAACTATACCTCGCCTTCCCCCATATGCCTTCATGGCGTGGGCGGGGACAACTTTATACTTTTTTTACTGTTGGGAAATTGCAGCTTTGCCGTCAAGATGTGTTTAAGTAACGATATATATAAACTAAGTTAGAAGTAGCATTTTATTAATATCAAGAGCCCTTCTCTGCTGGTGATGTAAACGTGTAGTCGTATACAGAAGCACGAAATGAACTGTGTACAGTCCTGTAGTGCAATTTTCGGGCCGGTTCCTTCTTACTAGCAGAGCCAGAGACGGCGTCATTGAAACCGAAACTCTTGCGATTACAATTTTCTCAGAGTTATGGCCATGCGGTGGTAAAGCATGATGATTCAACGCCGCTAATACCAGTTCCCAACTCGATGCGCTCCTATGGTAGTCAGTTCCAATCAACGTTCCGTCAATTTTTTTTACAGCTGTGCGGACCTGCTACTGATCCGAGCAGAAAATTTTTACACGACATGACGACTGCGCGGCACTGTAAAACTTTTTTTTGTAATATGCATAGTAAGAATATTTACAATTAAAATTAAAAAATTCCAGCTGCGCGGCAACAGCTCAGTGTACGCAACAGCATTTCAGTTACTGCGCGGCCGCGCACCCGCACAGCTTAGAGGGAATATTGTTTCCAGCATCACTTAGACGTCATATACGTCTTTCCAAAGAATCTAAATCATAGTGTTTGGTAAAAGTGTCGTGATACAGAACATTTCACAGCGAAGAGTTATTTGTCCTACAGGCAGCCATCGAGTTAGGTGGTTACTCTTTTGGGTCGACTGTCTGCGACTGTCACTTGTTCCGTATATTCGCAGCTGCCCTTCATCCGCACCCAGAAGACATCTGTCACGTGGTCACCAGACTGATACCCACTTGACATAGACAGTCAAAGAACATTAGAAAGCTTCCTTACTCCGTCCAGCTGCCGGAGCGGGGAGATGAAACCCCATTGTGAAGAGCGAGGATGCACGATGCGACGTGCTTACAGATGAGTGTGGAGGAATGCGGGGATGATGATGAGCAGGAACGAAGCTAAAGTAGTCGGAAAAACCTTCGTACGCCATAGAACGTAACATGATGTTACTCTGGAATGAACTGGATGCTCCACGGTAGGAAAAGTCAGGTTATGGATCGAACTTAGATGTAACTGTGCATTTCAGTTTTCGTCACCACCTGGGTCTGTTTTCATTGTATTGAGATGTGGGCGCGATACGAAGAAGACGAGAAATGCATACAGAATTATAGTCTGAAAAGGTGAAGAGAAAGGATCCATTTGGGAGATCTAGGCATAGATGGAGGATGTATCGCTTGATCGTAAAGAACTGAGGTAGGCCTATGAGTTATGAACACTGCTGTGTTCAGAAATGTGTTAGCGGTATAGTCTGATAGAGGTGTACCGACGTTTCAAAAAAAAAACTTGCTGGCTCCGTCGTTGGGATATATATAGCTGCCTCTGGGCTCCATTGGCAGGTTCTTCTTAGTAGGGTGATAAGCAGTCGATTGGCATGAGGGGCGGGCGGATCAATGCACCAGGTGGCTGACTTCTGGCTTCTGAAAAAGGACAATGCTGCGTTGAAGTTAGGATAGAGCGGTGGTTTCAAACATTGTCGAGTACTAGGAGTCCTTCAAGGACCGGAAATATTGCATGGTTTAATGGTGACAGCACAGAGGACGTTACATGTGAGCTTGATACGTCTTTCTTCGAGTTTCCGCTGACGGTGACGATGCTGATGAAGAAGAAGAGCACTTATTGAATGGAAAGTAGTAAGAAAACAGGAAATGCATTTTTTTTCAAATCGAAGTACGGTGCACAGTTCGCGAGATAAAGTCATACGCTCTGATTGTGGTGACGTCATAAGCAAGCTGGAGTCTTCGCTACTGTATCCTCGTGCGTGTTATACCGTCTGTGCTGTAGTTTACTTTTCTTTCGTTTGAAGAAGTGGTTGTTATAGTTCATCATGGACGGATAAGTGTTCAGTCTTCAGATTTAAATTCTCACGGATGAACGGAAATGCTAATCATAAGATTTCATTTCACGATCTTCCGACCGTGATGAATGGCCAAAGATATTTAAACTCTCGAAATTTGGAAGGAAAAACATTTTCAGCCTTTGAAATACGGTGATGTGGTTAACAACACTTCAAAGAAAGAGGTTTTGGAGACATGGCTGTCCTAAAAGGAGAGATAAATGCCAAATCATAAATGGTACAAAATACTTAAAATACTGCCCACCCAACCCAAGCTTTGAAAGGTGAAACTGAGGAAACAAACACGTAAAATTTGTGTCGCTCGTGAGGGTATAAAAATGTCGAAGGAGCTGAGGCCAGGACGGCTAGTACGTTTCTAGAAGTGTCAGTTGTGGAATCTGGTGCAGGGGAAGCAGAGCGAATTGTGGTTTTACCAGTTTTTACTTCGTCTGATAGCGAAACAGGAATTCATTGTGAAACGGGAACTGAAATATTGCGTTAGATGGCGACAGAGTAGAGGAGAGGGTACAAGTGAGCTCGATACATCTTACCGAGTTTCCGAACACGATGCTAAGGGAAAGAAAAGTGGGAATGATGGTGTAACTGACCAAGAAGGTACTATAAAAAAAACAATGCGCCTGATTTTTTGTACTCTTTTCTGCCTCCACCAGTGTATGGAGCCACTATTTTTGTTTTTGCTAAGCCTGTCATGCTCCATTTATCATGCCATAACAAGCTCTTTCGTGCCGTTATTAACAGTTAACGAAAAGGCAGATAGCAACAGCAGTAATTCCGTCCGCGATTGCGTCATGTGTATGTGGCATTCGTGTCGAGACTTCCCAGAATTTTTTGCCAACAGTCGATTTGTGTTTTTCATCGAGAGAACTGCATCTTATGCCATAATAAACAAGTTTGTTTGGCAGACTGCTAGATGTATTCTACTTATCTGCAACACAAAGAAAGCTAGATGGGGCCGTTGGACGTTTCATTGCTGTGGGTATCTGGTGACAAGCAGTATAACACCCGGACTTCATTCATGAATATGTAACATACAGTATTGTGGACTCGAAGCCTACAGAATAAAGGATGTCGTCTTATTGAAAGAAGTGGTCGAAGGAAATCTTGAAAGTACAGTCTTTGAATATCTCATGCACTCGATTAACAGTTATTTCATGTTACTGTTTCATATCGGGCCGTCACAACGGTGTCAAGAAGTTAATTCTGGAAATATTAGTCAATTGGACGTTGACATATGGTCAAAAGTGTCAGAAACTAAAAAGAGAGGAAAGAGGCGACGAAAATGTAATTGAGTTACGGCTTCGTAAATCCTTTTTGGTATCACACATCTACAGGTACGCCTTGATTTACGCGTTAGTAGCACTCCAGAAACAGTTCGCATAGGGTGAAATTGCATAGATCTGTACTGATATGCGTGTAAGAATCAATTTATCTCTTTGTAACTCGCTCGGAAATTTACAAAATATATCTCCTTTTTTACTCTTGTGTGAAGAACAATAACATAGCAACAGCTGACACTCACCCACCGCGCGGTGGTTGGTTTGGTTTGTGGGGAAATGGTTGAAGAGTCTCAGCCACTCCAGGTCATCGTAATTTATTGAAGACGCTGCAGAGGCAGGTTACTGCGGTTGTAGAGAAGGGGATTTAATTGGTCGAAGGAATCAACAGTATTGCGTTTTGTATTTATGGCCGTCGAAGTTGGCGGTAAAGCGTCACTAGAAGCATTTGGTGGATCCGCTGGCTGTAAGCTGTTCAAGAAATGGTGTATTTTTAGTTGCTGCCCAGCCGTTGACTACTGGCATAACTACTGTTAAGACAAGTGATAATATAATAATAAGAAGCTACGTTTCTTCTTTGTGGAGAAAGGCCCCACAGCAGATGCTGCGGACGCACCACAGCCTTAAGGCTTATTGTGCAACCCTATGATGAAGATGAAGAGAAAGATGATTAGTTCTTTCATTTTTGCAAGTAATGGAGCACTGGTGGAATGAAATTGACAGGGGAACACCGACGTACTCGGGAAAAAACCTGTTCCAGTGCCCCTTTGTCCACAGCAAATCCCACATGGACTGACCCGGGATTGAACCCGTGCCTGTGTGATGGGAAGCCGGCAAGCTAAGATTACTTTTGCATTGCTGTTGTGGCGAAATGTGGTTCGACTTGACGGGTTTTCTGTCTGCTCCCTCCCCCTGAACTCCTATCAGTTTGTGTAGATAATTGACCGCGTGTAGGCGAATTCACAGACACAGCAGTGGACTGCAACTGTGCACTGACTGTCGTGTCGCTAAAAATCTATACTGTGTCTTTTCCATTTTAATTGCTTTGTGAGACCGTGTTTGATTGACACATGCAGGACTTGCGACTCTACCCAGACCATGTCACCACTGACAGCTTTGCAAGTGATTTCTCCAGGCCACAGCGCAGTACACTGGCAGCCGATCCTGCAAGTATGAATTGAAATACAGCGGTCAATTAATTGATGGGCTGTGGACCGTCATTGCCTGCCACGAAGTCTCTGCTTTTTCCGGCTGCCAGACGGACTTCCAGGCTCCATATCGTTCTAATATTGTGTACCTCTGGCTGAACAAACCATTGTGCCTCTTCTGAACTTATTTATTTAACGCCATTCTAAATGCCGTATGGTACATTTTACATTTAGTCAGCAGTAGGCCTGTATAAAGCACATAATATGCTGATGGTACATGTCATTTCTTCCACTAATGCACAATGATGTCATTCAGAAAGCAGACCAACGTTCAGTCTCTGTCGTGTAATCTGCCTTCCAGTCTCTGTGTGTAACAGCTATTTAGAATCTTCAAATTTCGAAATACTCTAAAATATTTGAAAAATCTTAGGGTAGGGTATCCCGTTGTGATGAGAGTGTAAGCAAATTAATAGAAGGGCCGTCAATCGTGATCGGTGGTCGTTCCGTTCTTTTGTTTGAAGGCTCTTTTGCCCGTCATATTTGAGGCGTCCAAGTAAGTAGCGTGGAAGCGCTTCGGCTTTTTCCGGCCACCGCGCGGACTTTTACGACTGCCACGGTGCAACGCAGTACAGTCACACTTGCAGTCCTGTCCCGTAATGATGTGTGAATTAGCCTAATAAGTGAAATCACAGTTGTCGAACTCACATGTAGCGAGGCATTACTACTAACAAGTGATTCAAATTGGTGTGGTGTAATCTTGTACAAGTTGTATTTAAATGGAGAATATTAAGTAATTTTCACTGCGAGGAAGAGGCCAAGGACATCGCGTTTTATGGCGCGAAGATAACGGGGAGACAGGTCGAGGGGCTGGGGTTGTACATAGAGCGTGCCGCGGTGCTCTCCCGCTCGTGATGTGATGTGATGTGATGTGCAGCAAACCGGCGATTTGCTGAAAGCTTGCTTCGAGTACGACGGAACAAAAACCACAAATCTTGTATCTTTTGTCCCTACGTTTCTCCTTTTTTGGTCTGTAAAATGATTTTGTGTACGCGCAAATGCTATTAATCTACTTTCCGGACCAGGTAATTAATCAAGTATGTAACATAAAAGTATTTTAACGATTCGAAGAAGTTTCGCATTTTATTCATCACGACAACAGATGCAAACTTGTGAAAAAATAGTATTTATGCACACATTCGGCCAGTGTACTCAAAATTGGCCTAACCCCCTTCACCCCCCGAGGCCTTCGGATGACATCTGGAAACTACTGGTTTATACATGTTTTAATGGTATTGGGGGTTCAGAGCTTCAGAAATACAATTTCAGTCTACTAACCAGGTAACAAAATGCCTGCGTCAAGAGACTAGTGGTATGTTGCATGCATGTGTGTACGTGTATGTCGGTCAGTGTTCTCCGTCAACCCAGCAGTGGCTGTACTCTACGACTGGCCTGTCTGCATGGTGTCAGTCACGTTCCGCTGTTTTAAGTGAGCGAACAACATATAAATTTCTCCGACCCACGTTCCATATTTCGGTTTTCAGGTATGCCACAGCTAGTCAGAAGTTATGCTGCGACAGACCGTAAACTGCTTACCTTGATTTCAGGCTTCCGCCGCGATGTTGATATCCGCGCTCTTATAGGATATTACGTGGCGTCGTGTGGTAATTGTTTACCGACGTTTCGGGACAATGTGTCGGTCCCATCTTCAACGGTCGAGTCCAGTCTCTTGACCCTTGAAGATGGGACCGACACGTTGTCCCGAAAGGTTTATACCCCTTACATATTTCATTGTTTTCAGCCGCGCATAACCAAAACCGCGCTGAGCGAGGAGTTACTGTACTTTACAGGGAACAGCATACCACTGTCTAATGAAATGTTTGGTAATAAAACTGCACTGAAATGTATAACGGGGTAGGAAATGCACGTATCACGTAACTGAGGCGCGTTCGGATATTTGACTCTTCACAGATGGTCACACCATTCAAGACACTGTGATCATACTTTTTGTTGTGCGCAGTGTACGCATGTTGCAGTATGTTACTTGGATATGCTGTTACATTTCGTTTAAACACCAGTTGTATCCACATTGAATATGTTTTTGTTAAATTTATGGGTTACACTGAACCTCGAAATTTTCAGCCCAATGAAACGTTTTATAATTTCTGCTTGTATTTTTACCTTAATTAACTTCAAAGTTTCATCCGGGCGAAAGCAATAAGTACTAAACGTTATTACCCTACGTATTTTTACGTCAGTTACCCGACATGCAAATCGAATCATCTTTGTGCCATATGTGTACCGTGAACTATGGCCTGTCTGGTTCGTCGGTAGTTTTCGTAATTATCACGTAAACTGCACGATCTTCGAAAGTCCGCAGTGTAATATTTCAGGAAAACGCGTCCATTGGTAGCCGTGTTGTTCTATGCGGACGGACAGATAGACATAGACATAACGAAGCTAAGGTCGCTTTTCACAATTTTGAGAAGGCGCCTAAAAACATTCCAGAGTAAAGAAGGAGAAGCCATGCAACTACGGGCCAGCATACTGGGTCACATTCCGACAGAGGCCAGGCAGGGGTGGCCAACTGCTTGACATCAGGCGCTCGCGACTGCGGTCCTAAAAAATGTTGCTATTGTTAAGACCAGGGTCTCTTGAGAAACGGAGGGGTGGGGCGGGTGACTGCCGAAGTTGCCTGTTCCTTAACTACCACACCAGACCCAGCGACACACAGTCAGCTGAACATACATTCCTCAATGCCACAGGACACTACCTTAATATCTAACTACACGTATATGGATACGACACTGATCATCAGTAGCATCTACCAACATAATTTCATATGATACCATATGATCCTAATTCTACATACTTCGACTATTTCAAAATTATATACAGTTGAAATTTTAAATAGGTTTTAAGGACAAGTGCACATGACTTTACATATTTTAAGCATTTTACCCAGTGTGAGGGACGTGTTTTTTTGTATACATCCTACTATGGGAACCAGTGTTCCCCAAAGTGTTAATGTGAACTACTTAACTCAAGACTTCTGTTGTAAACCATATGGACGTCCAGTGTTATTCACAGTAAGTATCCCCTAATGATGGCGACATTGGGCGCCGAAGGGAAATAAATGGTAGTTAATAAAAAGGATCATTGTTTGGTGATTTTATTTATGTACACACACATGTATCCCACTGAATAAGTTTGGGTTTAAAAATAGAGTACAGATGCGTGTAACTCATATAAAGTGTCACACAAACTGCCCGGAATGGTAATATGATAAGGTACAATAAACGTAAAGTTGGAGGTACAGCTGCATTTTCAGCCTTTGGCACTGGATAGAGGATAGTGGCAGCTGCACGACCCGGTCTCTTTACCCCCGGAGTAAGCGCCGCTGCTACCTATTGAAGAAGAGGCTCGGAAGGCACAATAGCCGGTTGGGACTCTTAGGAGATAAGATAAATCTCTTATCTCTGCTGGAATTTGAACCACAATTCCGCTTAGCGCGTAGTCTAGTCGCAATACCGACTGAGCTGTTTCGGCTACCAAAATCATATACCTGAAAAACTGGTGGCAGGTGCCAACACAATACTTCCCCTATTAAATGTGGATATCTTGTGGAAGCCGTCGGTTTTTTTGTTCCGTGTGTAACGTAAATTGAAATAAACGGAGTGACAAATCAGAAACAGTTTTTGATTACAAAATATAGTCGAACTCGGTTATAACGTCATGAAGGGGACTGAATATTGTGTGTCGTTATAAACGAGTGTTGTTATAACCGAGGAGTATAATGTTGCGGTTCACAGCGAGGAATTAATTGGTATCACAGAATGTCACACTGAAGGCGAAGTGTCGCCAAAACCGATGTCGTTATAACCGGGTTCGACTGTAATTGCAATTAATAGAGTGATGTAAATTTACATAAAATCATGGTCCGCACAAACAGGCCTACGTCATGTGACTGAGAGCGGAATAGTAGGAGACCGAGGAGAAGAAAGTGTTTTTGTGTGTAAGATATCCGTAGGTTAGGGTGCGCTATACAGGTTAGCAAGTCACTCCTGTGACTCGGTAATTCTAATGGAAACTTGCTGAATGCACGAAAATTCCTTTTCTTTCAGATGCTTCAACTTGTCTTATCGATAGCGCTCCTGCCTCCTCCTATCTAACCTGGATGCGGAAATCCGCATGTATAACTCAACCCACCGACCAAAGTCGTTTAAAAGCTAATGGTCTCTAGCTGCCTGCCAAATATCAACATGCCGTGTGATATTCGTGGGAAAGAGACTTTTCAGAGTTTTCTTATCCATTCCCATCAGTTTATCAGTCGGTTTCACCCACTAGCACTGCTGTTTATTCATTCGTGAACAGTTTAACGACATCATGCCAATCAGTGAGATTATGTAGCATCGAGTCATGTGAGAATGAGAGTGGCCTGGGAGGAGTGCGGGAAGTGATTGCGGACATCCTCGTGTATGAGTGCTATTCTTGTTTTCTACATGAGGCACGGAGGAAAACCACCGGAAGCCTGTCATGTTAACGTGTTCGGGCAAGCATTTGTAGCGCGTACCTGTCGATTGCATGTCAGGAGACCTCGACAGATACTACTGCGTAGCAACTACATCATTTCATTTATGCCTGTAGCTCGGCAAGAATCGAAAGCGAGAACCCAAGATCCAAGTCAAACGACTGACAGTCGAGGTAGCTCAGTTGGTATAGTTACTGTCTACGGGCTGGACGACCAGGTTTTGATTCCCTACATGGGGCAAGAATTTTTAGGCCTCCATTACAAATTAAAAAAGATCGCCTTATGTGGCGACCACATCTGTCTGTTTTCCTGTGACCTAGTACCAGCGACGAAATCGTCTGTCGGATTTTCTTGAAATTTGGTGTAGGAGTTGGTTACAAAATTTTGTCAAGTGGGCGTAACTCTCGTGAACTTCGGCTGAGTGACAGTGTTTAGCTCACTTAAGGTCGTAAATGAATTTTTACCTCTATTCGCTACACTGTTCCACCGATTTGGGTGAAAATGTGGCACGGAAGGTTTGCAAGTAATGCCGTTGAGCAAGTATGAGTGAGCAGTGAAAGCCGCACTTTACTTCAGAGCGCAATCGAAATTTTGTCAGCCTTTTGTACATGTTTTTTTCCCTTTGGATACATATTAGTACAGGAAATGTCCACGAATATTTTAACTTGTGGTTCTGGTTTTCGAAAAAATAGCTATACTTTACGTGGGAGCGTAAATGAATATATATATGTACGTATCACATTTATTCTCCTATTTGGACGAGATGCGGCGTTAGATGTCTATACAAAATGATGTGCAGCATTTGTGAGTTTCATGAAAATCGACGCAGGGAAGGCCGTACTTTTCTTGTGGACTTAAATGAAATTGCATTCATGCGGGTACCGTGAAACCATATGATATTTTTGAAGTAAGTAACCTTTCGTGAGGTCTCTTCTTATGAAGGCTACTTCTTCGCGGAATGTACCATGTGCAGCGTTCTCTCTGGTAGACTTTTCACATGCGGCTCTGGGGCACACCTATTCAATGGGAAGCAGGGGTTTTTCCTGGGATATAAAGCGGCCGGACATTGAAACTGGCCAGACATTAAATTTATTGCTGTAGTTGAGAATATATTGCACCACATTCGACACGTATATACATTTAATCAGTGCGTGTTTAACTAAAATTAGTTTCTTAGGGCAGCACAGCACTTGTGGTATGTTGAGAGTAGCTAACCTTATAAGGACATTTATGGAACCCCAAGTGAATTAACGTGTTCACAAAAGACGGCCAGTCCCACATACGTCTTAGTACCGTTGTGCTTGATGAAGTTCTTTAGCCTTTTATCTTATGCCCCAAATAATGGCGAGATCAAACAAAATGATTAAGGTCGGAACTGGAGCCCAAGACAAGATATACCAGTCGCTGGTCTGTCTAACTCTGAAGCTGTGATCTGTTGAAGTCTAGCAGAGTGAAAACAGTTACGTCTGTTCAGCCTGTGTGTATCTTATAGTCACCACGTTTATGCCAAATATCACCTGTCATTCATTTACATTTGCAGTTATTTTCTTCTAACGAAACTCTGTATTAAAACGATAAAATGTACGTAGAAAGAAAATATTGGCGTCATGGTTTCATGTCATTTTGCCAGCATAAACCCTCCCTCGCAAGTTATACTTGCAGAATGTTTGTGAACACTAAAATTGTATATCCCGAACACTACTTACGTTATGAGCTTGTCACCCGACATCTTCTGAGGTTCGTACAAAGCATCTCTGGGTTACTTGTAGAACATTTCACACGTTTTCCCAAGATTAGTGAATATCTGTCACATATATAGGCCCGCACCTTTTTATTGCAGGTCAGTTATTAATTTATGTGTGCGACTATGTCTCATTAACAAAAGTCTGTCCCTGCAGACCGTCTCTGGGGTACACCCACCCTCCTATTGAATGGGCACCAGTGACTTCTTCGCCGGGAGCGAAGCGGCCGGGGTTCACCTGCATCTAGTGCCCAGGTTTGCATTGAGTGGGACTATACTTCCACTCCCGCCACATGGCTTGGTGTATATAGGGACAGCTTTGGCCTTATCTTTATCTTTACTGACCATTCAAAATTCTGCCGTGAAAGTACTGTTTTGAGATTATTGACCAAGTACAATGTGCTGCATCCAGATAAACATGCCACAGAGTTCACGTGTGTTGACCTTGTACATTAGGGGTACGCGCACACTGACGCGCAGCGGACGGAGATAAAATATTCTTCCCGTTATTAGCAATGTGACATCGCACAGTGATCCGCGCCGGACGCAACGGAGAGCGGCAATTGCGTCTCGGAGGGGAATATTTATCACCCCGGCGGATGCGTACGTCTGATTCAGCGTTCAAGATATCATTAGCTTAATTCAGGGCATACTGTATCGTATTTCGGCCTAGGGGTCGCAGAGTTCATTTGACTGCATGCTGCTGATTAGCAAACAACACGAGCAGTTCTGAAGAAGCACTGCTCATGCTGCTTGCTTATCAGCGGCCAGCAGTCAACTGAATTCCCGCAGCACTTCCGGAGAAATACCCTGCACTGTGCTTAATCGGTAAAAATATTCAGACTCGTCCGATGCGTCCGACGCGCTCCAGTGTGCGCTTACCCTAAGGCCTCTTTCACACTATACGGTTTCTGTCGTACGAGTTTTGGTCGTGCGAGTTCGACCGGACGACTACCGCTCAGACGGTTTTTCGTCGGATAAGAACGACTTGGTTCTCCTCATTCAGAAGCATCCCTTCATCGAGGGTGGATCGAAATTTTCTCATTAGTCTGTTTTTTTACAAGCGTCTTCGGCGACACCGCAAACGTTTACATTGGGTTCATCCCATTAACACCAAAAGCTTACAATTCGGCGTGTTTTACACATTATTTACTGAACTACGAGAGGACGAAAATAAATTTTGTAATTATTTTCGGATGTCGACAGCTGCGTTTGATGAACTGTCCAGCCGACTACAAGATAGCCTTCAGCGTGAAAACACCAAGATGAGGAACTGTGTGCCACCAATGGAAATGTTGGCGTTAACAATCAGGCGAAGTTCATTCAGAAATTTCATTAACGTTCTATCAATCAATAAATCAATCAATCAAAGGCATCAGAAATGAAACAGCATGTAGAAAAACACATTTACTTCCAAACAAAAGATTATACAAACAAGTAGTAAGTTGTAGCCATAGTTCAAATTTTTGTTACAAATATTAAAAGCTGAAATCAATGCTGGTTTCGGAGTTATTTGAAGCAGATGGCGACCCTGATGTGTCTTGGTTAATTGCAGGGGAAAACACAGATGGTTGTTGGCTATAATGATTAGAAAATTGAGTTACCGACTCTGAATATTGCATGTTCTGAGTATGAATTTTGGACTCGGTTGTAAAAAAAAGTATAAGTTCCTCCTGATTCCTGACTAAAAGACGTATCATGTGACATTACCTGTGTACGCCGTCTCTTATTACATTCAATCTTTTAACCTTTTAAAGCCTAGCGGTAACTTTACGTACCACCAGGTTTAACAATCAACAATACTGCATGGTGCCAACACTGCGTTTATGTGTTTTGTACGGATCTCAGAACAAACAGCAAGTTTTGCCTTATAAAACATCAAGAGACTGGTTTTTATAACCGAAGTGGAGAGTGTTTACAGCGCGGTACGCGCTGAGTCCTTATATAAAACAGATACGCTTCGTCTTTAAAGGGTTAAATCAATTACGAAACTGCAACCTGAACGTCAAGCAGATCATCTTCATAGAAACTTTTCAGATACGGTACTATACCTGCAGAAAGCGACATGTTGCTGCCTGCATTATTTCCGGCTTGCAATGCCTTTATCATCATGTGTTCCACTCCATCATGCTTCTTCCTTTTGTAGGAGGCCTGATCACTTCGCTTTTCACTTGCGCTCGCACTTGCTGTTTACGGTTCATCTCTTTCTCTTTCTTCAATAACTGATGATAAGCTGTCCTCCGTACTCCTTTCTCTTGTTAACTTTTGAAGAAAACGTAGTTTGTCACTATAAATATATTTTCTAATTTTTACTGAGCCTGCTCCAGAATGTGTGGCCTCTTTCAATTTCTTGCAAGATCTCATGTAAAAATCTCTAATATTAGTCCACCTTGTGTTATACAATTACTTTCGCAACAGATGTGGGTACAATTTTGAAGATACTTTTACAATAACAGGTCTCGAAGATTTGCCACGCGAGCCTACATCACGTGGTGGATTAATTCAGGGCTCACGGTATCATATTTCGGACTATGCGCTGCCGGAGTTCATTTGATTGCATGCCGCTAATTAGCAAACAACATGAGCAGTGCTTATGTTGCTGGCTTATCAGCGGCCAGCTGTCAACTAAATCCCCGCAACCCTTCCGGGGAAATACCATGCGCTGTGCTTAATCAGTAAAAATATTGCGATGCGTCCGACGCGCTCAAGTGTGCGCGTAACATCACGCCGCAAAAATATTCCGCCTCGTCCGACGCGCTCCAGTGTGCGCGTACCCTACTTCTTTACGCATCGCAGGCCAAGCATGACACAGAGCATAGTTCCTTGATTTTTTGGTAGGGACAGTAAACTAAGGTAGCGTTAATTGAATGTGATTGCCGTACTGGCACTTGTACAGGCACAAAATATATCGTTAGAACTCCTACCATGTAATTACAATACCTAACTCGATAAGATATTACGTACTCATATCATACGTTCGATAACAACAGTTACTGCGTACAGAACAGATATAGAGACGAACCTGTCCTTTTGTAATGCAGTTACGTTTGTTATTACAGCTAAGGTGTCGGTTGCAAATTTTTATGCGGTTTTGAAATTTACGACTGACAGCAAAGGCAGATAGCTAATTAGCCAAGAATTTAAACCGAATAAAATTCGATTTGTGTGAAATTTATCGCATTTCTATAGGATATACTCGTCTAGTGTGGGCACTGTACGAGAAATTGACAGACTGGGATAGGCGGAGTGAGAGAAACTTCGCGGTACGCGGTACGCCGAAGACATCAGTCCATGTACCTGCGCTTTAGAGAAACGACGTCAGACATGCAGTAAAATATGCGGTATCCGGTATTGGATTATCCGGAAATCTCTATTAATCGGCAAGTCGACGAATTTCGAGTTAAGTAAGGAGTCGCTTACTCTTTTATGTTGTGCAAATGCCGCTGCACCTAGTCACGTAAATAGTGGTGAAAAGGACTAGATAGTGCAGCATGGAAAACAGTACCGGATATCAAGTGGCAAGTTAACTGCTTAGGTCTGGCCATGAGGTTACTAGGTACCGTAAGATACATGTTAAATATAATATTCTGATATCCGGAAAATTGTGATATCCGGCAAACCTTTGGTCCCGGTGGTGCCGGATATCGAAGATTTTACTGTAAATGATGTCCTTGAGATAGGATGGATTCAGTAACAGCGTTGTGCTCATGCGCATAATTACCTTCCCGTCCCAGTTACATGCGCTCAGCGTCAACTCGTGGCGTGCCCAAAATACTTCTACCGAGATACACAATAGCTCGATACACGGTATGAAGGTTGTGAACTTTTTCTTGGTGTGGCGGAGGGGTGGGGTCATTACCACCTGGCCCTGGGACTAGTTTTATGTCCTGTTAAATGTGATAATAAAGGTGTTTCGCATGACAGTAAGGCGGTCACATTATAGCGTAACTATCCAACCACATGTAATGTCAAGTTACAAAAATGTGCAGGTCCTTTATGCCTTCTACCCATGAAGATGATGAACAGATGTAAGCTTTTATATTAACTCTTACCAGCGGCAAACTGGGTCAGTAATTGGCATCAGTGCAAACAATTTGGTTCTTCACTTCTCAGTTCGTGTTAGTCATATAACGCTGCATTTGCTGTTGCCGATAAAATAGATACAGCTTTGGCATATGCGAGTATTTTGTATTCGCTGTCATAATTCTTTGCTAATCCACTGATAATGCAACCAACATGTTTTTGGCAGAGTTGAGGTTTTTACAGCGGCGATAGTGAAGATTCAAGTCTGCTGGGTTGTTAGGCCGTGTCGGCTGCTAAATAGTTAGCCAACGCGACGTTTGAAGGACAGTAGTGCCTTCATCTCCAGGGTCAGGCAGTGCAAGAGAAGTTCTTACGCTGTCGTCTGCTGTATTAGGCGGTTTCGCAAAATTGCGAAAAGCAAGTTTTGGCTTCTTTACGTTGGCTTCGTCACGTTTGTCCGTCCATCCATCCGCATGCACAACTCGTCTCCCACTGGACTTTGGTCCCACTGAAATTTGGTATTTTAGTAAAATCTGACAAGAATGACGACTACTTTACATGAAGGCCTATTTACATTTATGATCATTCTTTTTAGAATGAGGAGTGTTTCCGATAAAAGTTGTAGAGAAAATTATAACACACATTTTATGTTGAATAACTTTTTCCTGAAAATCGTGCCGTTTGTGAGATACGTGGAAAAAGTATGGTAGAGCCAGACATGCCACAGATGACAATATAATACGGCGCATGCGAATTGCATGCTAGAGAAGTAAGGCTACAGACACACACTCGTAATATTTAATACTTACTGCTTTGGCACGTCAACAGTGGTTACGCGAACGCGCCTCTGTGTTACGTTACGCGTACATTGCCTGTCTTGTTTGTTTTAAACCGCCTGTGAACACACGTACTAACAAATGCAACATACCTCTCGTTAAGAGACTTAACAGTCGCTCACACTGTCAAGGTATTCCCCGCTTAATATGGAACCTAAATCTTCATTACCATATTTACAATAGCCCGACAGCCCACAGTCTGCTGAATCCAGTGTACCATCTGAGACCTGATTTATTTTTTGAAGCCTATTTCTCAAGATTAGCTACGGTTTCGTGCATGCTGTATGTTCTGCCCATCGCTCCCATTAATTTAATCATCCAGCGGAGTAATATTGTTGTTAATTGTATGCGGCATATATTTTATAGTACAGTGGGTGACTGGGGCGACTTGCAGTAGTTGAAGGTATGCGAGATGCCTTGTACCTTTGCCAAGAAGACTGAAGGTTTTTCTGACTTGTTTGTTCTTAGATAAAATCCCGCCGATTAGTTGAACTGGTTGCATTTCCGTCACGGCTTGAGCCTTCGCGATGACTTGTCATTAGTCGACGTAATTCAGTCGGTTGACACGTCATCCCAACCCATGGGGTTAATAAGTCAGGTCTGCCGACGTACTTTGTAATTGATATTGCTTCCTCCTGTCAGTATAACACTTTCTGGTGACAGATCTAACCCACTAAGCCAAGAGAGACTAGCAGTGAGGATTTCTAAACCGCATTCCAAGAAATTCCCTTTCTTTTCAGCAGGCCGTATGAAAATAATATTGGAGTGTATTAGAATCAGAATCAGGGTCGTTAATTCGTAAACCAAAAATAATAAGATATCAAACGGCCACTCGCTGGGCAGACAAAATAAGAGCCCAAAGTACACGACTGAATTTGTTAAAACCCAGTTTAGTGGACATTAAGTTTGCCAACGCATGTTGATTTATTTTATATAACTGTGTGTGTGTGTGTGCGTGCCTGCGCGCGCGCGTGTGTGTAATTTGATTTTTATTGGTTCATGTTCAGCGTTCCTTTACTTACGAGCCAGAATGAAGTAATTTGCGATTCTTTTCACAGATTCTGACGAAACTTGATACGCGACATTTATAGTGTGCGAGGGTTGGCATGTTTTTAAGCTTTATTTACTTCAGGCCTGCTTAGTTTTAAGGCCGACGTTACCTAGAGAGCTGTACGTGTGTTCGGGCTCATAAAGTTTAAGCATTCGGTGAATGTTGTAGAGAACCAGAAATATGGCTGTTATATTTCCTAGTGTTTTAATATACTTATTTCGAGAAAACAGCATTACATGTAAGTTTCTGCTAGTCTAAAGCGTTGTCCGACCTCCTGCTACTGCCCTTCTACGAAACTGACATGTACGCACCGTGATTTCAGGATTCCGCCGCGATGTTTTTATCATCTGAGCTCTTCTGGGATATTACGAGGCGTCAAGTGGCAGTCCTTTACCGACGTTTCGGGACAACATATCGGTAAAATCTTCAAATGGGACAGATGCGTTGTCCCGAAACGTCAGTAAAGGTACTCGACGCCGCGCAATATCGCAGAAGAACGCAGATGACATTCACTCTATTCGGAACATACTGGGCAACGCATATAGACTACAAAGCCGGCCAAGGGACGTCTTGCGGCTGCTTGTCACAACAGAAAACCGGACTCGATCTCAGGCCACTCCGTGTACGATTGTTTGTGGACCAAGTGGCACTGCGAGAGGTTTTTGTCCGAGTACTTGGGTTGTCCCCTGTCAGTATCGTTCCATCAATGCTCGATGGTCATACGTCCATCTGTCGAAAACGCTGTATAATCTTAACAATTGACACAGTCGTTAAATAACACACTTAAAAGTACAAAAGGAAGTCATGCGCAATCGAAGAGTTCATTCTGTGTATTGGCCTGATTACGTTTTGTTCCAATTCAAATGACAATGGCACTACAAACTACGCAGCAAATGTATCAGCCGGGTCATTAACCGTGTCCGGCTTGCTGTCCAATAACCGGCACAGGATAATGGTCTAGCTGTTAGCATGTTATGACTGGCAGGGTACAAACAGAATTAACGCTACGAGGTTGTCTGTTTGCTCCCACTCCTTAGTTGAATTTGTCAGCGTTACTTTCAAACAAATATTCAGGTAGGTAACTGCGGCTTGGCCGTGCCATGGCTCAGGCGGTTAGCCGCCGGCCTCCCACCGCGGAGGCCCGGGTTCGATCCCGGGGTCAGTCCATGTGGGATTTGTGGTGGACAAAGTGGCACTGGGACAGGTTTTGCCCCGAGTTCTTCGGTTTTCCCCTGTCAGTTTCATTCCACGGGTGCTCCATTACTAGGAAAAGGACAAGAAATAATAATCATTTTCATCATAGGGTTGCACAGTAAGCCTTAAGGCTGCGGTGCGTCCGTAGCGTCTGCTGCGGGGCCCTTCACCACTAAAAAGAACTGCAGCATTGTGGGATAGATCCTTGTCGTATGTTGACGTTTTTGGAAGTTCCTACATACACTACTGTTGCATTGTTACCGACTGGGGATGGTGAGGGTGGGACTGTGGCCATTCTGTACAGTATAGCGAAGGCATAACGATGAGATTATGCCCGGCTTCCAGGACTCATATTTCATATCTCGGACTACATACGTTGTGCTTAAATTTGGTATGGCAGGTCAACGGTACAAATTATCGGCGGAATTTAATTTTGGTATCCGTATTCCCGAAAGCATAACGTGGCTAATGACGGAGGGGGGGGGGGAAGGGGGCCAAAACTGACCATGGGGCTTAGAAACTTTGTTTTACAAAGGAGTCAAATTTGAAAGAGGGGGAAATTTTTCCCATAAAATGCAAGTTTTTCATTTTCTTTTTTCTATTTTTTATTTCCCTTTATTCAATTCAGTAACCAGAAAAATTCTTAGGTTGAAACAATATTGGGAGGGGGAATTTGCCCCCTTGGCCGCCCCCCCTCCCGAAGTTACGCGTATGCGTATTCCTCTTCTTGCACCTAAAGCCCGAGTCGGAAATTCCTTAAAACTTAACTATTGCCGCACAGCAGAGTCCACTTCAGTCAGAAGCTGGAAGTCGCTCATCTCGTCAAATTCCTCGAAGTTTATGAAACCCCGAATGTGCATCTTCATGCTCACAAGAGCCCGCTACCGGTTTTGTTTAGTACCTACCTGGAACTGTTCAAGCTTTCCTGAAGGTGCTCAGTAAATATACGTTTAAAGATTTCCGGAACCTCTTTTATAGCTTATCAAAAAACTAAATTAGCTACATAGTTAATAGATAAGAACATAGACGACCACCAGTACGAGAATTGAAGTACTGCAGAGGTTTTAATTCAGCTCCCGCTGATTAATAGTGCTAGTGTGATAGCACATTGGCCAGTTATAAGACTGGCACAAAATACGTAGAACACAGATTACAAAAATGCACAACAGAACACAACAAAAGAACGAAGAAGTTGGATTTGTAGCTCTCTTAGCACCTACATTAAATGATACAGTTTATGTTTAGAAGTGCGGTGTCTGTACGGTATTGCTGAAACACTTACATACAACAATAACACAAAGCATACAAAACACAAATACATAACAAATTACGTAAGTAAATTAAAACCATATTTCACATGAATGATTAGTGTACGAGCTACTAGCGTAAAATCTGTTATGCGGGTGTCTGATTGTTTACTAAATATTATTATTAGTATTATTACAGTTTCAAGTATTACCTCCTATTTTATGTATATTTTAAGATTTTGTGGTTTGTATCACGTTTATTTAATAGCTTGAAACTTAAATTTGTTTGCAGTCGCCCATTACGTGGAAAACACGCGGCATTTGCGACTTATCTTTTGCACTATCTTCGTTATCATCGTAGTTGGTTTTTCTTCCCGCCATCCCCACGGGTTCTGTTGTGTACGCATTTCTGCTGCTGTACTATTGTTTGTGCGATTTAATGCGTACCACATTTTGAACGATGAAATTAGTTTTTCCCTCATCATTTGTATGAAACATTATATACACAAAAATGGTCTCAATATGAATTGAATCCTTTTATGTGTAATTTTCCCACATGTATTGGAATGTTTGTTTCTTGCAACATAAAGCTAAATTATTTTTCATTAACCTTTAGTTTTGGCTTCTGCAAAATTATGTATAGTGTGAAATTTTATCTCTCGGCGTAATTTAAGAACATAATTGAATGTGTCGGAGAAGAAAGTACTGAGGAAAATATTTGTACCTAATAGAGGGATAGTAACAGGAGGCTAGAGATAATTACATAATGAGGAGGTTCCTAATTCGTACTCTTTACGTGATACTAGAACGATAAAAAGAAGGGGCTTATATGGCCCGGCCATGTAACACACCTGTATATTGAGGAGGTGAGAATTGCGCGG
Organism: Coptotermes formosanus; assembly: GCA_013340265.1. NCBI lineage: Eukaryota > Metazoa > Arthropoda > Insecta > Blattodea > Rhinotermitidae > Coptotermes > Coptotermes formosanus. The sequence continues at coordinate 254,574 of BLKM01012505.1, read as the reverse complement.
GTTTTTGCGGAAGACGTCAAATAGTGAAACTTAGACGTAGGCGTAAATAGTTGAACAATATTAACCTTTTAAAGCCTAGCGGTAACTTTACGTACCACCAGGTTTAACATAAAAAAATTCTACGTGGTGCCCACATCGCGTTTATGTGTTTTGCACGGATCTCGGAACAAACAGCAACTTTTGCCTTATAAAACATTAAGAGACTGGTTTTTATAACCGAAGTGAAGAGTGTTTACTGCGCGGTACGCACTGAGTCCTTCTATAAAACAGATACGCTTCGTCTTTAAAGGGTTAATCCTCTCTCTTTCTGCCGTATATTATCCACTTGTAGCTGCTGTCAGGCTTCAGGGAGGCGGCGGCATCTGGGGAACAAGATTAACATTGCGAAAGTCCCTTGATGTAATCACCAAAATAGCCGAGTGGAGGGTCCGTATAACTGTGAACTTGTAAGACATCCCAAACTGTTTCAAGAACTGTTTACATCGGTTGCGAGGGGTGGGGTGGGCTAAAATTGTACTGAGGGCGGGAGCACAATGCAAGGTGTTCTTGTAAGATGTGCTAGAGGAGAAAGTGAACAAATGTTGCCTCAAATTGCGCTCTGCCGGGGTTTTACGTAATATCTCCCGTTTTATTGCGATGGTGACTCTGATGCCGCATTTCAGGCGTGGAACTTGCAACGAACATGTATACAAAGCGCGCACGCACGCACGCGTAGATACTATACCGTTCGCTCTTCGTAGTACTGTTCAAGTATTTGTACATACTGGTAAAGTAAAAGGTGTTCAGAAATGCGAGCTGAAGGATAAAGGTCTAATACTAGCTTAAGTTACTGTTCTGACAGAAAGAGGAACATGAATTTCAACGAGATTTTCCAGTGGTAATGTAACATAGTCTTTCCGTTCAGTTTGAGCAGTTTTTCTCTGGTAATATTAATTCCCTGCTGGCATCTTCAGGTCGTTTGCGTTTGTACTCTGTGGTGGCTATGCTGTAAAGCAGCGTTCCCGCGACTGGTGTATTTGACAGATGCGCTAATAATTGTGCACTGTACAAGGTTCCAAGCAAATAATTGCCATACTGTTTTCACCACTTGTTTATTTGTCAAACATTTGTACTCGGGTACAGTGTCAAAATGTTTGCCTGGTCATCGTAGCCGCTTTCCCACGACTCGTGTACTTGGGCAGGATATGTGACTCGACGTAAAAGGCGAAGATAAAGTTGACCCTGCATACGTCATGAAAGCCTGTGGGGGGTTGAAGTATAGCTCCACTCATTCTTAACATCGGCAGTAGATGGAGGTGAATAGACAGCTTCAGGAGCGAGCCTTTTACCCCCAGCACCCATTGAATAGGAAGCTGCGGGGGGGGGGGGGGGGGCTAAACCGGTCTGGACGTTTTGAAGAAGAGAAAATCTCTTGCCTATGCCAGGAATCGAACAAAGATTCCTCGGCCATCCAGGTTACAGCCTAGTCACTATCAACAACGCTGTTGTTGGTCCCATGTGACTCAACGTGCCAAATGATACTAATTGTCCGCCCAAAAGTCGGTTTCTTTTCTGAAGAAGGAAGATATAGTCTGGCTTCATATTCATATGTTATGCACCAGTGTTCTGCAGTGCCTCCTTTTTATTATTATTTTGTTATTTATTTTGATTGCAAATGGATTTGTACCCGGTGGCAGTGGTACTACAGTAAGACACATCACACAAAATAACACACCACACTCAAACAAAACAGCACACACAATTACAAAAACAATAAAGGACACATGCTACACACAATACGTACAATTACAATACAAATACAGTTACAAATACAATACACATGCAAATACAATCCTGTACTGCCAGGCGTAAAAGGCTGCTGGTGTTCCTGATCTAGTTACATGTGACTTCAAACTGTTATTGTCACACGCTAAGGCATGCTCAATATTGTTACAAGCATACCACAGTGTGTTTTGTTCTGTTTCTTTGTAGATATTCCTGTTATTGTTGCTGCTTTTGTATATGTCAAGCTACGCGATCATCAGAAGATTCAGAAGGCAGGATCGGGATGATTATTTCTCTACAGACGAAGACGAGATAACAGTTTATAGGATCAGGTAACAAGTATATCCTCATTATTATATCTGTCAACTCATATTAACGGTCTGTACTTTTTCCCCATGTATGAAGTTCATGTATTGTAGAAAGGTACAATAATAAATTTAAAAAAAAATCTTAATATCAGGTATTAATGTGGTGTATATATACCTCAGTTTCCACTGAAACACTGAGTCCATCAAACACCTTTGTGAAAAAACTTGTTTCATTGATTGTATACAGACTGCATTGAGACCATGGAAGTAATTTCCCTCAGTGTTGACAACGATAGCACTCCAGGTTTGCCACCTGTTTTATTGACCTCCGGTCCCCTCTGGCTTATATCAACCAGCCCAAAGCGTCGACTGGTGAAGCTTATCATGACTCGAGGGTGATATATGAGTGTACACTGGAACGGGAAGTGTGGACTCAGTGTATATACTGTTCATTCTGAGCCAAAATAATAAATTACCAGAAATAAACTTCTTGACTCTACACTGTAGTTTGTCGATATATACGGCCGTTGAATTAGGTTTTCAAGTTTTCTGTCCAAACTTTGTTACAGCCTGTGGATCTGCACATTCTCATTGGCTGTGTCGGTCGGATCCGCATTGCTTCTCCCAATATCCATACTGAGCAATGAGATCCTTCTGTGCTACCCGAACAGCTACTATGTAAAGTGGCTCAACAGCTCGCTCATACAAGGTATAGTTGATTTGCAAGCATGAAACATGCAAGACGCTAGTTTCTTTTCGTTTCATAGTCCTTACCTCTTCTACCTACTCATAGTAGGTGTCGAGGTTGTTTATTTTCACTTGATCACACTCAGACACACACCACAGTCGGTAGGACTCCTCTGGACGAGGGATCGGCCCGTCGCAGAGACCTCTACCTGACAACACAAACACTGTACAAGAGACAAAAATCCATGCCACCGGTGGGATTCGAACCCACGATCCCAGCAAGCGCTCGGCCGCAGACCTACGCCTTAGACCGCGCGGCCACTGGGATTGGCCGGACACTAGTTACGGAGAAAATTCTACACAATACTGTAGCTCAACATTCGTTTTAAATTTACTGGTTAAAATTTACAGCTAAGTAATTAGAAAAACTGTAGTGCTTATGGTGTGTAACAGTGGCTGATGTATTTCACCACAGTTATGTTAAACATTGTTTATTTTGAGGTCTGCACTTTTTCCGATTTTACGCAGCGTAGAATGGTAGTTTCTTACCGACGTTTCGGGATAACCTATCGGTCCCATCTTCAAAGGCTAGTCTTCTTGGACTTCTTGACACTTGAAGATGGGACCGATATATTGTCCCGAAACGTCGGTAAGAAGGTATCAATATACGGTGCGTAAAATCGCACAGGAGTGCAGATATCATTGACACAGTAGCAGGAAGCCTGAAATCACGCGTTGTTCATTTTATGAGGTACGTGTTATATATACAGTGTTCTTGGAGTTGGCTCTGTTTCTCTCTTTAAGTGGCTGGTTGGTTGGTTGGTGGGTTGGTTGGTTGTCGTCGTCGTCATAGAGACAATATTAAACAGGTTTTTATTCCAACGGTGCTGTCTGCAGAACACTATGACAGCTAATTTGTATGCCGTTGTTGGACTTCTTCACAGAGTAAATAAACAAGACCGTATGTAGAGACTACGTCTGTGTCTGTCCGTTCTTTCGTCCGTCCGTCCGTCCGTGACATAGTATCAGCGACTAAACCGTTTGTCGAATTTTCATAAGATCCAGTACAGGAGTTCTTCTAAAAAAAATTATCAAACAGGCGTGAGTTTGTTGAAAATCGGGTCTGTGACAATCGTACCGTATTTACTGGCGTAAACGAATGCGTACTTTCCATATTTCATCACCGATTTGGGTGAAATTCGATATAAAAAATCACGACGTGATGTCATCGAGGAGTTGCCGAGATTCGTGAAAATCGGTGCACTGAAAGCCGTACGTTACTTAGGGGCGGAAATAAATTTGGGCGCATAATTTCTGTACTTCTTGGCGGATTTAGGTGAAAATCGGCATTGAAAAGCACACTTTGCATGTGGGAGCAAATTAACCTTTTAAAGTCTAGCAGTAACTTTACGTACCACCAGGTTTAACATTAAAAAATTCTATGTGGTGCCCACATTGCGTTTGTGTGTTTTGTACGGATCTCAGAACAAACAGCAACTTTTGCCTTATAAAACACTAAGAGACTGGTTTTTATAACCGAAGTGGAGAGTGTTTACAGCGGGGTACGCACTGAGTCCTTATATAAAACAGATACGCTTCGTCTTTAAAGGGTTAATTTCCATGCATGCTTTCCACATTTATTGTCCAGTTTGGGTAAAATTCGTTATAAAGAGGTAAGCACATAATGATGATAAACGTTTGTGGGTTTCATGGAACTCGGGTCAGGGAAGGCCATACTTTGCCTGTGGACGAATATGAAATTACATCTGCGCATGTACCGATAAGCTGTACGAATTTTGAAAGTAAAAACATCTGGGTAAAGCCTGTGTATGACATCACAGAGTACATCACGTGCAGCCTTTTTAAAATTTTAAACAAGAATATAGGTGGAGAAAATATGATAGCATAATATGTTAAGTTCTACACATATGAAGAAACTGGTTGTGGTGGTGGTGGTGGTGGCGGCGGCGGCGTTGGCGGTGGCGGCGGCGGCGGTGGTGGTCGTAGTAGTGGTAAGAGTAACAACAAATGTTAAATCTCATTTTTATGACAGACATTCTGTTGTGTTTGTGATACTATAACAGTATATAATTACCATCAGCACAACTTTTTGTTGATTTTTATTAATTTAAATTATATGGCTACATGTTTCAACCAAAGGTTGCTCATCTTCTGGCTAGTACATGACATGAAAATAAAATTACAATTGGAAAATAATTTTATGGTTAAATAGAGATCTTAGTTTTTCATATAAAGATGTGTTAATTGTGTGTAGGATTTGAAGTAGTTACACTGTATAATGGAATGATAAAATCTTAAAAAGTTGGAAAGTTTAGAATTATAGTGCTTTAATTTGATTTCTTTCTTCAAGAATTTTGTGTGTTTCGATTTCCTTCCCTCCTCCAATAATTTCTCCTTACTTTATGCGGTGTGCGATTATATGTGAATTGATTTGGTAAGAATTGTATTGGTATAGAAAGATAGTGGTGGTAGTATTAGATCTTATGTTATATATTTTGGTAGGTATCCAGATCCAGGTATTTTGAAGTTTACTATCATTATGTCAATATCTATGTCTAAATAGTCTGATTGTTATTGTTTATGTCGAAGTTTGTTCTTCTAATGGTACCGGGAAATGAAAATAACTATGTGTTTATGACCTGGTTAAGGTATAGCTTTAGTGTATGTATATTTATGAGTACTGTACTGTTTGTCGTTGCTTGCTTGCCTACATTGAGAGGAGGCACTACTGGTCCTCACACGTCCTGGACCTTGACAATTGTGTAAGATTTTATCATTCCATTATATAGTGTAACTATTTTAAATCCTAAATTAAATTAAATTAAATTAAATTAAATTAAATTAAATTAAATTAAATTAACACATCTTGTAAAGTTATTGAGATCTCAGTTTAACCATAAAACGAATTTGCAATTGTAATTTTATTGTTATGTCTCATGCCGGCCTGAAGATGACTGCCTTTAGTTGAAACATGTAGTCATGTTATTTGTGTTAATAAACACTAAAATAATAGGTCTGTTGATGGTAACTATATACTCAATTATATATCTCAGTTAGTGGAGACAAACAAATTTAATGTGACAGTTTTATAAATGAAACTGATGAAATGAGCATGTACTTTTACTCAGAACTTGTTCACATTGTCAGTCAATATTCCACTTTGAAATGTCCATCGCACATGGCTTCATTGTACAGTAAACCATTACCCAGTGCAATGCGGTGAGTAAATTTGCATTATACAAACTTAATGTCTCATGGGTTAAGTGGAGGTACATGAATATATGAATGGGGCCTCATAAAATCTTCCATTGTACATATGTATGTAGATTCTTACACACACACATGTGAATGACCAGCCCTTTATTTTATATGAAATAAAAATATTCTGAAACTGTAAACTTTATGACATTTATGCAGTAAATAAAAATATATTAAATGTTATAATTTCTTGTAAAGTAACTGACATACTTATGAATGACAATGCTCAGGACTTCTGTCAATGATAATGGTCATGGCAGTGACAGTGATGCATGTGACAACTGGGGGCTAATTGGTCAATATGGCTGGATTATTAGGATCATTAGGCAGTTTGACCTTAGACTGTGCTGAAACGGATGCAGACTGCACATACTTACATTTTCTTCATTTGGCAAGTAAGTGATTGTTCATATTTGTATTTTCATGTGTAACCCAACCTACATTAGACAAGGGTTTACTGTGCTTCTCTGTGCAGATTGCAGTTCCCAGTTTTAGGAAGTAAATACTCTTTGGCATTCATGCCTGCCCAGCATCATATTACATTTTATTATGTTACTCTTTAAGGACTCTTTGACAGAAGTTGTTTGAGGGAAGCTGTTTGATATAAGAATGCAATTAAGTTGGTCTTAGTCTGTAATTGACAGCATCAGAATTCAAATTTTCTTTTTTCAGCAGCAATTCTATCATGAGGAGACAAATTGATAGTGTTTTGGCCTTCAATGCCCAGGTTTCTCTCATAAATTTTAGTAAATATATGTGTCAAGTGTGATAAATGTTGCAGACACATAATGCCATGTTGTCAAAAGACAGTTTATGTCCCAGTGTAGAAAAAGAAAATGGTTGTGTAAACTCGTAATTCAAACACACTGACAAGCACTTTGCCTTTGATCAACCAATGTACAGCTGTGTCAATAGTAATGAAGTAGGGAGGTGTCCAGTATCTTCACAAAATATAGAAAGTATCTGGCTCTTAAGAGGCCCCCCTTGTATCAATTTACTGTCATAAGGTTGCTCAGCCAATGTATGTCTGTTTCAATAGTAATGAAATATGGACATATCCAATTTCTTCACAAATTACCGAAAAGTCTGACTGTTTGATGCCTGCCTTTTGCATATGTACAGTAATAACGTCATCTATCATGTCATTGAGTCTGTTAGACATTCTGTTCGTTGCAAGTTGCTGACAGTAATTGGATGTGAGCTAGGACACTTTAGATTTTTATTCTATGCCAGTTGTGATGCTGTTTAACTAACCAGTTATGCTTTTGGCCCTGTTGATGCACGTGTCTTTAAATTTCTGCCATGGGATTTTATTTTCATTGAAATAGAATATACAAAATTTTAAAAACTCTATTATAATGCTGTGTCTCGTGACAGTGTACATTTTGGTAACTGTAATGTCCTTAGTTTATCTGGCCCATATCATTGATCACTTCCTATTGCCTGCCTTATCACATCAAGCTTGGCTAATTCAGTGAGCCTTCTACACTTGATCTGCTGCAGACATTTTTATGTCTGTAGTCATGAAGTCAGTCAGTCAGTCTCCAGTCACAGTGGGAATCCTACAAGAAGTGTTGCAAATTCAGATGAAAGTTGCCTGATGTGCCTGCTCCAAACATGAAAATTACTTTCAAGTACGTGATGGCTTTGAGCCAGAGGTTCAATTCTAGACAGGAACAGAACACGCAAAAGACATGCTAACTGATGAAAAACTGGATGGAATTGCTACTAGATTGGAGACATCTCCAAGAAAGTCACTGGTTCACCTTGCACACCAAAAAGGTGTGTCTGCATCATCAGCATGAATTGCATTGAAACTGTTCTTTCTGTATCAGTGTAAGACTGCTGTTATTTACACGCTGTATGACAAAGATCAGAAACAAGAGTACCTTGATGTGGTGCATGATGGAGACATAGACCCCTTACTCATACTTTGGTGTCATATCAATGTATATGTTGGCTCTCAGAATAACATCTATTGGTCTGCAGAAAGTCCCATGGTAGTCCATGATACAGAGGTTAGCATGTGGTGTGCTGTAAGTGCAACTATGACTATTGTCCTTGTCCACTTTTCGTAAGACCATAAGTCAACACAAATATGATACACATTGTGAAACCCTTTTTTGATCACCTATCCTGTGGTGGCCTCCACATTCATTACATCTGAACCTATGAAATAAGTTTTTACTTGTGGTGCTTGTTAAAGCATGAACTATTTTTAGTGCCTTCGATAAATATGGTGAGTAAAAACCTAGTATTAACTGCAACACATCCACGTTAAATTTTTGGACCCCACCTGATGGAAAATTGGAATAGCGGCAAGCAGTGTGGTGCCTGTTACCATACAAAGTGGTCTGTGAATTGACCAACAATGTGGGCAGATAAACCAAAGACCCTGTATCTTATTGCTATGAAGTACTCACTGACAGTTGTATATGATTTGTTCCACTTCATAGGATGATGGCATGGTTTGTTGCTTTCAGTATACCATGTGTCTGTTTATGTTTGTTTGATATTCCACATGCAATACCAAAGCTCACAAGCAAGTGTTAGTAAATGAATAGATTTACCACAGTTTATGAGAGATGATATTATCTGACTCTCTTCTCCCTTTGAAGAACAAAACCCCATGAAGAAAGTTGAAGGATTATCATCCAAAAGATGGCATTTTTTTCTGTCAAGTTTTATGCTGCAAGTTCATGTAATGTGGAGAAAATTTAAAGGTGTCATATTGGTTATGTTTGTCTGACATTACCATCTGTCATAATTACACATGGTGATGTTTTTATTGGTACAAGATGGGCTTCATTTGCCTCAGTCTGTAGAATTAAAATAACTCAAAACAGGCAGGAAAAGTTAAGAGGTAAATTGGTTCTTGCATTTGAAATGTGTCTCCATAATGTGTTGCTTTATGAAGTTCAGTAGAGAAATGAGGTCATTTCTTCATTCTTCTTTGTAATCCTTTGTTTGTTATTAACAGCTGTGTTTCCTGTGGGTAATGTGTCATATGGAAATGGCTATGTATGGTACTGTCCTTCAGTTAACAATGAGAATTGTTACCTAATGCAAGAAAATGTGTTCTGTTTCTAGGTCTATGGAATCATGTGTTTCTCTTCTCCAACCTCTCTCTCTTCATCCTGCTGCCATTTGCGTACCTGTTCACTGAATCTGAAGGTTTTACAGGCTATCGCAAGGTGAGAAATATTATCCAAAACTTGCCACAATATTGGGTATCAGAGTGCTTAAACTATGTTGGTCTTCTGGGCTACATATTCACACAAACTCTGTAATTGTAAGAAATGATGAATGTGTAAGTTTCTTACAATGCATGTCTGAATCTTGTTCAGTCAATTTAAAAGGGTTATGGAAAAATGGAAGGCAGTGCTGTATTAGTGTGTTCTCTTGTTTCTGTTACTTTGGTTATTAGTTAATGAAAGATCTGTTATTTGTTATCTGAATGTAATGTATGTTTTAACACCATGCTCAGCAAGTTATGATACGCGTATAGCATTCGTGTACTCACGTGATTTATGCATTCTGAGTTTAGATTCTGAACTCCCTAGAAATTGTCTTTTATACCACAGAAACAGTGAAGTTGTTTAAAAATGTAATTGCGTGTTTCTCCACTAGGTATGCTACAAAGTATGTGATCTGCATTCAGTGACTTTGCAGTTCAGTTAACTGGTATACTGCACTCTGTGTGCACACACCCATGTGTTCGTGCATGTGTGTGTGTGTGTTTATGTTGGGAAAGAGGGGGCATTTTCTTTTTCACGTGCATGAAACTGTCATAAGAGTAAAATAAATTGTTGGCCAAATCTACAACACACCATTGTCTGCCTGTACCTATTGCTGCTGTAACTTGAAATTGCATTTTACTGTTTAGTTCTTGATTAAATATCTTACCTTCTAGTTCCATCTTCCAGTGTTTTGGATGACATATCATGTGAAGATACTAATGAAAATTGTTTCATCTGTGGGGTTTTAGTTGGATGGTGAACTTTCGAAGTGTCACTCTTTACATCATCAGCATTTTCTTAACCTTTAAAGATGAAAATAAACCTGAATTATATTTAAGATCAAGTTTGTACCATGCAGTGAACATGCCCCATCTCTGTTATAAAAGCCAATCAGTGCTGTATAGGGAAATAATCACTGTCTCTTTTGAGATGAATACAAAACACAAAAATAAATTATGTGTGCCAAAAGGAGAATCTCTGAGTGTGAAACCTGGAGGTACGTAAAGTAACCACAAGGCTTTAAAGGGTTAAAGGGAAAGATGATTTTATTCTTGTTTTATTTCTTACATTGGTATCATGACAGGTGAGAAATTGTGTGAAATATAAAGGAAGTCATATTTTTACAACTTTGGCGTATACAAAGACAACAGGCAAAACTCTTTTGGCAAGTAGCAGAGTAGTTAGTACTGTACCAACAGCATTGTGTTTTATGCTTTGAAGACTGATGGTTTGTTCATTACTTTGCAGGGTTTGATGGCAAGAGTTTATGAAACATTCATAGTTCTGTGCCTGCTAGCAGTTGTGGTGCTGGGGATGACGTATATTATATCTGCACTTATTGACAAGGAGCAGTCTAACATACACACATTGCTCAGTAAGTAGCTGATACCCACGTGATAATGGTACTTTACTTTGCCTTTAGTACTAGTCTTTACTTATTACAATTCATGTGTTTTATGTTGCAGATTTGTGGAGTTACTATTTACCATTCCTGTATTCATGCGTATCATTTATTGGTGTTCTTATGCTGTTATGTAAGTAATATGAGATTCTACTTTGATTTNATCATTTATTGGTGTTCTTATGCTGTTATGTAAGTAATATGAGATTCTACTTTGATTTTAATTGTAAGAATATTTTACTCCAAGAAGCACAAAGTAATAAGGAAGCGTATGAAATTACATCATGGGAGATTTTCGTGATCTTAATCCATTTTGTGGTAGTGTTGTGGTGGGCAAATTGACCTTGAAATAAATAACAGAGCACAGGTGTGAGCAACATGAACTGTGTACAAAAGGGATTACTTGGGAGACTGAGATGTGGATAGTAGGATAGGGTTAACAGGAAAATAAGGCTGAAGATTTCGACTGTTCGAGGCTAGTATCCAAAATAATTATGACCTGTTATGTTGCATAACAATAGGCAACGCCTTGAATACTTGAGGCATATTGGTTGTCCATTATAGGTTATGTACAAAAGAATTAATTAACTATAATTGTAATTAAGTATATGCCCATTAAGCCTGCCTGGTATCAACTCAGAATGTAAGTTATGGTCAGTCTGAAGGAACTGACATTAAAAAATCTCTTATGACCCACACAAGCGGGCACATAGCTATGTGGTACCAGCTTACAATGGTCAGTTATGTATGCATGCGATATAGGAATAATGATTGATTGAAAAGGAGAATTGATTCTTGTTTGAGTGAGAGGTTGAAATGTACTGTTGGAGATAGCTGTTAAATCTTATAGTGATTACTTTGTCTTTTGCAGTGTGTACACCTCTGGGTTTTGTGCGTTTGTTTGGTGTGGTTGGCCAGTTTCTAGTAAAGCCTCAGTTCCTTCGTGACCTGGATGAAGAGTTCTTTGTTGCCCGGCTAGAGGAAGATTCTGTAAGGCGGCGACTTCACCACGCGACAGCTACAGGCAGATCCTATGTATCGCCTGCACCCATGTGTCCCCTGCCCATTAGTCCAGGCTGTGATGATGATGTTACAGACAACACTCCTGATGGCCTCATGACACTTCAAAATGGAGCACTTCAGTCAGGTCTTGGGGAAAGACTGTATGAGATCCAGTTAAGGAGGAAAGTTTTAGGTAATCATGTTACACACCTTTGCAGGGGAGAGGATTTGAATGACCATATGAAGATAAGTGGCGTTTTCTTTGTCACTTCTTGTTCCCCAGAAAAATTCTGTCTTAACATTGTAAAATAAAGACTTGGAATTTTTTATGCGTTCAGTGCCAAATCTGTTTGCATGTTCCGTTTTTAAAACCAGTGAATGAGTCTGAGTGGAATTTTCTAAGAATGCCTAGTGTAAAGGTGTTGTTAGGTGCAGTAAGTAATTCATACACTGCGTGGAACTTGCTCAGCACACATATAATACTTCTGAAACATGGCTGATTGTATAAGAAGTGTGTAAATATATGTATATGATTAAGATATAACTTTCATGTAAATACTTTTGTAGGCATATAATGAATAGATTTTAACAAAAATATATTTTTGTATTCACTGCAGTATTTCTACTTCTGGGTAGTTTTTTCAGTAATTGATTTGTTTCAGCAGTAAAATGTAAAGACCAACAGAACATGCAGCATCGAAATATTATTCTGAGAAGTGGTCCAGTGTAAAATTTTTACCTCAGTAAGTTTCTAAATTTTGCCATGTAATCACAAAGCCTCAAATGCTGGGGCTGCTTCCTTCCACAGTTCGTATACTGAATTCTACCCAAATCAAGATGTTTTGTTTCCTCGAGGCATCAGGGTCTGTTACTGATGTAATTCGCACTAGCTGAAGACAAATTTCATGAGCACTGTGTACTAATTTCAGTCATTTATACTGGGCTCACTGTAACTATAAGCATGATAACCTTTACCAAACGTCATGCGAGTGAGTGTGGAATAGTACTGCATGTGTGTACTGCAATTCCTGTGGTGTCCATATGCTGTATATACTGGGCTAGCTGTTTCTACCACATCTTTGTCATTTTTTCGTGTGTGATATTTAAAAAGTTTGTAAGTTGCTAAGATTATATTACATCAGTCACAGATGAATAAATAAGTATGGGGTATCAGTGGAGTGATACTGACAGGGCAAGTTGAAGTGGTCTGAAAATGCCTGTCTTATAGACACTTGGTCTACCACAAATCCCACATGGGTTCCTGGGATTGACGTATCCATGTCTAGAGGCCAGAAACTAACTGCTGAGCTGAGGCTGTCGCCTCATCTTTGTCATACAAAGATGGTAGTTAAATTTCAAAATGATAAAGCAGTAAATTGGTGTAGGTACATTTGCGTTTTCCACATATGCTTAAGAAGCATTGATCTTAGCTTTCGATTTTTTTTTACCCTTTTAATTTCCATCCTCCGTACACTAGTTTGTTCTGTAACACATTGTTGAATATAAGTGACCTTACATAAATTATATCATCCCAAATCACAAGTCATCTTAAGATGTTTTAACCTTTGTTGCTGGAACTAAATGCCCATAGTGATCTGCAGAAGACCAGAAGTTAAACTGGGGCTGCATAAAAGCAGGGATAAGTGTGTAATGTTTGGTGTTTTGAGCATTACATGTATGTATGCACGTATGTACGTATGTATGGATAGATGGATGGATGGGTGGCTCTGTGTGTGTGTGTGTGTGTGTGTGTTTGTGTGTGTGCGCGCGCGAGGGAGAGAGAGAGAGACATTCGGTGCCAAAGGGTAAATGTTATGTACTCCGTGTTTCAGTTGGGTATCTCAGTGGTGTACTTGACCATTTTTATGCTAATGTAACATTTACTACTTCTTTCTCAGGCCAGGAGATTCTTATAATTGCCATTTTCAGAAAAACCTGCACATAGATAAGTACAGATGTAGTGAACCTGTAATGCAGGTGGCCACAAATCCTGGGCCCCAGTTCACCAGGACAACTAACTTTTGTACCATGGCATCTAATATTTTTGTGTCATCAGTGTGGAACTTGCTTCATGTCACACTTCAAGCACGTAGGATTTTGAGATAGCTGCTGCATTTTTGGAAAATTTGTGTACCCTTTCCTTAGTGTGATGGACGTTGATATACAGTACACATGCAAATAATTAAAAAAAAATCTGGATCCAGTTTCAAAAATTCCATTTCAAGACCACTCTTGTACTTGTGTTGTTGCACTGTGTTCTGAGGTTAAGAATGTGTGTGTGTATGTGTGTGTGTGTGGGGGGGGGGCATGCTCGCACACGTCCCTGTGTGTACATTTATTGCATGACGGAATGAACAGCTTCAAAGTTATTGTGTGGTGTTTAGGCAAACATGATTTTGTGCTGTGTTCCAGGGTTCTGAACTGCCAAACCAAAACCACTTGTGCATTTATATTGTAATAATCTGGGCAGAGGTTAAAATACATGGAACTTTACCTCTGTTCTCACTATACATATTTGTGGCATGGTGCTCAGACACATGGACAATTTTCCCACGCAGTGATTACACATTCATATTCAGTAGTCATTAGTACCTGATTAATGTGCTTTGATATAGTGATATACTTTTCATTTTCTAGACAAACAAAGACACACGTCCTCCCTTCAGAGGAACCTGGTGTACCCAGTGGCCATGCTATTGCTGTGTGCACTGACAGCAATCACAGTGCTTATGGTACTCCAAAATACACTGGAGCTGCTGATAGGAATAAAAGCACTTCCTCTGAGCACTAGAGTAAGTCAGCTAATACAGGACCATTAATTTATCTGACCCATATTTTTGGTCACTTACTGCTGCTATTCCAGTTTGCCATGAGTTGGTGTCTGTGTGTTTTAGTTCAGTTTGTTGCAAGTAGGATTATATTCACCTTAGTTAAAGAATGTGCTGGAAGTGGTTTCCTTTGGCTCAGAGATGTGAGTCACATCTAACAAAGATGTTGTTATTGCATGTCAAAGTTTTGGTGGTCTGACTAAAAGCACTACATTATGAATGCTTTCTTCCACTCTTCTTCACCATGAACATTATTACAGCACGCTGAGGCCTTGCTTGGTTACTCATTGTGGCCAGCAGTTCCTACAGACATGACAGGAAGTGACCAACAGTATAGGTCAGATACAGTAATGCTGCTTTATAAACCTGTGGTAGAGGCACTTGGTGATTTAATTTGTGTACAACTAAGTGACAGAACTGAGTGGAGCACACAGGTTTTGTTTAAAATTTTATATCTTGTCTGAATAAATTCTTCATCTAGCATCATTTGCATTGTATATGGGTACATGAACACAAGGTCTGCAGTCTTTTCTTTATTCTCACTGTCTTTCCTGTTAACTTACATGGCTGCTCTTCCCTCTCTTTTTGATGTCTTGACTGGCTGACATGTTATGCTAGGTTGTCCCATAGGTCTTTTTTCTCTAAGTTTTAATTCTGACACACTTTTGTTGTCATAATCCCATTCATTTTATTGTTTTTGAATCATTTGGTATAACAATTAAATATAGGCAGTTAAAATGACACAAATAAATGCTGAATGACTGAATTTTTTCCACCATATTGATTGCATGGGGGAGTTTTAAGGGTTATATATTATAATTTTGGCGTAATTCATAATTAATTTGTGTGTTTCAGCAATTCTCATTAGGTATTAGTTCTTTATCAAAACTTGGCCCAGTAGGGGCAGCACTGGAGATAGTACTGATATTCTACCTGGCTGCCACATCATCTGTTGGACTCTACACTTTACCGTTCCTATCAAAAATGAGGCCAAGGACCAAAATGACCCCACTGACTCACATCATAGCCAACTGTGGTCTTGTGTTGATACTGAGTTCAGCATTGCCTCTCCTGTCACGCATTCTAGGTAAGAATATGTCAGCACTGAACCAAAGGTCCTGAGTCCATAGAGGAAGTAATGTGGTAAAATAATAATTTTATGTTTAAATTATGAGTGAAACAGATAAATGTGCTTGAGCAGAAGCACCTGTCAGTGTATGTAAAGGTAAATATTCACCCTTTCCTTGCACTTTTTTAATTTTACTGCTGGACTAGACTCAGTAAGAAGACAAGATTTTACTTCAGGGTATGATTGGCTGATAACACTACATTAACCAAAAGCAAAGTCTCACAAAGGGATTTACTTCAGGAGAAGTCACACACAGAAGTGATGGTACATTTTTTAAACTTGTAGTCGTAGAATTCAAGCACTGATAGCCTGAATTATACAGGCAGTTTAAGACATTGCATATGCTGCATCAGGTGATACCTGGCTCTCCATCAGCACTTCAACAGTGTATTTTAGAGGACGATGCATATTTGGAAAATAATTTTTGAAGAGTAACTTAAATTGTAATTGCTCCCTTAATCCATGTGTGTGTATAATATTTAACACTTTGATTTAAAAAGTTCAATATTTATTTTATTTTAAAAATTGTAGTGTGTGTACGGACCACTGTACAAGAAGTATGGTGTATGAATTCCACAATGTTGCCTGTGTTTCAGGGTTGGGACTGATATAGGATTTTGGGGGATCCAGGTTTTACCACAGCATGGATACGTTTCCAAACCATAATGAACTGTCACTGTCCATTGTGGGACTTTGAACTTCGAATTAGGTTGGTTTCCCTGATTGTATTAAGGATGTTTTGATGCCTTCCCTAATTCTGGTTAAGGCTGTTCTAATGCCATACAGACCATCTGTATAGATCAAGTTCCTGTTCCTTGACAGAGATGAGGTGGCAAGATTTTGAAAGTGACAATCGGTTAATAGTAATGTGAACACAGATGTGTAGTGTCTTTATTTCGTACATTACATGTCAGTTTGAGGAATTTTGTAGTAAAAGCACCAGCAAGGAAACTGACAGGAACACTGCCATACACATGATCTTAAGACAGTTTTATTGCTGTGTTTTAAACACTTGATGCTGCTAAGATATAAGATTTTGAATTTAGCACTCTTGTTATGCCTAGAGGTTTCATATGCTGTGTTTACGACATTCTTATGAAAACTTCCCCAGCATATCAAATGTTTCCAGTAAAATAAAATGACCCTGAAATGAGGTTTGTTATGTTTAATCAGATGTGTAATACCCTGTTAATGTGTTAGAATTCAGGCTACTGAAATGTCTGGATGACCATACATACAGATCAGGTCATCTATTTCTCTGTGAGTAGTCTCACTATGGACACAAGGCGTGAATTCAGGAAATGAGCAGGTGATAGATGGGTTACTTCAGAGACCTGACTGTGTATGCGACAGTGTGCAGTGAGTTGTATATACACAGTCTGACAATTATATAATGCGACTGATTTTATTTTGACCAAGATAGAAGTGCCATCTATGAACCAATGCATGCCATCCATGTGCCCAACCTTCGTCTGTAATCTGGCAACACCGCAACGCCCCACGCTGAGCATGACAGGAAATATGGCGCCATGGTGTGCAGGTAGTGAGAGGACGTAGTCACAGTAGCGGCATGGAGCAGAGAGCGAACATTAAATTCTGTTTTAAACTCGGGGAAAACTGCAGCTGAGACTGTGGAATTGATGAGACAAGTGTATGGGGATAATTGTTTATCTCATGCACAGATATTCAGGTGGTATGCACAATTCAAAAGTGGTGTGGAAACGACTGAAGATGAAGCCAGGCCTGGGTGTCCATTTTCTGTCCGTAATGAGGGACTCATTGCAAAAGTGAGAGAACGAATACAAGAAGAACGTTGTGCGACTGTGAGAATGATGGCTAATGAGTTTGGTGTTAACAGGGAGATGATTCGTCAAATCTTAGTGGAAGACTTGGGCAAGAGAAAGGTTGTTTCCCGGTTTGTGCCACATTCATTGTCTGATGATCAAAGACACGAGCATGTTCAGTACGCAAAAGACATCATTAAAACTGTTCGTAGAAATAAAAATTTCTTGAATTCGATTATAGCAGAGGATGAAACTTGGTGTTTTCGCTATGATCCCACAACTAAACGCCAAAGTGCTGAATGGAAGTCACCAGCATCACCAAAAGGCAAAAAAGTTTGTCTCCAAAAGTTAAAAGTGAAGACAATGCTTGTGTGTTTCTACAACAGCAAGGGAATTATTCACCACAGGTTTGTCCCTGAGGGACAAACTGTCACTGGAAGTTTTTATTTGAGTGTTCTGGAACGCCTATGGAAGAGGATTCACTGTGTCCGGCCTGAGTACTCACCACCAGGCAGTTGGATCCTTTTTCACGACAATGCACCGGTTCACCGGGCAGTTCTGTACAAGAATTTTTAGCCCGAAAACAAGTGTGCATGCTCAATCATCTGCCCTACTCCCCTGATTTATCCCCCTGTGATTATTTTCTGTTCCCCAAACTGAAGTTACCATTGAAAGGGCGCCTCTTTGAAGATGTTCAAAACATCCAAGGAGCTGTGACATCGAGTCTTGGGGCCATACCACAAGAAGATGTGCAGAGGTCGTTCCAGTCTTTGCTAGATCTTGCCACCCACTGTATCGATGCAGAAGGGATGTACTTTGAATAAAATACAGATAGTACTCAAGTCTTTTGTTCCAGTTTTATTCTATAACCTCAGTCGCATTATATGATTGTCAGACTGTGTATGACTTGCTGAAGTAACCCAGTTCAGTTTGCTTTTTATCACTTTGTCCACCTTTTTTTGTGACCTGCCTGCTCAATGGTTTGAGCGAAAGGTCAGTCCTTGATGCACCACGCACCTGATAAGTCCTCATTTCTGCCTTCTGAATTATTCTTTAATGTCATATTTGCTATCTAAATTTTGGAATTTTGAACTGGAGCTCTGGATACCCCTTGCTTGGTTTGATACGGCACCTGCCAAAGTTCTGTCCGTATAGCTGTTAGGTGGTATTTTCCTCTGCTGAGCTGTGGTCCCACCATAGGTATATTGTTAAGATCTGTGCGTTGTTATAATTCTGTTGCAACCTTCAGCATGTTTAATATTTTGTTGTGTTATGCATCAATTTGTATTTTCTTATGTTACATTGTGTTGTTTGTTGACACTTCCTGAATCCCCTCCTGCTGTGGGTGTACACATTAACACACTACTCCCTTTTCTTTCCACCATCTGCATATTTACTATCTGTTCCCTTGTGAATCAGGTACAGTGTATATCTTCAAGTGATAGGATGACTAGTGAACAGTGAATTGGAAATTCTGTCGAAGCAATCGAAAGTACTAATCTGCCAAGAGTAAAGTTACTTTTATGTATTTTTAAAGTTTATTTAATAATAGGTTGCTGAATAATTTGAAAGCATGTGGAAGGAAGCAGTCATGACATAATTTCAGTAGTAAGGTAAAGTAAAGTTTGGCCAGGGGGAGCAGAGGCATAGGTCCACTCATTCTTAACCTTGACACTAGTTGGAGGTGAGTGGTCAACTTCACATGATGGCCACATAACTCCGGTGGAAAGAAGCCCAGGTGCACACTGAATGTGAGGTTGGGCAGGCCCCAGAGCCCATCTGGACATTATGGAGAAGAGAGATTCCTCGTTTCTGCCAGGAATCGAACCGCAAATCATCTGCTCCATAGCCTACTAACTATACTGGCTACACATGCTGGCTTAATCCCTCCATGCACATTCTGGGACTGTAAGGTAGCATTCTGGAATGTGCGTGGAGGGATTAATAAAAAACACATGTTAGTCATGTTGGCCAGTTGTCAGGCTAAGATTTGACAGCCTTCCCAGATACGCAGCAGGAAGTACTGGTACCCATTGGCCTCCTAATTCAGTGTGTGATGAATCTTGAGAAGTGCTCATCTGATCACGATATTACCCATGGTCTTTTGAGCCGCAGGATGTTCGCAAGATGCTACTGCTTGAGCATATCGCAAGCGATATGAATCTAGTTGATGCCTTCCTCCCAGGTTTGTTAAAGATACATTTTAATAGGAGTGTTATCAGTTTCCCAAGCAATCTGCTTTTTTTTGGGTGTATGATGCTTGGTAAATGACTATAAAACACCAGCTGTGAGCAGCTGAGAAAATGGAATGAGGTGAAACATGCATGGATATGCAGCAGCAGGAGAGGACACATTTATCACAGCTGGATCCTGACACAGTAGGGTTTATGGGAAATATTGATTGAATCTTGACTTTTTTTTATCAGATCCTGTGTGCAATAAGTGCCGTGTTCATGTGCATACTTATAGTATGCGCATGAACACTGCGAGTGGTGTTCAAGAAATGTGTGTTGCTACTGTGTCACAGTATGTTCAATGATTTATATGAAGTGTATTTTCATTTTTAGTCAAGTACATGACATTTTAATTCATAATTACAGGTATCACAAATTTTGACCTCCTGGGTGATTTTGGACGTATTGAGTGGCTGGGGAACTTCAGGATAGTCCTCCTGTACAACCTTGTGTTTGCCACTACAGCAACTCTCTGCCTTGCCAACAAGTTTACTGCCACAGTCAGGAGGGAACTTTATGCTCGGTACGATGACCGTCCAACACACGGTATTTGTATATTCTAATTTGTAAAGTAAGGTAACATTTTGTGTCCTAGGATGTTTGACGGATGAAGTGACGGCCTCAAGAGAGAGGGTCAGATGCAACAGCAGTGTGTATAGCAGCCAGAACCAAACTGTGTTTCACCTGTATCACTGTCCCCATGGGCACAAGGAAAATAAACTAATACACTGTGTCAACCCAAACATCAGCAGCACAAAGTTTAACACTGCATTGACACTGACAAATAATGTTGATAGTTTGGACAGTACGCACTAACATGCCACATGTTCAACCCCGCTGTTACTGTTCTTCACGTCTTGCAGACAGTTACATGACTTTGTCCTGGCTGTTGTATCTGTTGAAATAAAAATTGCGTCAAGACTTTTTGGCTTAGTGACTTTATAAAAATGACAAACAGATAAGAACATATACTTTTATGACTGACTGTTAATACATACAGTGTCAGTTTTATTTATACCTTATGCAGTTATAAATAAACATTTTAAAATATTCACTCAGTATGAAGTTATGTGCCATGTGTGGAAATGCCTTAAGCTCCTTCTTGTCGATTGATGCTGCTGCTCTGACCAGTTTCCGTAGCTTGTGATTCCAAATGACAGGGCATGTCAGATACTGTATTTCAGAGGAAGCTAGACAGCATGTCTTTGTTACCAGATGGGTGTTATTTCACAATGGAATGTTAATATAAGCAATTAATATTTGACAAGGAGGCCCATTTTTTCCAGCTAGTAGTTTACACTGTATTAAGCATGTATATACAGTTGCATTTGTGTAGGTACATAGGATTATTGTTTGCTTCAGCTGTCGGACATTGAGGGATGGAGTTAAGTCACACTACGAAAATATTCATACGTCACTCATGATATTCATTTTAATTTTCAACAGATCATTTCCATTCCAGCACTGTGTTAATTCTCAGGGATGTGTGTTTATGCACATGTGTGTTTAAACATGTGCGCGCGTGCGTGTACATGTTATTTATCTCAATGTATAACAATGATTTATTTGTTCTTGATCTGCAAAGAAGAGGAGTTTGATGATTATGGTCTTCTGGGGTGTGATACCTTATATTTTGGTAGATAGGTACCACTTTTGTTCATCATTGGCTGGAAATTCTGATGTAGCAGGTGCTCGATATGCTGTGGTTCTTGTGTGTGATTTGATGACAAATAATTTACAAGAGATGAGATTGAAATTCAGCACATTTACATTTAGTAGCATTACATATTAGCCTTGAAGGAGACAACATTTTCATTTTATTGTGAACTAACATCCCAAGATTTTCTTGCTTAAATCTAGCATTGTTTCACTACAGGCTAAAGAGCTTCGTGTTGACATTACTTCACAAACCACAAGTACGACACTTGACACCATGGGTCTCATCTAGCCCAAATTCCACCTCAAGGAAAGAAGACTGACAACAAAACTTGTGAGTATGTTTTATGATACACGCATCCTGTTGTAGCTACCATTTTTCATAACCATTCAGTTTAGAGCGTAATGTATGCAGTTTGTCATATGTTACATGTGCGTGTGCACGCACGCATGTGACATGAACCACAAAAGTTTTGTGATGCAGTGTAGCACAAAAGATCGATGATTGTCGAAGTGTATGGATCTTTGCAGTGTCCACCCTTCCTTATTCTATTCTATTCTATTCTATTCTATTCTATTCTATTCTATTCTATTCTATTCTGTTCTGTTCTGTTCTATTTGTGATGCAGTTACTCAAACAGTGCAAGAGTGACTGCCTCTCAGCTATTCATTTCCATTTGAGGTTATCCAAAGATGAAGGCACCAGGTTTCTCTGAATCAGTGGTAAATTTCTGCCAGACTACATGCCAACAGATTGCAGGAGACACAGTTCTTCATATTCTTTTCTTCATTCACTCTAGTATTCCATTCACTGGAAGCAACAGTATGGCTCATTTAATGGCATGGGCACTGTTTGTGTGGGTCGAGGATGTTTACAGGCCAGTCTTTGTCATGGGTGTGATGGATTGGCTGTACTGGAATGTTGTGCGGCTAAGTAATAGTGACATATGCTGTGTGTGTGTGGAATCATTCTCATGGAGAAACGGAAGTATTCCATTCTTCTCAGTAGCTTGGGCTAGGGACGTATTCATCTGCCACTCTTCTGAAACAGTGCACTGAGTTGCATTGGTGGCCACACAAATGCCTGTTGAATAGACAAAACCACTGTTGCTGGTTCATCACTGCTCAGTCCACATGATTTCATGAGGAGAGTGTTATGACAAGATTATCATGGCTGCCTCAGGTAATTTTCAGGATGATTTTGGTGTGTGTGTGTGTGTGTGTGTGTCTCTCTCTCTCTGATATCTCATGACTGTCAGAAAATAGGTGGTGATAATTGTTATCAAGTGACATAATTACTCCACCTCATTGTCATTCCAGATATACTTTTTTGGACTTCTGTTAAGTTGTGCCAAGCATGTTGACACCAGAAATTCCTCTCAGTTATCAAGTCAAAGAAAACTGAGTTGTGTATTCAGCGCAGATATGAAACTCAAAAAACAAGGCTGATGCTGTCAGTACACAACAAACAACACATTACTGGTGACAGGATTTGTGAATGTCAGAAAGTATTGTGGCTAGGGCTGTAAACGTACCTGTGGCTTGAAATGCATTCATTATAGTGAAACTTCATTATGCATACCAAAAAGGGGATACATAATTAACTGTTCAAGTGTGTTATAATGAGAAAGTGTGTTAACTAAATATTTGTAAAATGGGATTTGTTGTAGTCATTGTGGAGAAGAGGAATAATAAGAAAAAGAAAGACAAGGGAAGAGGACGCGTTGCACTGTGGTAGGGCTGTAGTAGCATTTTTCTTCAGGAGATTAGGTTAGAACTAAATCTTATGTTTGCCTTTTCCTTTTGAACAGGTAGTTCATCTGATGGGAAATTCCTGTCAAGATGGGCTATTGAGAAACAAGCCAAAGATTAAGGGCCTTGCAGAAAACTCTTTTTGTGATCAGTAAAATACAAACTCATGCTGAGGAATGGGATTATGTGCTGGTGTGTATAAAATGTTATGTTTTTAAACATAGGTTTACATATGGTTGGATGTGTTCTGTTATCTCAGACTGTTCATGTGGAAACAAAAGCTGAATGCGATAATTAGATTGAACTTTTACACTTTGAATAAAAAACAAAATACTCGTTAAGTTTTAGTACACCTCATTTCATTGTTGTTAATATTTATTTCCTGTTATGGTGTATTTGTTACAAACAGTTTGTGCTGTGAACATTTTGTGCTTATGGGGTAAATGTAGACAATTGCCAGTGAACATTAATTAATATTATACTTGTGTGTGTTCTTACTGTATGTTGTATTGTCCTTAGTAGCACTTAAAGCAATGTTTCTCTCATCCGTGATTTGGTACAAGACTGACCTCAATAAAGTGTTACTTTAATCTAAGTTGTGTACATATTTATGTGTACACAGGGTCACATTTTTGTGACCTCACCTGTTACTCTACACTCAGACTATTCAGATTAATGGCAAACAGCATAGTGATTACTAATGTACCAGTTTGCTGAGTTGGGGTGTCTATATTCTGGTTCTGTGCATTGCAGTTAAGTTTTAGGTGCATTCGCAAAATTACAGAAAGCGAGTGTTAGCTTCGTCTTGTCTGACTGTCCACATGAAACAACTTGGCTCCCACTGGACAGATTTTCATGAAATTTGATATCCAAGTATTTTTCAGACATTTGGCAAGAAAGTTCAAGTTTCATTAAAATCCCAACAAGAATAATGGGTACTTTACATGAAGACGTATATACATTTATGATAGTATTTGGCGGAATTCTTCTTAGAATGAGGAATGTTTCAGACAAAAGTTGTAGAGAAAATCATAACATACCTTTTATTTTCAGTAACTTTTTGCCAAAAGTCATGGCACTTATGTGATAATGTGGAAAAATATGGTAGAGCCAGACAATTTAGTATGGTGCATGCACTTTGCATGCTGGATAACTGATGTTATCGGCACACACGTAGCATTTCTAATACTTACTGCCTTTCCATGGCAACAATAGTTACTTGAACACGCCTCAGTGTTACATTATACGTGTATCATCTGTCTGATAGGCTTTACTCACCATATTTAAAAAATATGGTAGAAGTGGTTTCCTTGAGCTTGCAGTCATGTATTACATCTAGCAAATACATTGTACATCCATGGTGAAATTCTGAGTTGTTGCACTGTCTTGCTGAGACATGCTTGTGTGATGTTCAGATCAGACGAGAGATTTTCTTGGAGATGTTTCCAATCTAGCGCCAATTGTTTCTCCATTAGCATGTGTCTTCTGCATGTTCTGTTACTGTCTAAATTTGAACCAGTTGCTGATAACTTTTTCATGCATTAGTAAAATGTTTTCATTTTTGGAATAGGCACAACAAAGAAATTTTCATCAGAATTTACTCTGACTCCCCATGACAACCATATTTAATGTGTGTACCATACAGAAATCCACATAACAATTGTACATAACTCATGGGAACATCACAGCCTCTCTGATAAGCAGTTTGGGAATGAGCCAGCAAGTAGGCTGAGTGTATAACATGGGTGACCCACCAGGAAGCGAATAATGATCGTGGTCGTTAAAAATAATGGTGCTGTGTGACGTGTACATGCATATGTGTGTGTGTGTGTGCGCGCGCATGCATGAGTGTGCATGTGCTTGCATGTGTAACTTGCTACGTGGAAGACCATTAAAGGTATGTTCCATTTGGTTGTGTTATTTATGAAACTTGTACAGCCATCTCCAAGTATATTACTATTTTAATTCAAAATCGTACTTGTTGGGCATTCAGAATTATATCCCAAATGTGATACACAAAATGCACTGTGCCTGTCCCACATATCATGCTCAAAGGTTTGGGAACTTTTAACTCCAGTAGTTAAAGGAAAAGAAGCTAGTATACATGATTTTCCATTTGTTGATGGGCACTGCAGACCCACACTTTATGACTGCATGAAACTGAAGCAAAGTGCTCATGAAAGCCAGTCCCATGGTTTGGGGCTGTATGATACAAAACATAGTGTGTGAGCCTGTCTGATACTTTGTCCAGACTTAGACTCCAGAATAGTGGTATGTCTTCGACGACAAGGTCAGGTAGCTGAGGTATATAATGAGGCATGTCAAGGATACTGTACTTCTCCAAAACTTCATTTTGCACCAAATCTCAAAAGAGATAACAGTCCAACTTACAATACAGGTACAGAGCATTGCATACGTTTAACTGAAGGTGAAACGACAGGTGGTAATTTGGGGAGTCATTTATAGAATTTGTCTCATATTTAAATATTTCATTATTATATTCAAGACCATGTACTTGCATTGGTGACAAGTGTTGAAATGTGCTATTTATGTCTGAATTAATGACACAACTAGCAGCTCAAATTGTGGAGAGTAGAATATAAATATGAGCAGCAACAGGTGTGTGTCATGGCATAATTTGAAGCAGCATCCTGACATTTGCATAGACTGACTGAGGGCCATGAAAACCTAGGGATAACTGGTGTCCCCCACTGACATCGAACCGCACATCCCTCACCATTGAAATCAGAACTTAACATATGGGTAATTTTGTATAACCTATTTTATTTTTAGTTGTGAAAAAGCCACATGAAATGAGAAGGTACTGAACACAAACTAGATGTATATGGATGCTTTGTGGAATTTGATAAAGGTTGAATGCTGCAGGCCTGCATATCATTTCGAAATGCATTCTTCATGTTTATTGCAGATAGTTAAGGTAAAAGATCCGTGCGAACATTGAATGATCTGTTCCACATTTTAACATTCCAACTCTCAGGCGTCTAAATTCTATGCCTCTCCTGGATCGCCATGTCGCTTCCTCCTGCGTCGCTTTCTTCTTTCGCCCCGGGTTTTCATGACTTCCTGGATTGAACATCGTGGAAACATGACCTCACACTGTGAGTTACCCAGACCCATAATGGATGCTCGTAGGTAATCTAACATGGCGGCCGATGCATGCAGGGTTGGCGCGAATCGTCCAGCAACCCAGCTTAGACCCAGGCTGAAACAGAAGAAACGTATTTGTTGTTTTTGCAGTTACCAGATCATTTAGTGCAGCTGTTGGTGGTTGTCCAGTGTTTTGGTAGGTTCAAATGATGGTCTTTTGGGTTGTTACACTGTGTAGGGTAAAAAATTTGTACAGGCACTCCTCTGAAACGTCGTAACAGACTTACTAATCCACACCATTATATCCCAAAAGGCTGTTTGAGCATCATGTGCGATGAAAGCCTGAAAACTTACATTAGTGTTTTATCAACTACCTAATTCCATGTAGCACATCCCTTCTTTAGCTTGTGTAGAATTTATACAGAATTACAGAAGTCCTGTTATGGTGTATAGGCTATTATTTTAACTTGATTGCAGGCGCACACCCAGGATTTTTCCTTGGGTGGGGAGGGGGGTGGCTGACCCTGAGTCTATATATAATTTGTGTTTGATTTTGAAGATTGTGTTATAAAAATCATGTTGTAAGTACAACATAACACTGCCTGCAACTGCATTTATATACATACAAATATAACTGCATGTTCCATGACCCAATCACAGTGTTCCATCCTATTTTTTTTAGTTTTAATTTATTTTTCAAAATTCTAATATACTAGTCATCAGCCGACTTAAGTGTCTGATTTCGGCTGAAGGGTAAATCACGCAAAACTTTTGATATCATAATATCCACAAAATATGGATTTTTTAAATTTCGGTGTTGGGGGATTTGGGGGGGCTGCCGGGCTGCAGCCCCCCCCTCTTCGGGGTGCGCCACTGCTTGATTGCGTATTATTTTCTTCTGTCTGTAGAGTGAAGGAACTCGTTTTTGATATTCCTGTGTTTATGTCTGTCTGTACGATTGCTGGGCCTGTTCTAATGTAAACACCACAAAAGGGGCTTTGGTTACGCGTCAGGTTAGTTTATCTCTGTTAAAATAAGACCTTCCACCACTGTACGTCTGCAGCGCCTCTGCCGGCCGAGTGCCGTAACAGGAAGTGGGTATAACAGGAAATATCCTGATTGCTTAGGTTCTTAATTGGTGATAAATCCATTTTATGTTTTGTTTAGATATGTGATATGTGAGGAAATAAAGGAAAGTTGTTAAACAAGAAAACAAAACGTCATTCAATATAGGAGAATACTTTGCATGATACCGGGGTGGATTTGCTGTTTACGCGCATGAATACATAAACCGGTCCATGTCAAGTGCACATAGGGAACTAAGAAACAGTGTGGTAGATACCGTTACCGTAAGCATAACCCCTATTTATAATGTAAGGTGTCAGTTATTGAGCCCAGCGATGCCTTAAAACGCGGAAATGGCTAGATGGACCAAGGGACGCCCTTAGCTCGTTGCTTGGTTGGTTGTTCGTAACGGTAGACTGCAACACAAGGACATCCGACAGGAAATCCACCGCTATTAAGGTAGGACAACGCCATTTGTAATCAAGCCAAATAACGTATCATTGGTGAAATACGAGCAGTCGATCACAGCTATGTTTGTAATATCTTCCTGTGTATTATATTGCAACATGTTTCGGTTTTTTGAAATAAAAGTCATCCTTCATCAGGCAGTGTAAAGTACTTAAAGCTTATCACATACAACACAAAATGTTTATTTTTCGTGTAGATGAGATCTCAACTTTTGGGTCCTATGTGCGTCATAACATACTGAAATTTATCAGAGGGAAGTTTTTTGTAGCTTGCTTCGCAATTTAAATAGGGTACATTAAATGTCGGAGTTTTAAGCTGGCCCAAAGCTAAATTGACGGTACTGTGATCAGTGACTGTCTTCTGGACACCAGTGGTATTGTCCTCGTCAGGTAACTTGATCCCTGGTAGCGCGTCAGTGAAGAGGCAAGGTGGCCGGGGGGGGGAGCACAGTGCCATTGTCTGATAACTCTTGCGACTCTGCTGTTTCGTTTAAGCGAGGGAACAAAGTGGCGTGTCAAACATTTCTAAAAAAGTAATTCAAAGCAAAGAGATACATTATTAGCATGGTAATCGTGCGTTGCTCTGAAGACAGACAATGTAGTCCTGCTCCCAACAGAATAGATGTTTCTGGAAGAGGTATAACATTGCTTAGCCGTGCCGATGGGAGCGAAGCAGCGGCCGGACCGTGCCGACTACAGCTGTGTGTAGTGTTAGGGAGCTCAGGTATCAAGTTATCTAGCTCTATAATTACCTATAAAACTGCCAAAACGTGTCCAGCTACCTTTATGTGACTTATAAATAGTAGACAGTAAATTATTTCGTAATTGCACTGGGGAGACTGGGGGGGGGGGGGTGGAATCTAGTCGCATTTTAAGTTGAAGTTGTATAAGCTCGAATCAAAGAGGCTCTCATGCAGGAGCGTAGCTAAGTTTTGTTATGAACTTAAAAGATCACAATTATCTGTCGAGTTCCCTTCTATTTCGCTCAGTACTTTAAAATTTGTCGAGTGCAGGAGATCATTTTCTTTTTGACATAAAATATTCATTTTTCCGCCCGCTTCGCCGCCCGTTGGACTCGGCCGCCCAGAACGGTGGCACCACTCGCCCCATCCCTAGCTACGCCGCTACTCGCATGTCCCGATTGTCCAACAAAATCTTTAACGGTGGGGGAAAGTGCGGCCGTTCATAACCTGTATTGTAACAGCAATTTTTTGAGGAAGTGTGAGAAACTGAATGAAAATTATTTGACGTATTATCCCGACGTTTGCCTGGAGAGACTAAAGAATACAACCTAAAAGTCGGTCAGCATAGCCGCTATCTGGGCCGAAATTTGAACCGGAACGTGCCGAAAATTAAACTCTTGTCTGTAAGGATTGTTAATACAGGTCATCCGCTTTTGCGACGTTGATTCGATGCATGTTGGTTGCGGTGTCGGTGAGAGAATGTGTAGTCCTATTAAATTAAAACTGACGTACGTGCTGCCGTCAACCACAGCACATTTTAGAATGGTCATTTTGACCGAAACATGTAGCATGTATTGACAAAATTAATAAACTTTGTTGTGGTTGACAGCAAAAGTATGTAAATTTTAATATAATATACCACAGTGGGATGAATTACACAAAACTAATCGTGGTTCTATCATTTATAAGGCCTACCAGGGCTGTATTGTTGGAATTTAGGGTATAATTATTTTCTACCAGTTCCAGAACAGGGTGTGACCGACCCAGTATAAATGTGGTGGGTAATGGGGCTGTATTCTCTTACGATGGAAAATGGAGCTCTTCACTCAGCTGCAGCTAGTATCAAGATTAGGAAGGTGCAGTGTTTTCTTCCGTGATCTCATTACGTCATCCTGTGCGATGCTTGAAGTTGCGGAACAGGGGTTGAGAATTAGATATCCAGTGACGAGTTCGTCAGCTCTGGCAGAAGTCAGGCAGTGCTAGTGGAATACAGTGGTCCTCTGTCTTTTTGAAATTGCATGTATCTGGGACCTTTCCTGTTATAACCCCACCACTGTGTTGCCGTGCTTAGGTTAGACGTAAGGGTAGCCGCTTTGTGTCATGCGTATTTCCCCTCCCACCTTACGAGACGGGCTTAGGTTAGACGTCAAGCTAATCTGTCTCTGTCATGAGTGTTTCCCTCCCACCTTACGAGAGGGCTTAGGTTAGACGTCAGGCTAGTCCCTCTCTGTGATGCGTGATTCTGTCCCACCTTACGAGACGGGCTTAGGTTAGGTTAGGTTAGGTTAGTCTGTCTCCCGAAAACGTATCTCTTTTGTAGTCAAAACAAGAGTGGTGGGGTTATGACAGGAAAGATCCTGTGTCTGTACTTTATTGGCAGTAACTATGGGCTGCTGCTAAACAAAGACGGGGAACTGGCTTCAGTAAAAAGCAAGCCTAGTACACCACGAAGCGATGTCGGTGATTGCCACCATATCCAAAATGCTAGCAGTCAACAAAACTTAAGCTACTAATTATGTGACAGACCTATAGTAAAGAATTTGGTAGTCTATGTAGGTATGTAGCCGATGCCAGTGGCCGCGCGGTCTAAGGCATGATTCTGCGGCCGTTCGCTTGCCAGGATTGCGGGTTCAGATGCCTCCGAGAGCATAGGCGTCTGTCGTGAGTGTTGTGTGTTGTCAGGTAAAGGTCTCTGCGAACGACCGATCCCTCGTCCAGAGGGGCCCTACCGAGTGTGGTGTGTCTAAGTGTGATCGTGAAGCCTCGGTAATGAGGAGGCCCTGGCCTACTGGGGGCTGTTGGCGGCACTGGGGAAAAATTGTAGGTACGTAACAAAGGGGTGTGACTGAATTCCTGAAAAAAAAATGGGCACCTTATTGCTAATGTAGTCAGTACGTTGACTAGGCCGCGGGGTGGATGACTGGAAAACCGGTGTTGAATTCCCTGCTGGTTTGGAAATTCTGTTCACAACTGTGTCCAGTGACCACCGAACCTCCTATCCAGGAGGTATCGGGTGCTCTTTCCCGTGGGTAAAGCGACTGGGGCTTAGCTTCAAACCACTCACCTCCATCTCCAGCAAAATGTTAAGAAATTCCGGTGTTGTATCGTCGTAAGGTGAAGGTTCCTACTCGGCTGTAGCATCAGTCTCTCACCCTTTTTTGTCAAGTGATAAGGTAAATCTGCACGTGTGCTTCATTGAGTCCACATCATTAAGGCTTACCGTCGAGTACGATAGGTTATAAAAGCAGTTTACCTCCAGACTGGCAGCCAGATGCGGTCGGTGCCTTTCAGCTGCCTGGAGAAGCGGTTATTTTCACACAGAGTCTGCCGCAGGCACTCCCCGTCGTCATTCTGCATAGTGAGGAAAACTTCGATGGACTTTAGCACGCGCGCGGACATGGCGTTTAGAGTCTCCGTGGAACCGATATCGTACGGCGTCGCGCGCCGGGAACGTTGCCGGCCGACCTCTTCAGTTGTTGTGGGCGTTGTTCCGTTCTGTGAAGCGAATCGCAGTCTGTCATTTAGCGCTAATTGTGTTTGACTGAAGTAGCATCGTCATGGTAACGCATGATTTAGGCTACAGACCATCTGACTGCTTCTGTCTGCTGTCTGTTAACAATTAGGACGCTCTTTACTCATAGGAACACACAAGACGCACAGTACAGAAGTAAGGCCAGTCGCCGCCAATCGCAACAGTTCTCTATATGTTGCAGAGTTTTACTACGACTTGTTACGGCTCGTGTAAGAAAGAGCCATCACCAAGCTGAAAAGGTACCAAAGCAAAGTTGTAATGTACAGCACCTTAATTATTTTGCACTTTCCATGTATGCAGTTAACGTCGCAACTTACAGTACCATAAAAACTCATGATAAGCTGAAACCATGTGTTTTATTGTATTGTAATATGAGACCTCAACCGTGTACAAGAACAGTGTACAAGTAAAATAATTAAGGTTAAACCAAGACTTGAAAACCTACGTTATAATACGTGAAGCGATGTAAACCTATTACTATTTCATAACAACGGATTCTTTCTCACATGTTGTCTGACGCATGAAGTTGTCTGCTTGGTATTTATGAAGACCTTAGTGTAAGGCTCCACAGGATTAAATAAGAAGAAGATATGCGATGTTGTTACATCTTTGTTCCTTCTACGTAAGAAAAGTAATTCATTGCTTACTTCTCGCGGTGTGCATTCATATGTCGATTAAGCAGTTAAATAATCCTGTTATTAATAACATTTTTAATAAGTTTCTTGAAAAATGGTGTAGTGTTTCAGTACGGACTAGACGGTCCGGGATTCGAACTCCTATGCGGGAAAGATTTTCCGGACCCAAGCAGACCGGCTTCGAGGCCCACACCGCCTCCTGTACAGAGCGTACCGGGTCTCTTTCCAGTGGTAAATCGGCCGGGGCGTGGTTTTGACCACCTACGCCCCTTCTAGCGCCCGGGTCGAGTATGGGTATAGGTATACCTTTACTGATTGTAGCATGTCACATTTTGTGAAAGACGCGCGATTTGATTTTGGTACGTCAGCTACTTCTCTGTTTCAGTACAGCTTGACCGAAGAAGCGTACTTTAGCTACTCTATATATAACTTGTGCACAACTTACCCCTGCGTAAATGCACATGACGACATTAAGAATGAAGAGACCGAAAGATTGGAATGCAAGGGCCGTCAGAGCTAGCTCAAACAAATCCTTAAGTATCATTCCTTTGTCGGACTTCTCACTCGAATGGTATCCATAACCCGTGGCTGAGGGGCCTGAACTGCTGTAGCCTGTAAGGAAAAAAAGAGAGCTGTGATTAAAATGTACAGCTGATACAGAACAGAACACACTGCTTTATACGAAGCATAATACTGAGGTGGGTTCGATCCCAGGGAAGTCCGTGAGGGTTGTTTTTTGTGGATAGAGTTGAACTAGGACACACTTCTCTACGAGTGCTTAGGTCGTCCGTTATCATTCCACCAGTGCTTCCATTTTTACACCACAGACACTCTAAGGAAAATATTAATCGTTTCTGTCCTCATTTATTAAAACACTCAGCGGGCGGAACCCCTTCTTGTAGTGGTGAGACCTTTAACGCAGTGATTTACTTTGGCTGACGTTCGTGCAAATTTAATAATTTTAACAGCAAACCCTATGCGCCCATCGAAGTCAACTTATTTTTGTATTTAGATACTAATCCAGCTACATGTTTCGGCTATTTAACTAGCCATCTTCAGGCTGTATATTTTCCTTTTTAGACCCTTAGTTGTGTGTAATCATGTGCAACGATAACCCTCTACGCCTACAGTAGTTATGTAGAAAGAGGCTGGACTAAGAAAGAAAGAAAGAAAGAAAGAAAGAAAGAAAGATCCTTAAATTGATGAATAGAAGCTCAACTGAATCACCGTAGGCCTAAGTTTTGGGTAATTTTCATTACTGTGATTTTGATAAGCTGGTATTACGTATTAAAATATTTCTGCTATATCTATCGTAGAGCGACCATAAGAGGCAGTGCTACGCATTTAACCATTTCAGGCCTAGTGGTAAATATATGTACCATTTATAAAGTCTGCATTTTGCCACACAGTCTGTATGTATAGTATGACTCGTACAATAAACACCGGATATCTCCTTAAAAACCACCAACCGCTCAGTCTTTCTAACGAAGACGGATTGTGTCCTCTGTGAGGTGAAAACTGAAAATTTATGTGGCATTTAGACGAATTTAAAAATTCAGCCCACGTGCTCAACTTCTTCCATCTCCGGCATGGTTCTCTCAGAAGACTGGATTGTCTAGAATGTGACTTGCGCTACGGAGTCATCAGTTTTACATTCTTCTTGGACGTCTAGACCCCTAAAAATGGGGGCCCTCTTCCTTCGAAACGTCGGAAACCCGAGTACCCAGTGAACCGGCATCGGATGCCAGAGTAACGCAGTCTCCAGCCACGCCGGCGTGAAAACCTCAAGACCCGCGACTTGCCATCACCTTGCGTGCTTCATGTCCCAATGCTCTGCACTGCTTCCAGCAGTCATTCACCAGACGGATGAGCGGGCACAACCGCGGAACTCTCAGGGCCATACGTTCTCGGTTATTTCCCCTCCGCAATAAATACAATTCCACTAAACCCTCCTTCTTTTTCTTCTTCTTTCTCTTCCTAATCCTTTTCAGTCCTCAAAAGACAGAAATTCCGATACTAATCTACGAATATATTGCAACACATTGCAAAATTCTGTGCAGTGTAAGTTCCGATATTGCATTCGCGAACTCTTTCTGCGTTAGAGTGCTAAATTAAGGTGTTTCCCATGGACGGTGTACACAAATATGTTTATTTTTGTTTTAATTTGGAGACTAGACAATAATGATTGACATAGCCTAGTAACAACCAAACAAAAACACCGTTTATTATTATTTTTTTGACTAGTTTGACGTCTCTTGTCACCAGAACGTAGCGATTGCACGGGTTCTGACGTGTAAGATGCTAAAAATGCAACTGTCTCGAATACCCGCCAAGCGATGGTCCTCTTCTGAGTCGGTGGCTAGTTTCACCACCCTTCGCCATAAACTGTCTCATTAATCGTTTACTGACTACGTCTAACTGAAATCTAATCCAAACCGCCAGCTCTTCATTGCATTTTGGCAGAGAAAGACGACATTCTTTACGACGTTCGATAATGAGACGTCGTACAAGGACCTCAAGTCAGGTGACCATGAAGGCCATTGGACTGGGTGCCAGGTCCAATCCATCTACCAGCTATTTTGATCACAAGGCCAAAATATAGCCAATTGACGAACAATAAAACAGGCAATAGCTGTAAAAGGGCTTAGAACAGACAATTTTTACGTTCCTAGTTTAAATATACGCTTCGCAACAATGTTTTGAAGTTATTAAGTAATGTTATGTAATACCTTATACAGCCAAGAATCGCGATTATGGATGGCAAACACGGACACCTTATTTTTAGTGATTGGTTCAGGTTTTCACAACAAAAAATATGGACCTTGGATATGTGTAAAATACTGGCAGCAGTGAGCAAACAGGACCTCCCATTTTTTGTGGGACCCAAGTAGTCAATACGGTAATTCATTACAGAGAGGGGAAGTGTTTGCGTATAAGAAGTCATTGCGAACGAAACTCATAACGTCAGCTGCAACAGAAGACCTTCGACAGATTTGTTTAAAGCAGACAAGAAAATGCGACAGTACAAACAAAACTGACCCTATGCACACAGTGACTGGTAGTACTCACTGCGACATGTTATATCGTAATATGAAACTACTTCCAACTAAGATGTTTTGGGCGCGTTCGCAAAATTGCGAAAAGCGACCATTAGCTTCATCATGTCTGTAGGTCTGTCTATCCGTCTGTACGCATGGAATGCCTCGACTCCCACTGGACAGATTTTCATGAAATTTGATATTTGAGTATTTTTTTTTCGAAAATCTGTCGATAGAATTCAAGTTTCATTAAAATATGACAAGAATAGCGGGTTCTTTACATGAAGACCAATATACATTTGTGATCATATGTCGGTCAATTCTTCTTAGAATGAGAAATATTTCACACAAAAGTTGTAGAGAAAATCAAAACACACATTTTATGTTCAATAACTTTTTTCCGAAAATCGTGCCCTTTATGAGATAATGTGGAGAAATAGGTGACAATATAACGCATGCGCTTTGCATGCTGGATGCCTAAAGCTGCAGACATACACTCAGAATATGTAATACTTATTGCGTTTCCACGTCAACAATTGTTACACAAAAGCGCCTTCATATTATGTTTATATGTACATTGCCTTTCTTGTCATAACTTCCGATGTTTCACCTGTAGTTCTTCTGATAATAGCCAAATTGTGTCAATGTTTCGATACGTATGCAATGTTAATGTATATACGAAAGGTGTAGCCATGCTTAAAAACTTAGAAACGCCAATAAAACTTTGAAGAGTTTAAAAGGGAATACGAAAACAGTATAAAGATATTATGACAATGGAAAAAATTTTAAACTCAAGTTTTTAGTTATTAGATGTGTCAGGCTTTTCTGCTTTTATGTACGGACAATATCGTAAGTCTTGAACAGCGTACAGCCAATGCTTGTTATGCATTTGCTTTTTGGGCGTGCGTTCAGAGTATTTTCATCTCTATGCGAAATGATGAACTGTTTTCTAATAGCGTCCTTGGATTCTAGAAGTGAAGTTTTGGTGACAATACTAGTACACGGTGGTTATATTAAATTTATTCTTGTTTTAAATTACGCATACTTCTTTGGCTGTGTCATGCACTTGTTATTTTGAGTATACAACCAGCCATCAGAACAACACGTATAAGGACATTCACCTGAGCTGCTAAAGCCATGTCCGCTGTAGCCGTATCCGCCAACACCACTGCCGTGACTGCTGCCCCCGTAGGCGTAACCGCTTCCTCCGCCGCTGTGTTCCGTTTTACTGGGTCCCTTTGCGGACGACGGTGTCTGCTGAACCGCGTATCCTGTCACTTCGCCGTCGTAATCGGGAGCCGCGGAGTGCGGCACGTCATGTGAGCCATCGTCTTCTGCAGCCAGGTCATCGTAGTGACGGTAAATGTCTTCCAGTGTAGTTGTTCTGCAACATCGCACGAGTGTCTACACGACTAGCTTCTTAGAGCAGGGTCTTCGTGAGAAGCCCGCACTACTGACTCAAACAGCTGATCGAGAATTTCAGTCTAACCGAACGTCCGTTACTGGGGGGTACAAAAGCCCGCCACTGAGTCATATCCTAAGCCACTGAATCCACATCACAACCTCACACTATAGAGTATTTCTTTAAGACATAGGCTAATTTAATTGGATCCTTCCGTCTGCACCTGGATGCTGCCTTTCCTTCAGTTTGTTCAACAAACATGTTCTAAGTATTTATCGTCTGCCGCATGCATGCTACATATTCCTCACAGATAATCTTGATTCCAATATTATGGTGCAGTGAAACCTCTGTATAACGCAAGGGCAAGAGACCGAAAAATGTTTCTGTTGCAGACAGGTTCCTTTTAATACAGGTGCCTCGGGACTGTAAATGTTTTCCGCTAAAGACACGTTTCCATTATGCTCAGGTTCCGTGTGAGATAGGCTTCGCTCTATGTGGTGAACTGCGCGAATTGAAAAGACGTAAGAATAACACTCTGAACATAAATACATACGTATATCCAGCCGTACGTACATAGGCCTACATACATACATACACGTGTACATACATACATACATACATACATACATACATACATACATACATACATCTACCTGCCTACCTACCTACATGCCTACCTACCTACCTACCTACCTACCTACCTGCCTGCCTATCTACCTACCTACCTACCTACCTACCTACCTACCTACCTACTTACCTACAACCTAACACCTACGACCCATCCACCCACCTACCTACCTACTTAACTACCTACTTACGTAGCCTACGTACGTACCTACCTGCCTACCTACCTACTTACTACCCACCCACGTACCTACTTTGTACTCCTTGCAGGCCGTATGTCTGTCTTCATGATTAAAGAACGAGTTTCTTCTTTTCAGTTCCTTAAACGTACCACAAATTTATTAACGTTTTTACGACGAATTAAGTCCACTGGTTGTGTTAGAAGGCTTGCATTAAGGTGTCCACACAACCAAAAGTTATGGCATCTCGTTGGTTTTTATATATGTTTGCAACAGTTCACAAAATTCTTGATTTTTTCTGTCTTTCCTTCTTCTCGTTCGTATACCGTCGTCGTCATCATAATAATCATCATCATGCTTTCAAGAACTCAGACTTCGTGGCCCGTTCAGCTCTCAATACTAGAATCCACAAGGCTCCTTGATGTGGGTCCCCCGTTCCTTTTTGCTGCAGGTTGATATTTGATAACAGCTTTTGAGCAGCACGTCTGCCCATTTGGCAGACGTGCTGTATGTGTTTGTTTTTATGGTTGATTTTCTCAAAACTAGTTTTGTTTTAAGTCCTTTCAAAAGTCTTGATTTCTTCCCTCGTCACACAGCGTGTCTTTTGCAATTTTTCTAAAAATTTCTTCTCTGCCGTTGTGATTCTCGAGTCGTCTTTTTCTTTAAGCGTCTGAGATTTGACTGTCATATAGTAAGGTTGGTATTGCTAATGTTCTCTATATTGGCAGCCTTGTTTGCTTCTGGAGTTCGGAACATTTTAGGCCTTGAATGATGATTCACGTTATCTGTAATTTTTTAAAATTTGCTTGTAATATATTTTTCTCTTTCGTATGACAGAGTGGATCCCAAAAAAATTGGATGTATTTTTCCATCATTTTGTTATTAATTACTATGTTGCTTGTGACTGAATCCCTTCCTCTGAATGTCATTGCTTCAGTTTTGTTGACTGGAAATGTTGGTCTGTATTTTGATATTATCTTTTCTCATTTGTGGTGCCTAAGTGCCTGGCATAACCATATATCTGCGAGATACTCTGAGTCTGAGATTAACAATGCTGTCAGTCATAACCTTGATTAAAATTTTCAGTTACCTTTTAAGTGTCAAACATTCGGTAATGAGACGGAATTTCGTCCGGAAACTTGCGGTATTATTTAACACAGATAGGAACAGGGCATGTGAAGACGGGTTAGAGACAGAGAGGCATCGAAGTAGTTACCGTAGTTCAGGATTCAACCCAGTTTCGTGACACTCGTCAGTGTATTAACTTGTGGTTAACAGTAGTACAATTAGTGACTTGATTTTCCTGCAAGTTGGCCTTCTTTCCATTCTCACCTGGCCAGCCAGTTCTTGTAATGAGATGAACCCTGATCTGCAAGAAGACTTTCTTTGATGACACTCATGTCTATCTTCTTTGGACGCCCATAGTGGCCGTCGGGTACTTCTGTTCGCGCTGAGTCTTTTGGCACGCCTGCGGGGCGGCCTATTCTGTTGTCTGCCCTCGCAATACTTGTGGCCCCCATATCACTAAGGATCTGCTGTGCCACGTAGTTCCGACAGAGGTACTCGTTCATCATCTTCCTGAGGACATAGGGAAGTAATGTGGTTATTCAAGGACAATGCTAATCTTAGTACAGTGGTCCGTCCGTAATTCGGATCTCCGGGTGGCCGGACTATTTTGGACCAATTATATTTCAGTATTTCCCAGTGAAATTATTGTTACAGGCTATTATTATTATATACTGTTAGGTAACTTATTTGCGCTTTAAAGAGTTTTACCTTAGCAACGAGTGATGATCTTTTGTATGTTACTGTACCACGGAGTTTTCCTTGGTCATCTGGATTCCCGGGTAATCCGGACCACCTCTCCTGCCATACTATATAGCAGATGACCGAGGGACTGCTCTATGTAAATATTAAAGAACACTGATGTAAAAATTTAAAGCGAACGGCTTCATGCTAGAATTACACGTCAGGAAAGCGTGAAGCCGAAATTTTGTGAAATAACGCTACATCCTTGAAATGTTGTGTGGAAGTAAAAATTTAGCTTGCGGCGGTACAATTGTTTGCAATTGAAGCAGCGAAAGTGATTAATCTGAGAAATTATACTGGATGGCTTTCAGTATGTTGTAATTTCTTAAACATCTACTGGGTAAACAAAAGAATGGACTACAAAGGGGGAAATATGGAATGTACCTCGACAATGGAGAATTTTATATTTTCACTGAGTTAGGGATTATGATACCGCATGGGAAGATAACGAAAGTTTTGGAGGAACATACTGCTGCCATATTTATAATAATAATAATAATAATAGTTGCTATTATTTTGTTGTTTTTTTTTTGTTGTTGCTTCTGCTGCTGCTGCTGCTGCTGTATCTTGTCATAGGCCATTTCTCCTTGGCACTTCTCTTGAACCAGCGGTGCTCCCCACCGCTCAGGTGTAAAGTTTCAGACTGCAATACTTCCCGTATTGTGTGTGATGTTCCAAATGTAACTGTCTTTTGTAGCGAATCTATTGAATGTTTTCGTGATATGGCGTCTATATTTGCCCTTAAACCTCTTGTTACTATTCCGGTGGCTCCAGTTACCACGGGTATAATCACACATTTCATGTCCCACGTTCGCTGTATCTCTGTACATAAACTCTTGTATTTAGTTTCTTTGCTGCTTCCTTTTGTATGACATTTCTGTCCGCTAGTATTGCCACATCTGTCAGCATGCATGTTTTCTCTCTCTTGTTTTTAATTATTATGCCTGGCTTATTTGCTGTAACTTCTATGTCTGTATGTACCCCTTGATTCCATAACACTGTCACATCTTCATGTTCACATACTGGTTTGGGTGACTGCGCGTGCGTCGTGCGTGCGTGCGCGCGCGCGTGTGTGTACCATTTATCTGTCGTGTCGATGCCTAATGCTTTGCATATTGAGTAATGGAAATGCGCACCAACTTTATCATGTTTCATTAAATATCCATTCTTCGCCAAAATGGGGCATCCTGAATTTAGGAAGTTTCTTCATGTTGTTCACATAACAGGCATTTACTGTCAATTTCTTCTTTCAAAATTTTATTTTTAAAATAGGTTGTACTAATTGCTTGATCTTGTGCCGCCACTATTGTACTTTCTGTTTCTCCCTTAATGTTTCCAAATTTTAACCATCGATGTGATTGTTCATTATCCACCAGTTTTTCATCTACGCAACGTGGGAATTGTCCATGAATCCCCCCCCCCCCCCCCCGTCACCTTACTTTTGTCTTCTCTGCTATGCTGTCCTTTATTTGTCTTGTTCCTTTCTGCATTTCTGTCCTGAGGCTTCTGGCTCTCTGTATCATTGCTGATTTAGTGTTGTTTTGGTGCGTTCTAATAATTTGTATTAGTGGATCTTCAGTTCTCTTTGCATATTCCATAACTTTTGTAATTTCTGTTACGTAGGCTTCTTCTAACTGCGTCAACCCCCTTCCTCCGTATTTTCTGGAAACATACAAGCTGTCTACATTTGCCTTTGTTTGATGGTGTCCATGGATGGTTAGCAGTTTTCTTGTTTTCCTATCCAGTTTTCGCAGTTCTTCTTGGTGCTAATTAATAATTCCAAAACTATATCTAAGTACTGGTGCTGCCAGTGCTCTAATTGCTTGTATTTTATTCTTTGCACTTAATTCTGTGTCCAAAACTTATCTCAGTCTCCTCAAGTATTTCTTCTTCAACTTTTCTTTCTCATTTTTATGCTGTATGTCATGGTTCTGTTCTATATCATGGTTCTGTTCTATCCCTAAGTACTTACATGCTTTTCTTGGGTCCAGTTCGTTAATGTCCTTCTCAAATGTACTTTCTATGTGTTTTCCTCTGGACTCTCCCTTTCTTTCTGCTTTGTTTTCAGGTGGAGCGTTATGTTCCATTTCACAATCGATAATTTGCAAAATCTGACAATTTTACTGTTTACTCCTACCAGTTCCATTGGCTTTTGTACTCAGCAATGTGGAACGCTGTCAAATGCTTTCTGGTAGTCAATCCAGCCTATACTTAAATTCTTTTATCCTCGCGTATATTGCTTTTGATATCATCAGTTGATCCTTGCACCATTTACTTCCAGGGTGGCATCCTTTTCGCTCAACTGGTAATATGTCCTGCTCTTCCAGATGTGTGGAGATTCTTCTAGCTATTGGTCCTGTTAGAGTCTTGTACATGGTTGTTAAGCACGTAATCGGTCGGTAGTTTCTGACTGCCTTGCTGTCTCCGGCTTTCGGCAGCAAATAAGTTATTCCTGTGGTTAGCCAGTCAGATATCTTCCTTGGTTCCTCCATTATTGCGTTGAAGTTTTTTGTAATATGCGTGTGGGTAGCTGGGAATGCTTTTAGCCAGTAATTTTGTATTTGATGACTTCTTGGTGATTTCCACTTGTGAGCTTTTGACTAAAATGAATTTCCGTAGTTCTTATAGTCGCCTACTCCATATTTCTGGTTTTCCTTTATTGTGGTTGTTGTTGTTGTTGTTGTTGTTGTTGTTGTTGTTGCTGCTGCTGCTTAGGCTCCGCCGGAATAACACAGCTTCTACCTTCCATCCTTTTACTACATCAGAGAGAACAAAAACCATCTTTATTATAAAAACCAATCTTTTAATATTTTTAGAGAAATGTTCTGTTTATTGTGAGAACCATACGAAAAAAAGGCACTCTTTGGAAAAGTGAAGATATTTTTTTGTTACAGCAAGGGCGACGTATTGTTACTGCAGAGCTTTAGGAATTTAACAGAAGTAGCTTCAGGTGTGGACTCTAAGACCGTAATTTGTGTCACTTATACATCTATACCTTACATGTCATTTATTATGGGATTAATGACGTACTTGGGAAGTCAGTGAAAGGTGTGTTGAATTGCTCAAATATTACCTCGTGTTGTATGAAGCTTTTCTTTCCAGAGATGGAAATTTTCAGATTTCTTCATTGCATCTTTGAAGAGCCTGCCAGCTGTATAAGATACTTCTCAAAATATTATTTAAACTATAAGAAAAGTTTAAGTGTGTTTTTCTTTGCCAATTGTATCAGCAGGGAAACTAAATCAGATTCAGCTTAGTTGCATTAATTTAATGTGTGTCATCCCTTTGTGTTTTATGCAAACTAATATTAATAATGAAGTCCGTCAACAAAACTATTTGTTAAAATTAAACATCGCAACTACAGCAACATTTTTCGGCATGATATTCTAAGACATTTTCAGGCTGTATCTACAAGGTATATAACGAGGAGCCATATGAAACCATATGCATTACATTAATCGATAAATTGAGGTCTCATCTTATGAATTAATATAAGCCAAAAAATCTGGCTCTAGTTGTGATAAATGATTTTAGTAAATAGTTGTTCTGACCGTTCTTCTTTTTAACATTGTTTATTGCATTAAACTCACATACCTATGATACTCCATTGTACTGAAGGCGTCTTTCCAGTTGCCGTTTGAGCTGTTATGTGTTGAAGAATTATTGCCATTGTTGTCCCCATCGATCATGACATTATCCAATAATAAAGTTCCGGGGAGGTAATTTACATTTAAAATATCATTCATGTTCAGTCCATACACAGTATGATTTAAAATTATTAGAGTAGCGAGAAAATATATCATTACTACAGCCATGCTATTTGAAATAAAGTGGTTCAAGGGCAATATCTGATCACTAAGTTTATTATATAGAAGCTTGTCTTGGAATTGATTTTTTGTGTTTAAATCCGAGTTTATCTTGCAGTGGCTACAAAATCATTGTTACTGTTGACAATTATAAATTTATTGTATGTAGAAAGAAAGACGTGTCTAATTCAGTGCGAGATACGAGTTACTATACAAAACACAAACAGCCTATTTCTCAGATTCACAACAATGTCGAAAGTACAGTGAATCACGATTTAAAAAAACGTCAGTACTGTGAAGACGAAACTGTATCTCGTTCCTTTATCGCAATTACAAAAGTCACTTTACACTGAACACCAAAGGCACTTCACAAGATCCCAGCAACGCCACATAATAAAGTTCACATTTATGTAGACAGTTTATCCGAACCCTTGTAGCAAATAGAATTTCTTTTGCCTTCTTCAGATTATTTTATTCTTCCAAATCTGCAGCATGAAGGCACAGTCACTTACTGACGAATGTGGAACCTTTACCTAAATTACTGCCACCATAAACAACTCGTATGCATAAGTAATACTACTTGTATTCCTGCTTCTTTTAACTGCGCAAAAATAAATTTCTTCC
This sequence comes from Coptotermes formosanus, assembly GCA_013340265.1. Classification (NCBI taxonomy): domain Eukaryota; kingdom Metazoa; phylum Arthropoda; class Insecta; order Blattodea; family Rhinotermitidae; genus Coptotermes; species Coptotermes formosanus. Next base: position 211,258 of record BLKM01012505.1, on the reverse strand, counting down.
AAAGGTATTCATTTGTCGTTGTTTCGGAAGAAGTGACACACAAATACAAAACGTGGTTGACGTGAAATTAAGCTGTTATGTGGAGAGCACAGTCCTGTTATAGGGCTCTTATACGCGACAGTAATAAGAAATGATCGTGTACCGTGGAAATAATAAGACGCGAGTACGGAAAATGATACCGTTACTTAGGGCTGAACAAATCTTCAGTCACGGACATTAAAAGAGAAATTATGAAATAAATTAGCCTAACAGTCGACCGTTAATTTGTGTTTAAAGAAAGGGACACTGAGGAGGATATTGAGGCCGGAAATGGAGGAAGTAACGCAACAATGGACAAAAATCGTATAGCGAGGAATTCCGTAATATGTGTTATTCAACAGATTCACCGCACTGGTCAGATTTAGAAGGATGGTATGAGTGTGGGACATGGAATACGCTTGGAAATTCGAAATATGTCCAAACCTTTTCTTTTCGGGGGGGGGGGGGGAATTAATGAAGGGGCCGTTTGGAAGTCCAGAGTGTGAGGATCTTCTTAAGATGGAACTTTAAATATGTGGTGTGAGGGTGACTATTTTCGTCTGGCTGAGGATGAATACCATTGGCGGGCTTTGTGAGCATACAAATGAAACATTGTGTCCCACAAATGGCTGCGAATGTGTAGATCAAATAAGAGATCGTTACCCTCTCAACAAGAGAATTTTTACTGATCCTTCACTCAGAAGTGCCTTATCTTTATCCCAGTTATATTCTTGTCGAATTAGTGTGTTTGGGCTTGCTATTGTGTTTCAAGACATATTTTATCTGATGATTCAGTTACACAACAATCTGGTTGATGAATAAGTTACTGTCACTCTAGTCATTATTAATCCCGATGTCCTCTAAACTAACATTGGCAGAAGTGATTGCAGAATGCCTTTAATTGAATCACATTTCTGTCGTGATGTGTTCAAAGGTAGTTATAATATATTGGCATCTCGATGCTAAGTATTAAGAACCATCTTACAGTTTAGATTTATTAACCAAATAAAAGAAGAATGTAACTTAGGCGCTTGAAATATTTAACGGGTTTTCTGTAATAAATTTAAGAGGTAAATCAAACCTAGACATAGACATTAGTTAGGTCGGTAGCGGGCAACTATGACTAAATAGGTTAGGGTGTTGAAAATAGCGACTAAACTAACAAAGCCTTTCAGAGGATTTCTTTTATCTCATTTAACCTGTTCTTAAAAGTAGACTAGCAATAAGGAAAATGGGTGTGAAACTTCGTATCTCTTATCAAGGGGTAGAATATAGAGAGCGGGTGTGTAGAATTAGGGCGCCGAGGAAGATATTTGCACCTAAGAGGGACGGAGTAACTGGACGCCGGAGAAAGGGGCGTAATGATTTGCAGTCCTCACCAAAATTTTTGGATAGATGAAATTCAGGAAGATGAAGTTGGTGGGGCGTGTTTCATGCATGGGGGAGAAAAGGAATGCATAGAGGGTACTGGTTGGACAACTTGAAGGAAAGAGACTTCTTAGAAAACATAGGCGAATAAGGGTGGATAATATTAAAATAAATTTTAAAGAGACAGGATTGGAGGGGTTTGAATGGATTATTCGGGTATAGGATAGGGAGAGGTGGCAGGCCTTTGTGGGTGCAGTAACGAACTTTCAGGTTGCTTGGATGCGTGGAACTTCTTGAGTAGCTGAGGAACTGTTAGCTTCTCTAGAAGGAACTCTGATCTGCGTAATTATTTACTTAACTTGTTAGTTAGTAATTAAGATCTGTACTAAATTTTGTTACTATTATTATTGTTATTATTATTTTAAACGGGTCCGAGATAGCGCAGTCGGTATAGCGACTCACGACCGACTGGACGGTTCGGGCATCGAACCCCGGTGGAACAAGGTATTTTCTCTACTCTATATCCGTGCAGACGTGCCCTGGGGTCCAATCAGGCTCCTGTAAAAATGGTGCTGCGGTTGTTTCTCTGGAGTAAAGGGGACTGGGCGTGGGGTTGCCCACCCACCCCCATCTAAGGGCGGGGTTTGGAATAATCAGAGGTACCTCTTCTCCCCGCATTGTGCCTTTATGGCACGTTAGGGGGAGACCTTTACCTTTTATACTTTTAAACATTAACGTTTGAAGCATGTTGCACAAATACACGTAATTTGGTAGATATATAGGCCTAGTTCCATCAGATCAAGCGCACGTTCCTCTGTGTTTGTAACGCTGCACGGTATTCGAACACACCCGTTTCAGAGAGAACACTGAGACGATATATTTTACACGAAGGAGGTACTGTCTCAAGAAACTGATATTTGCTCAGCTGTTTGAGAAATTTTCCGGGTTTATATGGCACCCGGATGTGCGTTACCATTTTCACAACGTGCAGCAACTGGTCCCTATCCGAGCCAGACGAATCCATTCTAAAAGTTTACATCCTACTTCTTTATTGTATTCTTGAAGATCTCCATTCCATGTGGTCCGATAAAAGTGTCGGAACTTATTCATACTGTACGTGCTGCATGTTAGTCCCATCACAGCTTCCTGGATTGAAAGATGCAGAACCATCGATTCAACTTCATTTCTTCAACCATTTAATTTAGCTCGCTTCCTGTGATTTTTCCATTTTGACTTTCCATACAACCATTTTGTTCTGCTTTTATTCGGCATAACATAAATAAACTTTCGTCCGCTTAAATTTGATATCCGTGTTTTTGTATTTATCCAAGCCGTGTTACTGTCCATATTACAAGTATAGTCCAGCTGTTCCAAAACCGCAAGCCTGTTCGAGGGTTTTACTTGGTACTGTTATTTAATGTCCACATAATTAGGTGCTTGGGGTTAAGTTAAGCCTCTGCTTTTTACCACAAACTGGTCATAAGTTTAAATTATCTGTGCAATAGTCAGTGTTTTAGGGCAAGCATTTACAAATATAAACCTGTAATAGCAACCCCATTCTGAATGTCCAAAGCAATAAATAATTTCTAATAAATCTGCATTGTTACGCGATCTAACGGCACCTTCACCTTCATATGTTTTTTCTAATGAAATTAGTTTACTAGATGATCATAAGTAGCCGAACCCAGCGCCCACTAAGTTTCTGGGGTTGTGGGTTCGAATCCCCCTGGGTGCATGGATGTCTGTTTCTTGTGAGTGTTGTGTGTTGTCAGGTAGTGATCTCTGCGAAGGGCCGATCCCGCAACTAGAGAAATCCTACCGAGTGTGGTGTGTCTGATTGTGATCTTGAAGCCTCGACAATGAAGCCTTAGACCACTAGGGGCCTCGTGCCATGGGGAAAAAGTGATCGTAAATGTTAAGTACGCGACAGTTTGGAAGGAGATGATTTTTTGTATATTTCGAGAGACTGCCACTAAATTTGCCTGAAAATATTGGCGAATACTGCTAACAATTGCAGAAGACTCTTGGAACTGTTTTCAAAAATACATCTGTACAAACTTAATTCTTCATATTCAGTGATATTAATATAACGCATAATTTTAAGCAGTGTTCCTGCTGTGTCTGTGCCACTGATTTCAACATTTGTTTACCCCTTGTAAGGTGACAGATGACAAAGATAAAACTGTAAATTACAAAGGAGTCTGCAAAGCCTTTGCCTGCATAACGTTCACATCTAATTGAACCAAAAGTCACAGACCGTGATGGAGTAGTGTGGGACGGGCGGGGGGGGGGGGGGGCGCTTTTTTTATAACAAAAACGTGTAACCTCTGTCACTGACCGTGCTTGTGCTCTGTGCTTTTTGTGCTGAGATCAGTCCAGTGTGAAGTTTATTGTCGTCTGGATTACGACCTAAAAGTTGACAGAAATTGCATTTATAACACCGTTAATGCGCCTTCTTCGAAGCTTTTCCCATCCCTAATAAAAAAGGATCCCTGCACAATAGGCAGCTCTGCAAGACGCATGCTTCGGGATCTGCTTATGGCTTCCAAATTATCGCATTTTTGGAAGACATCACATAATTCCATATGAAGCAAGCAAAAAGTCATACAAAATCACTAAGACCCAAGTAAGGTGGACCCCAAAAGTAAACACACACACACACACACACACACACACACACACACACACACACACAAAGATAAACTTAACGACGGTATAGCTCACACCTCTTCAAGGGAGAAATCTACCGTTATAGTATAAGCCATGGGTCTCCAACCCGCGGTCGGCGAGGTTGTATTCCGTGGCCCGCGGTCTCATTTGTAAATTACGTATATACTCTAAAAATTATACAGCAATTTAGGCGGCTTAGTATACCACTTATTGTTATTTTTCCACTTGTGTCTACAATAAAGGTAATGGCCCTTTCCCATAGAAATGTTCGGAGGCCCATGGTATAAGCTAAGTAAGGTAGGGCGTAACTGCTGTACAAAGCCTGGATTGGTAAAGGTCATGTATGTAATGTACATTTTTTATCCGAGAATAAGCCGTGAAGGCCCAGAGGGGAGTAGATGTATAGCCCTACTCTTTCTTTAACCTTGACGCTTGACGGGGATAAATGGTCAAGGCCACGCCCCGGCCACTTTACCTCCGGGAAAGAGACCCGTGTAATGTTCATTGTTTACATAAATATAATGACTATGTAAATATGTAACATGCTTATAATTATATGAATTTGTAAATATGAAGATTTTTTTAAGGACTGTAGATTTTGACATAGTACAGATATGCCTTTAGTCGGAGTCTGAAATTTCGATCGTTATAGACGTCTTTACTTGACCACCATCATAACCATGCGATAAAGTGTTAAGAAAATAAGAAGCGAAATAGAAACCTCACCATGCACACAACACTCGTGAAGTCCGTAAACTAGCCTGTGGTGTTTGTAGCTAACGATCTTCCTCTGGAACCAGCACGTAACAACACTTTACAGGCAAGGTGTGGGAGTGATGGGTTTTGGCACCCCAGCCCATCTTTCACCCTCGCACCAACGTTATATAACATTTTAGCCAGATGTGGGTTTTCCCAGGCTTTCATATTTTCCTTCACCATATTAGTTTTCATTGTCCGGGGTTGCAGACAGCGGTGAGCGTTTGAGAGCGAATGTCTTGCCAGCTAATGGGGTTGCTGCAGTGATTCTGGAACGTTCATTAATGCAAGAATAATGAAACGGAACGGAGGGGGACGAGGAAGAAAGAGGGCCTTAGGAAATTAGATGCTTAATCAGCCGCTTTTTCTAACGTTTATCCTCATCTTCAGTTAATGCAATCGAATATTCCTGCCATAAAATGCTTTTATAAGTAGAAAAGCATGCTTTAAGAACCTGTTTATCTAGTACACAGGTCTACGGAATGCTGCCTAGCAAACCAAGACAACATGTAACGCATTTCAGCTTTTGTTCTCGTGGACCCATAATTTGACCTTTAGATTTGGTATACTTACTGTATTTTTCACGCGTTCTTTGCTATTTTTATACATCATTTCCTGGGCGTTTCTTTACTCCAGGCAACTGTCTACTCTTACAGATATAAACCCTTGCTATAAAACTAATTTCGCAGTCTATTATGATGCTTCATTGGATCATAAATTATTGTTCCTTGTATTTAGTGACTGTGAATGTAAGACACTAATTTTCAGTTAGGTGGCCCAAGTTCCATTTTCATCAGGGTAAGAATATTTCTTTTCACGATAACATCCAGACCGGTTGTAGGTCCAAGTTTTCCATCTAGTAAGTAGCAAGAGCCCTTTTCTTGTGTTAGAGGGGCCGGAGCTTGAAGCTTTCCTTTCGTATTCATATAATTCCAAGGTTAAGGACTGGGGGTTTTCATATCTTCATTGTCTGATGCTTAGGATCAGCAGAGGGACAATTTTACGTAATTGTATTTTAATTTTCACTCTTTGTCGAAAAACTTTCAAATAGTGCACGTAGTTTTGTAGATCTGAATGAGGCACGTAGTGCATGTTATGTTGTGATGTACTTGTTATGCCATGCTATTCCGTACTGTGTTGTGTCACAAAGGACAAAGTCGGGGGATTCTGATCGTTGGGTAATTCGATGACTTTTTTTTTTTTTCAAAAATCTGAAGAGTCAGAGCCGCTTGATTTGTGCAGGCCTGTAGCGGCAGAAATGATAAAGATATTTGTTTAGTGAGATGACACACTGACAGCAATTGGAATAGTTTGTTGAAGTTTTTCTTTTTTCACCATTTGTTACAAAGAAAGCAGATTCACTTATCATAGGGCAAGGAACGCTCTTTATTCGCCGAATTATATGAATATTTAGAGTAGGTAAATGCATGATGTGTAGTGAACATACAGCATCAGTTTCAGACGTAACAGTTGAATCTAAGTGATGTGGACCCCTTTAATTCTCATTACGTCACCTTGGGGTAATTTCGATCACAAATTTTCGGAATTATAGTGACGTTGTTTGCGAAGACACTGAACCCGGAATTTTATGCAAGGACCTTCACTTTATGTTCTGAACAACGAACGTTTGTACACTGCGTTTTATGTTCTGGTTGGGCCTATTCTGCATGCAGCAGCTGTAACTAAGCTACACATTGTGTTTGTTATTATGGGTTACGCGGTGGCGCAATTGGTTGAGGCTATGCGCTACAAGCCAGAAGGGTCGCGGGTTCGATTCCAGATTGACTTGATCCTTCTGGCCGCGCTATGGTCCTTGGATCGACTGATCTAACAGAAATGAGCACCAGGGATATCTCCTGGGCGGTAAAGGCGGCCGGTACATACGGCTGATAACCTTGCCACTTTCATGTGCTTTTTACATAGACATTGTACTTCCTGAAAAGTTTCACTGCGTTGCTCACTGAAACATTTCAATAAAATGTTTAGGAATATTAAATACGTCTACCGCTTGCTGTAAATTTACATTCAAAGATGCCAAATGATATGGTCAAATATCTTACCGGAGAAACTCTACCTGTTTTAATATAACCAATACCAGTAATGCTAGACCCGAAACTGGGTTGCTTCGAACATATCTCTACCGTACGAGTAATATATATTTATTATGTAGTCTAAGCCATTGACAGCCCTGCCGAATTTCCTGCCATCACCCACAATCTAGGCTTTTGCTACTTTCCCCAGCGACAAGAGATGTCCCTTTGTTTTAAACTAAGACTCTTATGCAAATATCTAACTGTAGAGATGCCCGTGGATATTTAGCGGGAAATATTTCTCATCCCCTTCTTTATTTGTCCTTCTTTACGTACTTTAACTCTGCCCTACTTTTCTTCCTTCCTTCCTTCCTTCCTAACTTTGATATGTCAACTTACAAGAGGGATTTAATTAAGTAGGTGAAGAAAGCAGGTTTATCAAAAGAGCCTTCCTCTAATTATTGGTTAATATCTAATTTCTGAGACTGAAGAAGTTGGAATGTTGTAGCGCCACAGTCCTCTTGTTTCTTTTATTTGTTATTTTTCTAATTAAGGTATGGCGCGGATTTATACCGTGCAAAGTGAAGCCGTGTAAATGCGGTATAGATAATGTATAGTAAATGTAGTACCGAACCAATTGGAACTGGGCTAGCCGTGTACGTTTTTATGTAAGCAGCACTGACTACTGCAGCCATCTTTCCGTGCCAGCACTAGAATTAATCTCGTATCACAGCCAGCCAGCAATTTATCACCTGATATAAAAAGCTGGATAAGAGAGATTGCGATAAAGGAGAATGATAGTTCACAATCATTTATGACAGGGAGGGGATGCAGAGAAGAAATTTCGGAATGGTCCATTATGTAATAGCCACGATCTCTGGTGTTCCCATACATTCATAAAGGGGTACTGCTATTGTTGTGTTAAATGGATTGCCGGAGAATGGGATATAAAGGAGCTTTGACAAAGGGCTAGTGGCCAGGGCTCACGCCAGTCTGCAATGCTGTTCCCATCATACTTCGAAAACATTACTTAAAAATAGGAACTCGAAAGATCTAGTGTTCGATCTCGGGTGGGGAGGGGGGGAGGTTTTCTGTGTTTGTAATATTTATTACACAAAACGTATAAAATTTCTGCCATCTGACTTCCTCATTGGAACAAAATTCTAACTAATAAGGTAACAGTCGCTGAGCTAATCAGGAGCTTCCCTCATTGTACAAACGAATATCCATCACCGTAAGTAGGAGAGTCTGCCACTCTTTCTAATCTTAAGCCGGATGAATCCAGCCCAGACCTTCATGTCGAAATATTTAACATCCATTTTAAAAATTTTCTCACTTCTAAGAACTCGTCTTCCAAGTGGGCCTTTGCCTGTACTTTTTTTTTATCAAATGTGTATGCATATCTGAACACTTTTGTGTTTCGCATCTCCCTTCCATTTCATGCTCCTTGCTTTCCTGTAATAATGTTTGACGATGGCAAAATTTAAGACGAACCTTTTTCACTATGTCATTTTAACCCCCCTCCCTTGCTTTTTCCTGTCTGCTACGTAAAGACGTTCTCTTCAGCACACTCTTTAGATATTTTTTAAATTATTCACCAGTTTAAATCCTAGAGACGTTACGTGAGCGTATTTCTTCAAAATTCTTGCTTTTGGCAAGTGAATCATTTTTACAATGCTTTTAAAATATTTCAGACATGCTACTACTACTACTACTACTACTACTACTACAACAACTAATAATAATAATAATAATAATAATAATAGCAATAATGACGATAATGGTGATATGCAGAAAGGCTCAGCCGTAGTCAGTCTAATCCCCACAGTGAAGATTCATGAAAACATGCTGTATCAGAAAAACAAGAATTCCTGAATGGACTGAAGGAATCTTCCCAGTAAGGTCGCCCCATAATATGCCAATTTCGGCAGGGGCGACGGGGAGCGGTAGCAGAGATACAACCCTATCCTTAACCTCAGCGCTACTCCCAGGCCGCTTTACCCCGCTAAAAAAGCCCCGGTACCCATTGTAAAGGAAGCTGGGTGGGCCCCAAGGCCGGTCTAGGTGGGTGTGAAGAGACAATTTCTTTGCCTCACCAGGAATCGACCCCCAGAACTTCCAGCCCGTACTGAGTCGCTATACCGAGTACGGTATCCTCTATTATCTAAACTTTTGTCTGAAATATTTCTGATTCTAAGAAGAATGCAGCGAGATACTATCATAAATGTACATACATCTTCATATAAAGTACCCCTTATTCTCGTCAGATTTTAATGAAACTTGGGTTTTCTAGACAGAGTTTCGAAAAATACTCAAATATCAAATTTCATAAAAATCCGTTTATTGGGAGCCGAGTTGTTCTATGCGGACGGACGGACAGACAGACAGACAGCTATGACGATGCTAATAGTCGCTTTTCGTAATTTTGCGAACGCACCTAAAAACGAATCAAAGGCAGTGTTCAGCGTGACATTACACAGTCATCATCCGAACTCCCGATTACTCCTAGCACGGAAAATTCTAGGCGAAGGATCCTTCGTGGGACAGGCGACTGGGATCCTGGTACTGCGGTGTGGAATGATTATAAAGACGGGGAGTGGAAAGGAGGGGTGGGTAGGGGGGGGAGGGAGAAGAACCTGGTAAAATACGATTCTCCATTTAGGGCGCTGCAGGAACTCGGATGTAAGTAGCATAACGGGCCATTTATATCACTACAATCAAATACAATAGCGAATAAGAAACGCACGCCGTAAGGCCCAACTCTCCCTTTGGCGGGGCCAACACGCATGCCCCAGCGGTAACCAATGAGGATCTCCGAGATTATACGCGATGCAACAGTCACCCTCTCTCTCACTCACCGATGCTACAGCCAAAGATTAGATCAAGCCTGATCCCCGCTTTGAGATCTGAAGACCAAAAACTCCTTTCGTCCGTCCGTCTTTTCGTCGTCTCTGCTACTTCAAACATGAAGGTGAAGTTGTCGCTGAGCACTCCAGGGAAGTATGTGGGGGGAGTGAAGACGTAACTCCACTCCTTCTTATACTCGGCACTACACGGAGGTTTGTGGTCAGCTTCATTCCCTGAACGTTTTACTCCAGTCGTAAAATCTATTTAACAGGAGGCTGTGTCAGCCCATGCCGGTAATCAAACCACGATTCCTTGGTCGTCCAACCCCACTGTAGCTGTTCACTCATTCTGTAGTTTGTCTTACGACAGGTCCGTAGCCTCTTCCAAAACGAGTTCCCAACAGGGTGCGATCTAGTGCTTCCTTTTTCAATTTCCAGTACCTTCTCTTTTCCTTAAGGCCATCCAGTAGCTGCTTATGCCTTCTTTCTCGTCTTCCCGTCATTTCCAACCTTCTCTCTAACTTTCTTTCAAGCACGTGTTTTAGAATGCAGTTTCAATGGAAGATGTGACCGATTCAGTAGCCGCAGGCGTGTCGAAATACGACATACAGCAGTGTTCGTATGCTGTAGATAACGCGGCACCTTGATTTCGTTACACTTCCTCACACAAATGTACTAACCAAGGAATAAAACTGCTAGTTTGTGTGGTTCCTAACAAACGATCTTAATCCGCTGAGATTTGAGGTTTTCATAACCATGCTGCAGGGATGTTGTGTTGAGTCAACTGGTAAATAATTACCCACGTGTTCGTATTCCTGTACACTCCAAATTTCCTTTAAATTGTGCTTACACGTTGCATGGTCTATTTGTCTATTTGTCCAAAAATGCGTCTTTACGAACTCAGATAATGGTCGAAGCTGAGAACGGAAAATTCAGTTGAAACGGGCTGGAAGGAGACGTGAGTATGGGATTACACGTTTGTCCAACAGATGGCAGGAAACGACAGCAGACTGCCCTGTAGACAAACTGTTGATATGGTGTCCGGTTATATTTAAGGTTATGTTGACATATAATCGACATCGGAGTGGATGGTGAAAAATGGGCAGTGAAGAGCTTCATGAATCCTAATCAGGGGCGCTGGCAGCGAGGTGCAAGGTGGTGCACCAACTTGCTATTTTAATATTCAATAATTTATTAAAGCAAACATTAATAAACCTACAAAAACAAAATTAATTTCGTAAGTTCCTGCAGTTTTAGTATAAAGATTAAATAAGGATTTTAATTCTTCTTTAGCATTTATTATTAAAAACTCTGGACACTTTACATGTAGGTAGTGCCCACAACAATGTAAATAAATCCTGCTACCACTGTTGGTTTTATTCCTAATCAAATATTAACTCAGTGAAGCAGAATCCTTCCTGAGACGCTAACATGTTCTCAGCTGGTTAAGGAATTCCACGCATTTTATGGAAGCCGAATGTTCATTTAACGCATTCACAAGCGCCCGCAACCTCTCTTTATCCTGAGTCAGGTCGATCCAGTCTATGCCTCCCCATCTTACTTCTTGAAGATCCATTTTAATATTATTATTCCATCCACGTCTAGGTCTTCCAAGTGATCTCTTTCTCTTGGATCTCTATCGAATATTATTAGGGTGCTCAAATGAAGGAAGACGAGACTGGCGGGGCATGTGGCACATATGCGAGAAAAGAAAAATGCATACAGACTGATTGTGGAGTAACCTGAAAGCGTGACACCATTTGGATGACTAAGCTTATATGGCAGGATAATATTAAAATGGGTCTTGAAAAAATAGGGTAAGGCAGCATGGAGTTGCCCCATGTGGCTCAGGACAGGGAAAAGTGGTGGATTTTGCGAATAGGGTAATGGAATTCCATAACATGCCGGGAAACTTCTTGACTGTCCCAGGAACTATGAGCTTCTGAAGGACTCTGCTTCGTGGTTTGAGTTAGGGGAATGGAAAGGGTTATGAGGGTATGTCCCAAATTCAGCTGGCTAGCTGTAGGTTGTACTGACACGGGTGCCGCGAGAATTTTAATAAGGGAGGCAGGGACAGCCAGAAAATTTGCTTACAAGTCAATGGCTTGTACGCAAGCCACTAGCCAAGAGTTTTACTGACCACCATAGAATTATGTGTCTTCTTGTATGATGATGGTTTTATGGACTTTATCCATCGTCAGAAGAGTAAAATATTAAAATAAAAAATTAAAAATTAAAACTTAAAGTGATTTGAATTTTTAATTTTAATATTTTACCCTACAGACGATGGACAAAGTCCATAAAACCATCACCACACAATATTATACACCATTGTCAAAACTTTTTAGAATTTGTCTTATTATTGAAACGCATCGATTTTTCAAAATAACTTTAGTTTTTGTTACCAGTATTTGGTAGACACATAGTTCCTTTTTTTTTCACTTTCTCACAAAATTTCCGGAAGGGGGGATGCAGATGTCTATTTTGTCACCTCCCCCCCCCCTACGGGGCTCGTGTCTAGTGCGGAATTCTTGTGAACAAAATTGTGAAATTTCGGTTTTCTTAAAGGGAAGAAAATGTCTTGTCCAGGTTAGCGACTGTCAGCTTCTTAAATACTCTTCTACACGGAACATGATTTAACTGGATATGAGAAAGTAAACCGTGGATCTTTCCACTTGCGCTACTGGACTGAGTCTAATGCGCGTCTGAAAAGCTGCAGAACACAAATTATCTTGACCTTTATCTGCAGCCTATTTGGTCTATTATTTATTGCTTTTGGTACGTTCTAATGCATAAGGAGTGAGAATGATTGATAACTGCAGACCACTGCCCACAAGATGATCCCCGCGGCAGGTGGGTGTGTCTGGCGCAGTGCGGGTGACTTTTGTCTGTGGCAGAGACTGCTACTACACAGACTGAAAACATCAAGCGTTTCAAATAAAGTAGAGTGACAGAGTGCACTGTGCTAATGCTTTCAGTTTTGGCAGTAGCAACTCATTCGCAACGAAATATTTCGCTTGCGGGTCTATCGCGTTCCTAACAGAGTTCATCTCCTGATTTGTGGACATTAAATAGTTTTATCCTGCTGATTCGTGTTGTTCTTCGAACTTCGTCCATCATCACAGTTTAAGAATACCGTTACGTTTCGGAAGTTGGTGCTCGTCCGTTTTCAGACGTAGTGTTAGTCTATATGATGAGACATAGAAAATATTCTGCTAGTTTAATAAGCTGTAATGATGGACGAAATCCAAACTAACGTTCCTAGGATGCTTTCATACGCGCCACTTAGTGGCCGGCGACTGCCGTGCTAGTGGGTATTGATGGAACCAATCAGAGAAGACACCAAGTGGCTGGGCGACAGCCACTGTGGCCGAGCGGTGGCTCTCCACGCCAGCGGCCGGGACCCTTGCTTGTGGCTGGACCACTGATGTAACGCACACTCTTTTGAAAGTGTTGATACGAGCCACGACAGTGACCGCTGTCAAACTCAAGTTCAGTCTGTGTCACTGGAAGGTGAATGCAGCAGTGGAGGAAGAAAACTGTGACGTCAGGCCCACGCGTACCCTGACCGGTTATTGGCGTGTCTGTGACTGAGACACTAGTGGCTTCACACAGCGGCCCAAATAAAAGCAGCGTATCAGCGTCAAAAACACAAATTTGTTTCGAGATTTTCCATCGTCTGATTTTGTAATGAAGCACGACGTTTCGGAAGCCGGCTCTGCTTCCGTCTTCAGGCAAGGAAGCACCTAAACTTATGGGCGCAGTGACTAAGAATAGCTCGATCTAAGCGGTCAGCCTGAAGACGGAAACACAGCCGGCCTCCGAAACGCCGTGCTTCATTACAAAATTAGAGTATGGACGAAGTCCAAAAACAGAAGATTGTCAATGAGTCATATACCATCATCAGAACACTACAGATTTGTACTGAACAACTGGTGTGGACCCGGCATGTGTCCAAACTTTAGTTTCTCAGCGTATTGCTCCAACATTAGAAACCTTTAAATAAAATCTCCCTGTTCTTTCTTTAGGAGCCCTTCGACCATTGTCACTTCGATATAGTATCCCAATGCTACACGTGACAATTATTTTAATAACCATGATTCGTATTTTCGACATTGCCCATCTTGTGTCTTTTTCTGAATGCGACGTTTCGGAAACTGAATCTATTCTAATAAATATTATGGTTACTTTGGACACTGTCTGCCCTCTTATATCTTATAAAACGGGACTTCGGAAACTGGTCGTGTTCAGTGACGTAGATAAGACCCTCACGAACACCGCGGCGCGCGGGGGGCTCATGGATTTGGGGGCCCCCAAACATACAGAAATTAAAATTCGTTTTGGGTTCTTTTGCACTAGAGTCCTTTCTTCCGACAACAGGCAGTATTTTGGATCGCTGTTATGATATTTGGGAACAACTTCCTAAAAATTATGGCGGGGGGGGGGGGGTGCTTAGAGCTGTTATCCGCGTTACTGATTGTGTTCTAGGACGCGTCCTCGTGAGGCTGCCGACACGCTTTCCTTTGATGAAATTATGACGTTGCAGCAGAGTGTCACAGTAGCGTGCTGTAGCGGGGCTTAGGTGGGCAGAACATGTGATCGGAATGAGGGATAGTGAAAAGCTGGAAAGAGTTATGACTTATAACCCAAAATAGAAAAGAAGAATAAGAAGGCCCAATGGAAGATGGATTGATGTCAATAATGGCATGAGAAAGGTGGATGTTACAATTTTGAGGGTAGAAGCTAATAGAAGCTAAGGACAGCTTCGGATGTCAGAGAATCCTTGAAGGGGTCAAAGCCCAGTTCGGGCTGTAGTGCCAGCGATTATTATTATTATTATTATTATTATTATTATTATGTTGCTGTTTTTGTTTTTGTTGTCGTCGTCGTCTATTGTCACAGGTATATTTTTCCTGGTGCTTCTCCTTTTGAACCATCAATGATCCCCACCGCTCAGGCACCAAGTTCCAGACCGCAATACTTTCCACAGTATGTGTGCTGGTCCAAACAAAGCTGTCTTTTGTAGTGAATCCTCTGAATGTTTTCCTGGTATGGCTTCTAGATTTGCCCTTAAACCCTTTGTTACTATTCCCGTGGCTCAAATTACAGCCGGTATAATCATACATTTCATGTCCCACATTCGCTGTATCTCTATACATAAACTCTTGTATTTTAGTTTCTTTGCTGCTTCTTTTTGTGCGACATTTCTGTCCGCTGGTATTGCCACACATATCAACATGCATGTTCCCCTTTTTTGTTTTTAGTTATTATAGATCGCCTATTTGCTGTAAGTTCTCTGTTTATATGTACCCCTTGGTTCCATAACACTGTTACAGCTTCATGTTCATATACTTTTTGGGCGTGTATGCTTGCGTGCGTACGTGTGTGTGTACGTACTTTTAATGTGTCTTTTTTTATGCCTAGCCCTTTGCATACAGAGTAATGTAAATTTATTATCATCATCATCATCATCATCTCCTTTGTACGGAGTATTCACACTTACATACCTGAAACAAACCATGTTTCCAGGGTATACAGTGTCGCAGCTATTCCGTGCGTACTGTTAATGGTGTATATAACGCTGTCTTCAATATTAAACTTCTTTGTGCTTCTACATTAGCACTTTCCACAGTATGTGTGCTGTGCCCAATATAGCTGTTTTCTGTAGTTCCTTCATATCGTGCTTTCCTGCTATGCTGCTCAAGTATTTTCTAAAGGATTTTGAAATGGATCCAGTTGCTCCTATTATTACTGGCGTCACCTTTGTTTTTACATTCCACATGCGCTGTATTTCTATTATAAGATCTTTATATTTGAGAATCTTCTCGGCTTCTTTCTTGATCGCGTTTCTGTCTCCCGGGATTGCTACATTAATAAGCATACATTTTCCTTTATCATTATCCGGGTTATGATGTTTGGTTTATTGTTGGGGACAGTCCTATCGGTTTTCACTTTTTGGTTCCATAATATGGTTACCTTGCCCGCTTGACTTGTTTCTACTGATTTTGGTCTATGTTCATGTCACAGTTCACTGTCTAATTTTACCCCTAATTCCTTACATGTATTGAAATGTAGTTGAGCACACACTCTATCATGTCTTTTGATGTAATGTTCTTTTACCAATATTGGGCACGCTGACAATGTGGTCTACTCTCTCCTCAAATTGGTGATATAATCTGCATTTGTTATCTTTTTCTGTTTGCAATATTTTGTTGCTTACTACTACTACTACTACTACAATACAGGGTCCTTGAACACTAAAGAGAGAAAGGATCGTACATGCGGGTAGGTCGAAAGCCTTATGTTCGCGGCAGTGTAGCGGTTCCAGCAGTCGCCCGGAGGATTCTTTGTGAAGGAGGAATAAATGGCTGCTGTACCAATCGGATGTCAGCCTCAGAGTCCCCTGGGACTATTTGAACGGCATCTACTCCCCCGCCCACGATAATTCCTGGTAAGGTTTCATTTGAACAAAAGTCGTAATTACAAAACAGATAGCAATGGATCTCCGCGGTGAATGGTACAAACATATGAAGTGGCTTGTCCTTTCGGTTTTGGAAACGGAATTACATATATTTAATGTAAAAAAAATTCAGTGTTTGTTCCTCGCATTCCACTTGCCAATTACGAGCATCAAGTAAAATTGCATTACAGATGTGTAAGATAAGAAAAACGCAAATACATTAAGTCAGTGCGTTATATTGTGGGAACACAGAAGCCAACAGTTGAAATACGCCTGGTGTGGGTTTCTTAAGACTAGCGCTCATAATGGAAGTGGGAGCTCAAACACTTGCTCCAATTTCGTACGACTACCAGGCTTTAACGTGGAGTTGAGGGGCGGAGGGCCCTCGTACTGAGAAAACAGCGACGTCTAAAACACCTGTTTAAAGGAACCGATTTGAAAGCACTCTTCAAGTTTCTGCCATGCGCCACTTTGAGGATGCCAGACACTGTCCGACTGGTCAGAATTTTGACGCTGAAGCTTTTTAAGTTTTTGCTGGGCTGTGTTAATAATGTAAATTCCCTGCTTTAACTTTAGGTACTCCATATTTCATCGAGAGGATCTCATTGTATTTCGGCATCAAAGAGCAGTTGTTTTCCGTAACATTGTTTGCTGAATTCACTTCACTACAATCTGCTTTCTGTGAGGTAAGAATTAGACCTATATGCTTTATTCATTATTGAGGGAAATGTATAAGGAAGGATAGAAGTGACGGTGAGATGAAGAAGGAGATGGAAACAGCTACTGGATGAGACTGTAAACTAGAAAGGGAAATATTAGATCGCATTCTATGGGAAACTCGCTTTGGAAATCCTATGGACTTGTCGCAAGACAGACTGCAACGGTATGATGATATTATTCACATCTGTTCATCTATTAAAAGGCTAACATAGGCCAAGTTTGTTAATGAGAAAGTGGACTTGAAGTACTTCATACGGTCTGCATGGAAGAATGAAATTGTCCATACTACTTTCCGGAAAGCAGACTTTCGGAAGTGATTGTAGAAGTTTTGGATGCGGTTAAGGTGATTTAAATTAGTAGTCAATAAAATAACTAACGTTTTCATTAATAAAGGACACCTATCGTCAATAACAAACAATTTCATAGGACCCGCGACGCGTTGTCAGGGAAAGAAGGTTTTCAAGACGCTTGTGCATGTAGGAAAATAAGTGGATGAAATTAACAGGGCGGAACTTAATTTTTAAACACGTAAATTGGTTATGGGAAAGTGCAAGAATTTATGTCGACTTAAGGGTAAAGTAGAGTCAGTTACTTTATAGTAGCTTTCTAAACCGCTCTTTCGTCTCTGCGGATGGTCGTTAAAATCTTTGCTTTAAAACAGCTGTCCGTCTATACGCATGCAGCATCCTTCAGCGTATTCTAATTACGTTGATAATGGTGAGTTTTACGACGATTTGTCGAGATATTACAGTTTTTTCTACTTCAGAAAAAAGTAACGGGCTTTATGCATGATGATCTGCATGCCCCTGCAGCCGCCCCTGGATCGTAAATTACAAAATATTTATGGAAGGAAAAAATGTTCCAGATATTTTCACATAAGAGTGAATAACACGCTTTATATCAAACACACATGCAGACATTCCGATATGCACAATGGTCTTCCATATTAACGAACTAACTAATTAACTGCGTGGCGCAGAGTCCTTCCTGAGAAGTTAACAGGTCCACAGCTAGTCCAGAAATTCACCGCATTTTATGGAAATCAAAGGTTCATTACCGCATTCACAAACGCCCGCCACCTGTCCCTGTAATAAGCCAGATGAATCCAAAATCCCACTTCTTGAAGGTCCATTTTAAGTGGTCTTCCAGACATATGCGAAAATTACCGAAGTCTCTTATTTTCAAAAATAACTAAACATCCTACCTGAATTCGTGGCTCTAGGTGTGGGTCTTTTAAAGTTTATATTTTATTTAAAATGCGTCTCCAGGCCATTCCATTTGGAATTTTTGGTGGAAAAAGTTTCACTGAGGGCTTTCTTAGGGTACATCGGTTTTTTTCTGTCAGTATCATTCTATAAATGCGCCACAGTCTTATTTCATTCATCTGTCATCGACACTGTTATACTCCTAATTTTAGTTATTGATAACGTCGTTAAAACGCGTTTCTTTCTCTCTACATAAATAAAATTACTAACTTGTTCTTTGTAAAGAGACTCCGTGTATTTAATGTACTGTAGGAACATATTTTTAAATGTTACTGATGCTAAATCCTCTTTCCCAAAAATAGTGTTTCTCACGTTTGCAATAGTTTTCTTCATCTGATACTCTTTCTACCTCTGTCTCATAACACTTTTTCACAAAATGTACCGTCTAATGTGAAATTACAGGAATTTTCCCTAAACACCCAATCTAGGGAAAGTGGTTCAGATCGTGCATAACATCCGTTCGTGAAAGAGCATAGTATATGCGCCAGATTTTCTTTATTTTCTTCAGACAGCAAATTTATGAGCCGGAACATCGTGCGTATTGTTGTATGCGAAGTATTTTAGATATTTCTCTGTCCTTTATTATTGGTGCGCTGTTGGAGTCTTACTGTTTACTGGTTAATTTTGGACCAACTTTCTGACAACTAGCGGTGTTGAGAGTGAAATTTTTCTGAAAGTCTCTTTAGATAGATACTGCCGGTAGGTCCTAAGGTGCTGTGCTTCAGTGGGTGTGTGTAAGGAGTTTTAAAAAACTCCTTTTGTCCAGTTTTCAGAAGAACTGACTTTTATTACGTAAGACTGAGGGACAAAGAAATGCGTAAAGGACGAACAGAAATTTCATAACCTACAGTGCCGGGACTAACCGACGTCTGACTGCATAATTGCATCCAGTAACAGAGGTCCATGTCTTGCACCGTAGCCCACAGATAACTCAATTTTTCCCCGAAGTTGACTTAAGAGTTTTTGCAATAAAGCTCACCATATATGTGTATGTATGGATTCAACTCTTAGGTCTTATTATGATTATTTCTCTTATTTACACATTTATGTTTGAAATTACACACAGTTTAATTTTATAACGCTTTCCCCCAAGAAGGTGAAATTAAAAACTTCACTAAGATGGATCTGGAGAAGTCAGAACTTTTGTAGTACACTCTACGGAGAAACAGAATAGTGTAACCTGAAGGAAGGCTTCATACCATGCTGTTCAAAGTTGTTGATCTGCCCGTTTCCTGCAAAAAATTAAAACCTAAAAATTAAAATCTACAAAACTAAGATGACACTACTTTATGTCATGCGAAACTTGGCCTTTCGCTGCTAAGGGACAAAACTTCTGAAAGGGAAGAGATTATCAGAATAATTTATCTTAACAGAAGAAGTTTGAGAGGGAACTGGGTAAAACTGCGTAATGATAATCCTGATAATTTGTACTTTGCAGAGAATAAAATCTTAGGATGATTAACCCTTTAAAGACTGGGACCAACCTGAACTAGATTTATAGATGTATTTCGTACTGCGCAGAAAACACTCTACGTCTCGTTTATGAGAATCTACCAGTTAATGCTGTGTAGCGAAATAATTGTTGTTTGTTCTGAGATCCGTATAAAAACACACAAATAAACTCTGTGGGCAGAACGTAGAATTTTTGAACGCTAAACCTGATGGTATAAACAACAACCATTAGACTTTTAAAGGGTTAAATCAAAGGGGATGTGATGTGCTGGGCGTGTATCACGCATAGGGAAGGTTATAAATAAATAATAAATATTAAAAGTATTTTTTTAATTGGACGCCATGTAGTCCTGTATAAACTTACCAAACTTTCGAAGAAATGCTGTCTCCATCTTCAGGGTTTTTTCCTAAAATGGAGACAGTAGAATCCTCCGAAGCGCTATTGAATTTATGCCAAACGACATGCTATCACGTCCCAGAAGACAGTATACTTCATAGACACAGGCGTGAGAACCTCAGACTACATACAAGAAAGGCAGAAAGTATGTAGCGAAACTAGACTAGACTTACGCCTTAAATGGGCGGACGTTTAGGAAGTAGGATGTGAATATGTGGATAAGAACAACTGACTTAATACAAGATAGTGTAGCAAGCTAGTGTGAACACATTAACCCTTTAAAGACGAAACGTATTTGTTTTATATAAGGCCTCGGTGCGTACCGCGCAGTAAACACTCTCCACTTCGGTTATACAACCAGTCTCTTAATGTTTTATAAGACAAAAGTTGCTGTTTGTTCTGAGATCCGTACAAAACACATAAAAGCAATGTGGGCACCACGTAGAAATTTTAGTGTTAAACCTGGTCGTATGTAAAGTTACCGCTAGGCTTTAAAAGGTTAATGAGAATTCGGCTTCTGTACAGGGGAATAATTTATCGATACCGACCATGCTATGGACTGGATAAACGAGGAATCAGGTTTCGACTTCCAGCAGGAAAAAATATTTTCTTTTCTCCGAAACGTACACACTGGTTCTAGTGCCCACCCAGCCTCCTATTCAGTGCATATCCGAGGCTTTCTTCCAGAGATAAAGCAGCAGTGATGTGGATCTGACCATTCACTTCTATCTAGTACCGAGATGAAGTGTGAGTGGAGCTATATCTCCAGTCCCTTATATGCCTGTATGGCTTGTACAGGGATAACTTTTCTTTCAGTGAACTTCTGTCTACTACTTAAAGATAATTCTGCTCTAAGAAAGTACTGTGTAATGCTGGATAATTTAGAAGTGACCAGAACATAGGATGGTTTATAAGTGAATATGTCCCTCTTGTATTATCAGTGACAGTAAACGTGTAATCCAAATTTCATTTGTTCTGTCTGTGATGCTCAAAGATGCAGTTACTAAAATTGGCCTGATTTTACTTTGATTATACGTGTCTTAATTATCTACTCTTGCGAATTATTTCGAACAGTAGGGGAGGCCGCGTTTAGTTGGCACACTTTTCACTTCTTAATTTTTTACAATTTTCATACAAATGGTACAAAAATACAATGGTGCTGGTGGCATGTATCATTCTTAGACTATGCAAGAAAATACAATGAAGAAGTTGTATCAATAACTAATCCAAGAAAAAGGAACTTCTTCAAACCTCTGCACGTGTGCTAACTTGCCCCATATATGGGGTAGGTCTGATTTATTATTATTATTATTAAAAATATTCCAGGGCAGCATGAATGACGCTAAAATAGTTAGCTGTTAACAACATAATGAAACTGATTTACAGTCCGTACAATACTAAGGACAAACATTACAAATTACATTGGAAAATGAAATGCGGTACAGATATATATGTCCCCGAAACTTAAGAAATTTTCATCTGATACACCCGACTTGCAGTTGGGACATATGTATCCCCAGGAAACGCCGGAAGTGTACTTTTTCATGGGCCCACATTTGGCACTGGGTGCATTGAACCCATATTTCCCCCGCTACACTATTGCAGTATGTGTCCATGGAAACCAAACAAAATGTTTCCCTACCATTTTCGTCTGAGCAGTCTGAATTTTCCTCATTATTTGCCTCTTCTTCTTAAAATCTCTTTCGGGGTTATCAAAAGGCGCCTGTTGCTTCCCTACTGATGTGTTTTTCCTTTTGTCACTTGTCTGGCTTTCTGCGTATCTCGCACAGATGCTTTCACCGGCGTATGAGTCAGGATTGCTATATGCCTTTGGTTTCCAGTAGCGTTTGTTTTTGCTTTCCTGTCTGCAGCTTTAGGAAAAGGACGGAAAATTCAGGAGTCAAGGACTTGCTTGAGGAAAGATTTGTTTCGGCAGGTGTTGTTTTGGAAGGATCTGGTTAGGGGGAATGACTTCTTGAAGGGTCTGGTCCTGAAGTCTCATCATGTTTAATGTTTCCATTACTGCAGTCTGATGATGCAATGTCTGTGGCTGGAGCTGGTCTGTCTTACATATGAGGACAGAAACTCCTCATCAACAAAGATATCTCCGTTGTAGGGAAAATTTCCAGTGGCCAGGAATCCAGTGTTGATATTTGCAGGAGTAGCTGTAAAGTTGAGAAACATGTTGATAATTCCAGGTCAATCGTAAATCGTCATCATTTTTCCTGCGTGTTTTGTGATCCATGCTTGACACGCATAATTGACATATGTTTAGCGGCCCACAGACACTCCTATAAATGGGCTGCAGCTTGTGACTAAAATGAGGTGGGAAGGAGAGAACTGTCACGCCGTCTTCCTTACAGCAATCGAGTGCAGCAACTGAGAAATGCGAATCATGACTCTCCAAATGAGAACTACTGGTCGTTCTCTCCAAGATTTCACATGGGAAAAAAATGTTTCACAAACTTCACAAATTATTCCGCTTTCATCCATCCAGGACGACTACCATCACCTTGAATCTCTGCAGGAGCACCATTCAAGAAATGGGCACGAAATTTCAGCCTAGGGAAAACAACATGGCGGCACTGTGTTTCCTGCCGCTGAAACGTCCAGGGCTTAAGTTGCTAATTTTCCAGGTGCAGCGGACATCAGTGTCCCTATGCGTTTGCAACCACGGCGCGCAATATCTCCGTCAGATATGTGCACCATTTTTATATCCGTTTCGTCCATGTTCCATATGTCGCCCGAACCAAGCCGCAGACGATCAAGCACTTCTTTCAGATTTATAAAAAGAAGCGTTAACGTCAGTCTTGTTAAACTCGAAGCTCTGCTGATGCTTGTTGCCTCAGGTTTGCGTAGTGAATGCGTCTTGATGCCTTTTCAAGAACTTTGTAAACCATTCTGTGCCGGCCATTTTCATATCCCTCCAACCTTCGAGGATCTTTATATTTAATGTTGCCGCTTACTCGAATGAAAACTTCCTCACCTTCCTTGCAGACAAGCCATAGTAGATATCTGATGCCCTTTACAATTAATTCTCTGAGTTTCCTTAATCAGCAACAGTGAACACATGCGCAGAAATTACACTTATCCTATTTTTAAAAATTAATGAGAAATGTTGTGAAAGATATAAGAACAGTTTGCTTTATGTAGCGACCCATTTATCAAAAATAAAACTACGGAACACTTTTGGTTTATTTCCCTGTTCACTTATACATACAGCAGAAACACATGTGAACCCAACTGGTGAGTTTTCTTGTACTCAATCCTGAAGGTCGGATTCTGTGAAATTCCTCATGTATCCTCAAAAGCTCTGCTGCAATATCTCGTTGGAGAGAAAAACGGGATTCCAAAATCTCTTGCTAACTTGTAATCGACCTATCTTATATGCTGGCTGCCCTAATGGCTCGAAGAACTGTATCTGGGGCAATGTTTGCCATTTCAGGTTTCCTTTTGCACGATATTGGCATAGTTATATTTCCTTAAACAAAATTGAAATGAAGAAAGTAATAAGAAGCGTACAGAATACTGCACTGTTGACCGCGGAGTAAGGTGGCACGGTGAGCCAACTTGCCCCATAGCAAGTGTGCCAACTAGACCCAACAGGAACCTTCAGTTTTGAGGTTAGTGTCCTCTGAGATTAAATGCACAAGGGACGCTGTTATTTCTCAGTCATATTGCCTCATATATACTACGTAACTACACACCTTTGGTTCAGATAAATCCCTAGCAGCCTTCTCAATAATACGTATTTACCAAACTGTTGTAAAATTACTCGGTGCTGTGCAAAACACACACAATGAAATTTTGCTTCCGATAGAGCTGTCAGCACATTGCCAACTAACTTCCCTCCAGTGAAAGATGAAGTTCTTCATACTGCCCCACGGGTGTTGCGCTCTCACAGAGGCGAGGCGAGATATTAACGTTGTGTCAGCTTACCCCTGTAGCCAACTAAACCCGGTCTCCCTTACACTAAAAATATTTCTGCACATGTTGGTACGTCTGTATGGGACGTATTGTTTTTAAACTTTAACGGTATCAGCATAATTTGACTGAGTAATCCTGTGAATTTTGTGTGTTACTGAAGGCTGGAATGTATCATGATTATCGATTATTGGCATATTGTTTTACAGACCCATTTCATATTCATTTCAGGGGTTAGTAATATGTAGTGCCACGCAGCCAAGCGCTTTCCTGACACGATACTTAAAACCAACATAAATGCACCTTTTAGTTCCTTCCTTAGTCTGTTGTCTACATTGACTTCCTATTTCTTTGCCTTTTATTATGTTGGCTCATAGAAAACAATCCGTGATGTCTAGGTCTCATTACCTTCTACTTTATTTACTTATTTATTTATTTCATTGATCCACTGAGTTGTTAAGCTAATAACATACGATTATTCCTGTTATGGAAGTCCTGCTGACCAGTGCAGCACTGATTTCTGTTACGTGCGCCAGAGCCTACCTATTCCCTCCCTCTACCACAGAACCCCCGCTTTTCCCTCGCAGCATCCGTGGATAAATCACAGATGAAAGAGAGGGAGAGAGTGCAAGTAGAAGAGCTATTTTTCGTTCATCTCAACATGTTGAATGCTGGTACAAAAGGTGTTAATGCGGCTATATCTAGCAGGAAACATATTTCTGCTACTGCTGATGGTGGGGACGTAAGAGGTGTGAAGATGGATGCTTCGGTTATGTTCTTCAAAGCACGCGAAGTACCAATCTGCTCTCTCTATACGACCATGGAGTGTGGTGGGGATAGAAGTAGAGGTGTTACTGACAACGCTTTTTCTCTCCTTTTTTAGAGGGAATATGGGAGTAAGAAGGTGTTAGAAGTGTGATGATGGGTTTTAGGTGTGCTTTCTCCCCTCTTCCTTTCCCCTTTCCTTCAGAATTTTACCCCTACATCTACAACCCCCCACTACTACCACCAGCTACTAGGAAGTTTTTACTTAGCTTTAGTGTTAAGTGAGAGAAATTGTATGGACAAATTTTATGCCCCTTTAGAGAACCTCTTTTGCAGTCTCGTGTTAGTGTTCATACATGAATAACGCGAGAGTCGTCGGGTAATTACATACGTGGCCTGTAATAAGTGTAATTAAGTTGGACAGTAATTAAATATATGTTCTATTCGGTGGAAAGAATTATATAATTTTTTACCAGCATTCCTTATATTTGACGTAATTTATTACTTATTTTCGTCAATTGCAAGTTTTAAATTTCGTAATATCAAATTGCGAGTTATTATATCTTAACGCTTAAGATGACAGAATATAAGGACGGCTGTGTTTTGTATTTTCAATCACAATTCCTTGAAACAGTGACAATAATAAGAACTTAAAATATTTTATTTTATGGCGTTATTATAAACAATTCCAGTTCTAATTTGTGACTAGGTTGTGAAAGTTATTAGATGGTGTTTACCTTCTGTGCGCTGTTTCGTTTTACTTATCTGCGAAGAGGAACTTTGTTGGAATTGTTACAATAAAATTGTATTAATAAAGCAAAAGAATGGCGGCAGCACGCAAAAGTTCAGTAGATGAAGAATTTGATGTGTTTGTATCTTCATACACTGATGATGAAGAAGACGAAGATGATTCTTGTAGTAATGAAACTGAAGATGATGACGTCCGACTTGCTACAGATAGCCACAGACGTGAATCACCAACGTCAACAATGACATCGAGAAACATGGAATCTGGACAGCAGAATAGTAACCATGTGTCTTCTTCAATAAATACGAAGAAATTCTCAATAGCTAGTATTTTGGGTACGGAAGGTGATGGTCAGACTCTCAGTGAATATGAAAATAAACGAGGACAAGATGACGGTGTGAGGTTTGTGCGTCCGACGCCTGTGTCTGCGGTACTCAGACCGCCGCCTCTGAACGCCGCAGCAGCCGTGGCATTATATCCCGGTGGTTTATTTACACATCCAAATACATACAACAATTCTGCGTCGAGTTCTACAGGATTAATGCTCGAGATGATTTCGCCAAATTCTGTTTCATGTAGCAACGAACATTCGGGACCATATTCGTCTTTATCGTATCCAGCGTCCTTAGCCTCAGCGTCGGCAGCGTCGCTATTATATGGAGGATGGTTCGCTGCGTCAGCTGCAAATAAGGCGCCAAGCCAGCTGTTTGGCCTTCAAGGTAACATACTTCTTTTCTGTGTTTATTAATATAGGTTTCATTGAATGGTACAGGAAAGGTATTTTAAAAAATAACCTCGAAGAATTAAATTTACAAATTTATCTGTGTTTTTACCAAGTAAAACATCAGCCTTTTTCCGTGTAAATTCGTGCCCCTTTAAAATAGATTTTTAAATGGTTATTCTACATGTTTTGTCGTCAATGAAGATTTGCTTAGAAGCGATACACTTTTGTTTGTTCCGTCAGGCGCAATCAAAATCATAATAATGTCTTTTTCTCACTCATTTAGAAACCTGATAACACTAGCTGTGAGTATACTAATTATTAAGCATCCATTAGAAGTCACAAAAAATGCATTATATGGGGTACATATTTGCTTCTGTGTTTGTGACAAAATGTCAAAACCTAAACGGCCGCACAAATTTTGTAAAATTCTGCATTAGAGACCTTTGCTCAAAATTGTCAGGAAACTGCGATTTTCAGACACATTGATCCTGGTTTGCATAAGAATATAAGTGAGTGCTTCCGTTTATTTCTTGAACCGGTTGACGGACTTCTGGTTTTCGAAAACTTCCATCAAAATTTATTAGGAAATACCTATTGTCCATGTATATTGATTTATAATAATGCGTATTTTGCATTACTTCATAAGTAGAAATCCTTAGGCACCTTCGCAAAATTGCAAAAGCGACTAGCTTGCTCACATCTGTTTGCATGGAGCAACTCGGCACCCACTTTACGGATTTTCATGCAATTTAATATTTGAGGAATTTTCGAAAATCTGTAGAGAAAATTCAAGTTTCATAACAATGTGACAAGAACAACGGGTACTTTATATGAAGATCTACGCACATTTATGATAATATCTCATATTCGTCTTATAATGAGATGTTTCGGACAAAAGTTGTACAGAAAATCAAAACACATATTTTATATTCAGTCACTGTTCCCGAAACTAGTGTCATTTATGAAGTAATGTGTTAAAAATATGGTAGATCCATACAGGCCACAGATGCCAACATAATGCTGCACAGAAAATATGAAATTTGCATGACGGATAACAAAGAATACGGACACACAATAATACTTATGGCTTTTCCACGGCAGCTTTGGCTATGCGAACACACCTCAATATTACACTACGTACCTTGCCTGCCTTGGCATGTAGGTATATTTTTTTAATTCGTGAATAGGTTTTGTTGGAATTTCATGTAGAGTACTTCCTGCAAGAACTGTGAGTAAACTGCAATAATGAGCCATATTGTTTCATAACAGAAAGTAGTTAGCACGCAACATAAATGGGTTTTCCATGAACCGTTTCACAGTCTTTTTTTGGCATTCTATATGCGAGATTTTCACTAATTTGCATTAAATTATTCGCAGTTTTAAGTAAGCTTCGTAAACTTTGAAGGACGCCTTTAGTAATTTTGTGTACTATGAAATGGAGCACACCTTCTCAAATTTTATTATCAGCATTTACTCTTATAATAAGACTAACTATGTAATGTTTTCCAGATGACAGCTTGATATTAGATTGCATATCTTAACGACAAAATAAAATTCGATTACATATATTTACACAGTGGCGATTCTACACGCAGTGGAAATCAAGAAGGCTTGGGTTTATTGCTGGACAGCTGCTTATTCCTTTGCTACATCTCCTGCCTTTTGTGCATGTATTGGAACTACATTATTTTCTGACAAATAACGCCACAAGTGCATCCCAGAACTGTTAATTTTTCTAAATCCACGCAGAATATTTTATTTTCCCATATACTGGATAAGTGTTCTTTTAAAGTTCAGGCGTTAAAATGTCTAGAGTAGTGGCTGGAAGAGCATGGAATCCTTTTTTAAATACCTGTAGGTTTAAGAGAACTTCTGTTCCACAAATCCCGCAGATTGGCTCTGAGACTCACCCAGGCTCCTCCTATTCTAATGGCCTCAATGTGTGAAACTAACCGCCAATTTCAAAACACTACAGAGGTTAATAACGCGTTGAGTTATTCGTTTGCTTTATTATGCGCCCTCATCGCGTGGTTTGTTTTATGCACAACACAAATTTTACCAAATTAGTCGACAGTTGAGAATGAAAAGAAAGGTTAGTTTCTTAAAAGCATTGTGTAAGAATTTCAGATCAGCTATTACTTTTTTTCGCAGACACAGTTAGTACCTTTATATAAAGGAAAATGTAAAACCTTGGAACCCAACATGAAAAATAAATAGTGTAATGAATGCCCAAGAATCTTATGACAACGAACATGAGGAAAATACCATGAAATAAAACAAATATAATATAAATATGGGAAAATGTAGTATATGAAATAAATAATATAAATCAGTAAGAATATAATACACAAAACATAGTACTCTCAGCAAGATGAATCTGGTGCATTTTCCCGGAAAAATTAATGAAAACCACCATCACCACAGCCACCAGCACCACCACTGACATACTTCCTGAGGAAATAAATATTTTTAGGATACGAGACCAGATTTCTGTGAAGAAAAAACCTGAAATTAAAGTGGAAGAAGCAACAGCGAGCTGGCCTAAATTGTGTGATTTGGAAGCTCAAAATTCTTACTGTTTATCACACACGATTATACTGATTAAACTGAGTAGGCATGGGGGAAATAAGAATAAATGTTTTGTCGATAAACCTCAAGAGCAGTTTACACATGGGAAATAGGGTGTAGAAGGAAATGCCAAGTTAAAGTAGATCATAAATAGAGAGAATCTGTAGTGTGGACTGTATTTACCTGGCTCAAGCTTACTAAGAATGTCGTTATTACTTGCAAAGTACCAACAAAACAACAGGTGCCGGTGAAATTAAAACAAGGAGAGAATAGTAACGTATCAAGAAATAATGATAGTAGAAGAAAAATAAGTTTATATCCGGGAGTCAGAATTAAAATTGTACAGGGTGCACTTTGTTCCACCGAGCAGGCAAAATCTTTGTCAAGTGTTTTAATAAACTCAACACAGATGTGTAGCTACTAGTAACTGTCGTATAATTTCAGCTTAAGCTTCCTACACATCAGTAGTAGCTACATGATGACAATATTAATGACGCGGTTTAGTATAAATTTCTGAAAATTTTATGGTAGTAAAACAAAGCTTCTTACTATATTTAACTTGTTGTAAATAGGGAGTAATGCTAAAGGACTTAGTTGTATATTTCGTTATAAGCAATCCTTAAATTACTTCTAAGGCGTGAACACCATAAATATTTTAAGATATCACGTAGCAGTCGATCACAAAAATATCTGCCTAATCATCTACAGTTCATGGCTTATTAGTTCTAACAATTTATGAATGTTCCATAAAAAGGACAACCAGTTAATGGTGCATGCGGAAAAGATAGCTGTTTGTTTTGAGAATCGCAAAAGCCCATAATTACATTCTGTGTAAACAGTTAAGAGTTTGTTATTCTCAAAGCAAGTGGTACATGTAGGAAAAAGGATAAAGAATGTGTGATTTCAGGTTTCTGCCACTGTGTAAATGAGATCTTCGATCTTCTGGGATTTTACACATCTTAGATGGGTAGCTGTTGACCGAATTTTCGGGACAAGGTATCCGTCCTGTCTTCAAGGGCCAAGCAGCCTTCTGGGACTGCTTGACCCGTAATTTCGGTAACTGACTACGAACATACCCTGAGTAACACTGCAGAAGAGCGAAGATGTCAGGGATAATGAAGCTTGATATTACGCATGTTTTTTGTGAAAGTTGTTTGGAATGAAACTGGCAATGAATGAAAAGTTTGCTGTACGGAATTGAAACTTTTGTTTTAATGTGGGACAGTTTGTTGAGTCTTATACAGTAAAGTGCCACGGTCGTCACACATAGTTTGTGACTAAATAGTTGTGTTAGACGCTATCACTTGATTAAGCTGAACGTTGATCCTCCAAATCTTAAATTTAAATATTTCTGCCGTTATAGTTCCCTATGTACAGTACTTCTGCTGTGACAAATTATAGGAATAACACATAAGGCAGAATGTGTCCACCGTCGTTTCGTCGCTCGACAACGCAAATTTCTATTTGTTTCGCATCCACAAGCCTCATTGTCACCATACAACGGCACGCAGCAACATAGTAATAGGAAAATTGTGTGATGTCATTTTTTTTTCGAACTTGAATATAATGAAAAGCGAAGTTGTTTTATACGCGACGAAAGCGTATCGGAGTTTAGAATTGTATTTCCACTCAGTCTTAACCTCGACACTTGATAGAGGTATATGGCCACCTTCACGTCGGGCTGCTTACCTCAGGGAAAGCGTCCCGGGTACCCTTTGAATAGGTGACTTGTGAACATTACGTAAAAGAGAAAAAATCCCTTGCCGGTAAATGAAACCTTAACCGTCATTCCTCCGTTGTCCAGTCCGTAGCCTAGCCGCTGTACAAACTGTGCTTTCCCGGAATTTTGAATGTCGTGATAAGTAATTAGAATAATTCAGTGTTTGTTAATACTCCAACCCTCTTGTGTCGATTAAGAGATTAAGTTGCCCTGTTATTTACAATTTTTATGAAACTTTCCGTGGTGCACGTGCAATATTTGTGTAATTTAAGCATACTTAAATACATAACTATATTATGATAAAATAAGTTAACAATTCAGTTATTATACTGAACTCTATATTAAGAGACTTCCGGTTAAGAAGGATACTAGCTAAAGTTAATTCAGCGAAGATTAAGGCAACAGGTTTGTCTGAAACGTTGGTAATTACCTACGAATATACAGCAGGAGAAGGGGGCTGCCATGGCTGTGTTCAGTCTTTCCCTGAGCTGAGTGCAGTAAAAAGACCCGAAGGGAGATCTGAGCATAATTATTGAAGTAATATTAATGTAAATGGCTTTTAAAGAAATAACACTGCAGGCATGTGGCCTGGATTTGTCTGGTTAAGGATAGGATTCAGTCGCGGAGCTCCTGTGAATAGCAAAATGAACTTTCGGCTTCTATAACACACCTACAATTTCTGTAATAACTGACAGGTTGTCCGCTTCCCAAAGAACAAATAATATTTTCGATCAATCAGATCAGCCCGACGCATTTCGAACTACGAAGTTAATATTCGATAATGCGAGGCTTCATAACACGTAAATTATTACGGCTGCCGGAATGTTCAAATCCTATAGCAGCAGAACATTATTTGTCGTCATAGAAAAGCGTATTTAAGTGTTTTCGAATAGTATTAACCCTTTAAAGACGAAGCGTGTCTGTTTTGTATAAGGACTCAGTGCGTACCGCGCTGTAAACACTCCACTTCTGTTATAAAAATCAATCTCTGAATGTTTTATAAGGCAAAAGTTGCTGTTTGTTCTGAGATCCGTACAAAACACATAAACGCAATGTGAGCACCACGTAGAATTTTTTAATGTTAAACCTGGTGGTACGTAAAGTTACCGCTAGGCTTTAAAAGTTAAAAGCCGTAAATTTTCCTAAAATTACTGCTCAACAATTTTTTGTAACATGTCTTCCCATTTATTTAATAAGCTACTTACATCATAATATTTATCACAATTACTGTCATCTTTCAGTTTTTCTTCCTTTCCTGTCTTGTACCCATCACTTGTCGATAATACTAGAGCAGCGTAAATGGATAACATTTGGAAATGTGGAATAAT
Source organism: Coptotermes formosanus (assembly GCA_013340265.1). Taxonomy (NCBI): domain Eukaryota; kingdom Metazoa; phylum Arthropoda; class Insecta; order Blattodea; family Rhinotermitidae; genus Coptotermes; species Coptotermes formosanus. Next base: position 179,499 of record BLKM01012505.1, on the reverse strand, counting down.
ATTAATTAACAAAATATGCTGTGTAATGTAATCATTATTATAATTTTTAAAATACAAGATATGATTGTGTTAAACATTTTCATCCCTTGGAACGCGACAGGTTCAAATTCTGAAATATCGTCCAGCTGGCCGACAACGCCTTGCTTTGACGCCTGTTTAAGGACGTGTGGGTCAGGGTGAAGACAGGAGCAGACAGACGGTCGCATTTATGTAAACCACTGTCTGAAGAAATGTGGCGATATGACACGACTTTCTGTTGCAGTTTGTTTCACATATCTGCATATTTGATATTTTTATGTCTTGGAATTTTTGCCATTTTCGGACTGTAAGACGTTGTGGAGAACTAACACTAAATGATCTCTGAAGACTAACGCGTCGTGGAAGTCGTAGAACTGTGTCACCTGCTTTTATTTTACAATAATTTTTTGTGTACTGTGCGGAGGTAGTTTGTGTTTTGTTTCAAGTCGAGCAATATCTATTTGGCCGCGTATTTGTTTGGTTTATTCACGCTTATTAACTTATCAATATTTATCGTTCAGTCCCGGGGAATATTCGTGGATCAAAAATTAAATATTTGCTGGGTGTATCAGATATTGGCACTCGGTGATGATAAGTCCACTCGCCTTCTGTAATGAACGTTGAGAGGGACGCAGTGGTGATAACTAAGAAGGCACCCATAGTAACAAACATCTCCGTTTTTAAAAAGCATCAATGTAGGCATAAGGTCTATCCCAAGGTCAAAGGAATTCTTTACATCGCTTTTCCTGTTGGCCTGTTTCCGTCTGAGTACGTGCAGTAGAGTCCTTGTGAAGATTACTGTCATCTAGCCGAGCAATTTCCCATTTTATAGAACAGGCGTTTCTTCCCCATCTTCACGACCATCTGCCACCCTTCCCCATACTGTGCCTCTTAATTAATAACAGAGAATTTCCCAAGTACTAGTAACTAGTATCAGGCGCTAGGTTCTGGTAGGCCGTCAGTAGAATTAGTGATAATAGGATCAACAGGGGTAGACAATAAAAGTGATATTAAGAAACTTATATAACCCAAAGAAATTATTTTGTCTAGTGATATCCATTTATCGTTTCTATTTTGGTTAGAAATCGGAGAGCATAAAAACGTTGCAGTGCAGAAGGGGGTATATGTGTCACTGTTTTGTTGATTGAAACCCTTTAATTCATAAAGCAGTTACAGTGGTGCCACGAAAGTAAATGTTAGAAAACTAGTTAATGAAATGTGTATATATATGTACATAATTGTATATCTTCATAGGATTTTCATGATAAATAATTTGCCTAGTTTCAATATAATTTCTTTCAAGCCAGGCGAAGAAGTACTTGGTTTCGCTCCTGCTGCTGCTGGTGGTGGTGGTGGTGGTGGTGGTGGTGGTTGTGGTGGTGGTGGTGGTTGCTGTTCTTGTTGTTCTAGAAGTAGGAGGGTACTATACCAATAACAAAGAACTAACACAGCGACAAGCATTACAGTAAAAGGTCCATTTGAGACACGCATGACGGTTGCATGGAGTATACTATATTCTAGACAATGTTAACATTCGTGTAGGATAAAAAAGCCATTCTAGAAGTGAATGATTAAAAATGATGTTAATATTTTTAATAATGAAAGAGGTCTTAGGGTATAGTCTTTACGAGACCGAAATAAAGAACACGGAAATTATCATTTGGGGGATCTGTAGCAGCAAGATGCTGAAACTTGACCTGTTTCTGTAATAATATTTTTGATTATATAGAAACCGTTTGCTCAAAGAATTAAAATTAGTCATAGTAGCTGTGATAGAAGACTTAAAAGCGTAAAGTAGACAATTCGATATGAAACCGGATATTCCTCGCCAACATATATGTTTGCAGGAGGTGGACTGGCTCTGTCTGTGTCAGCGCCGGACTCCTGTAAGAACATTAGCAGGCCTTTTTGTACAATAACGAGTGGAGCATTTGTTGACTAGCTTGGCAAGTATACTATCAGTTTTTCAAGAACGAGCCCGTTGCATGGTGACTATACACTGTGACATCTTACTCTTAAAATTCTGGCCCCCTTCTTTGACATTTGTCGTATTCAGAAGTCGCAGATGCTTCTCATTCCGCGAATTTCATCTAGTTTTGTCGAAATATTCACTTCATAAATTTTAAAACTGGCTACATGTGATGACAGAATAATCTGCCAGATTGCCATAAACTTAGGGATTAGGGTAATTGCTTTCTTCTACAGATCGTGTACCCTCAGTTTATTTATTTAGGCCTATGGTCTACTGACGCCGATCCCAGTGGCCGCACCGTCAAAAGCATGGGTCTGAGGTCGCTAGCTTGCTGGGATTGCGGGTTTGAATCTCGCTGGGGGCATGGATGTCTCTCTGTTGTGTTATGTGTTGTCAGGTAGAAGTCTCTGATTCGGGCTGATTGCTCGTCTAGAGGAGTAATACCGAGTGTGGCGTGTCTGAGTGTGATCGTGAAGCCTCGATAATGAGGAGGCCCTGGCCCACGGGGGGCTGTGGCGCCATGGGAAAGAAAGGTCTGCTGAACCTCCGTATGGTTGGCTTGTTAACGAATGATGATTTGGAAAGGATTTGGAAGGAATGTTGTACGAAAAAATCGTCGCTTTATTTATGTACTATCCCTATCTTCACCCGGATGAACACGATCGCTGACGACATTCGAGCTAAACTCGTTTCGGTTATAAGTCATGTGCCTTATAGCTTGAATGAATTTGGTCGGTCTTTTAATCAGATGGTCTACGAATATTTTATTCGGGTGTCCAGGACCTCATCGCTCCATTGGGTTTGTAACTTGACAGTGATTTTGATATATAGTAGTATGGCCTGACAGTTTAACAAGAGACGCAAAAACTCAAAGCAACAAAAATGACATTTCTAGGACTATATTAACGACAAAACACAGATGTCTTGAAAAAGAAATGTGCTTTTGTATGTCACTTAGGCATAAATATAATTTTCTGTTACACTTTCAACGGTGAAATTGGGGTTCCCTCTCTTAACCTGACCAAATTTATCTCTCTAAATTTAACAATCGAGAAAATTTCCCATTGGAATCAATATTAACATGGAAATAATGATAATGAAATATGATTTTTACTTTTTACAGATTTTAGGAGAAAGTTATTTCTCGCAGAAAGAATAAAATCCAAATAAAATTAACTCACAACACCCAGTCCAACATAATGTATTATATTTTCCCCAGACATTTTGTATTACAATATCACGTGTTCAACGTGATATTGTAATGTAAAATATCTGGGCACAATACAGTGCGTTATGTTGGACTGGGTGGTGTGAGTTGATCTTCGACAATATACAACATAAAATTTACAGTATACGATTATTTAGACGGAAGTGTGCAGTTTGTAGGCTTGGTGTACTCAGCTTATGAGTGCAAACTTGCTAAGTAGGAAATCAGCTGTCTATAAATAGATTATTTGTGGCTGATTCTACACGTTTCGTTAAGCAAGTAGTTCGACGCCTAAAAGGTAATGATTCCCACCACATCAGTGAAAAAGTTGTGAAGCCTCGATGGACAATCTAAAGCTTACCCGTGTATCCTGTAGACTATGATGATGAAAGTCATTTATGTTCCTAGTTTAAAGTGACGTCTAGTTTTAATACAGGGCTCATTCCTGTATTCCCAAATCATTATTATCTACACAGGTGCACCTTACCAACTACGCATTTCAACAACCACGCACTATAGTGACCGTGGATTTTCATGATGTCCCGTTTTTCAAATGCGTCTCTGGGCTCATGTACCTTAAGGACAGCTGTTTTTCATGTGTGCACATGCAAAAAAACAGTGGCTTTTCCCCCAACAATTTACATTTTCTGTAGCCAGCTCTTTAATTGCTTTCGAAACTATTTTTCTGGCTTTCAGTAATCTCCCTGCTTTGCCTCTTATCATGACATTCCTTACAGAGGCTTTGTCTCTTTAGGTATAACAACCCAGTAAGCTTTTGTGCCCAGTGAAATAATATAGAGCTTAATTATTTTTGGATTGATGATAATAGCAGCTGGGTTTTCCCTAAATCCCTGTGTCTCGTACTGCTTCGTTCTATATAACTTTGGACCTGCCATTTGCGACTAGTTATAGATAGAAACATTATCGAGGCGCCTGATAAGATGTATTGTATTTTACGGAACAATCGATGGTGTTACTTTGAGTCTGAACACGCTTGAAATTAACATGTAGCCTAGACAAATAGAATTCGCTCACGTGTCCTTTAATCTTCATACATTTTTAAAATGGAGAATTCCTACGTACTGCCTACGTACGTATCAAGTGCACATCTGCGATAGTGTTATATATGCAAGTTACAGCTATTTGCTGAAAAACATTATGTGCATTTCACGGCCCTTTGGAATTGAAGGAGAATTGAAGTGTTGATAGACAAATAATATCTGTTACATCTAGAGCTAGAAGAGTCCTTCATTTTTCTAAAAAAAGAAATGAAGATGACACAATACAAATATTTAGACGGAGGTGTGCAATTTAAGGTTCTGTCATAACAAAAAAGCGATTGAAGCCGTGTGTACGTAAGCAGTAATTTTATTTCTATTCTAGCTAACGTTACGAACACAGTTACACAAATCAAGGTAATGAGTGGATACATGCATTAGTGAAGTAACTTTAAACCTGTCACATCCGTGAGGCAGTACTTGACAGCGTACTTGGACACCATGTAGAGTTCGCTTTCTCATGTCCACGTCTATGAAAGATGCTCTCTTCTTGGATGTGGCACCGTGTACATTTATTGCTGTTTCGAAAGTACCTCCCACAACAATCTTCTACGCTGACGAAGAAGGCAATCACAACCCGTTCTCCAAAACTCTTTTAAGTTTCTTCCAGACTACACGCCATCAGATACCAAAAACAACTGCGCTCTTCTTTTATTCTTGTCATTTCCTAATATTAGCGAAGTGAAGACTTTACTGAAGTAAGTTGAGATGTCATCTATAATGCTGTTAACCCTTTAAAGACGAAGCGTATCTGTTTCATATATAACGACCCAGTTCGTACCGCGCGGAAAACACCCTCCTTCTCGGTTATAAAAACCAGTCTCCTAATGTTTAAAAGGCGGAAGTTGCTGCTTGTTCTGAGATCCGTACAAAACACATAAACGCAATGTGAGCATCACGTAGAATTGTTGGATGTTTAAGCTGGTGGTATTTAAAGTTACCGCTAGGCTTTAAAAGGTTAATGAAGCGGTCGTGCAAGCATAAATTATTTCACCTTCGTAACAGTACAGAACACATGAAGCATCCAGGTCTTGGTTTCGTAATTAAATTCTCGATTAAGATTTTACTGAAGCAGTTCACATGAAACTTTTAGGCACCCATTTTGAAAAAGAAAAACTTCCAAATCTGTATAGTATGACTAACATTATATATTCTATAATAACTATTTTTAAAATGAAAAACTTCTAAATTTTTATAGTATGGTTAGTATTATATATTCTATAATAACTAGTTTGAAACAACTTCCATATCTTTATAACGTGTCTAATATTCTGTATGCTGTAGTAAGTATATTTGAAAAACTTCCAAGCGTTTGTAATGTGACTAATATTCTATAGTCTATAGTAATCATTTTCAAAACTAAAAATTTCCAGAACCTTGTAATGCGAATAATATTCTATATTGTGTGTAACTACTTAAGAACGAAAAACTTTCCAAGCTTTATAATCTGATCAGTATTCTATATTCTATAGTAACTATTTTAAAAATGAAACACTTCCAAGTTCTTATAACGTGATTAATATTCTACCTTCTATAGTAACTATTTTGAAAAGAAAAACTTCCGAAACGTTATGGTCTGATTAATATTTTATATTCTGTATTAAATATTTTTCACCTAAGTTGAGCTTTCACAGCATGAATACACTTGATATACATAAGCTATATACGCTCTTCGGTGACCTACGATGGAAACCTACATTATAAAACATGGAAAACCGATCTTATGGATTGCGTTATTTTGTTTCTTTCGTAAGGCTGATCTCAGTGTGTTTACGTTCCTATCATCAGGCTGAAATTAGGCATTCCAGGGTTCCATCGCACATTGTATAGGTACTTAATGTTCACTTAGAATTTTAGCCGGGTTGAAGACGTTAACTGAAATGTGATAGAAATTCCTGCAACTCAGATTTCCTCCACAACCAAACAGAGACACTCCCCGACTCAGGCAGTATTTGCGTTCCGGAAGGTCCGGCGCTAGTCCAAACTTGGAGAAGTCGGAATTTGATTGTGCATGTGCTCAATTATATATGTGTGTATACTAGAGAGTTTAGTTGAAATCTAAAATCCAACACGCTGGAACCTGACTGGCCACAGCATGATCGCCCCGTCGCGTGCCTTATCACCCAGCAGTATTCTTCCGCCACGTGACATCACTGCGCTTTCATTCCCGTAGGAAAAATTTTGGGTGCATTTAAAAAATGTTAATATTTCAAATCTTTACTTGTTTAGAATTGCGTAAGTGTGAAATTGCGTAACTTGAATTTACATAAGTGGGGAAATCTCTGTATGGTTAACGTATTAGACTAATTATCATTATCTTTCTGTCAGTCGCGTGACTGTTTCAAATCTAGGCCTGTTCCGTTACAATGATTTTCTTCCCTTCTGTTTATATTGATTGAGGAGTTCCAGGAATTTTTCGATTTTTAATTCAAAATTCTTGAACTATATATTTTGATATTTTCTAATAATGTGTTGATATTTGTTGGTGCATCTCTGATTTCGTCAACACTTTTGCGATCCGCCACTTTTTTCCTGTTGCCGCCGCCAATTTGTCATTTTCTTTCACGTTGCTGCCCAGAAGCCCCATTTCTCCAAACACTCCGTGGATGAAGTGGTGGATGTGGCTGTTGGTCCGTAGAATTTCAGTAAGGTTTTGTTTTCGCATTACCCTGGAAATGTGCATTATACAGTTCCAGAGAAATGTTGGAATATTTTTAGTTTTGCAACATTTTCTATCTCACGGATTACTGCATCCTAGGTAATCGAATTTACCTTTATTCATGTAGCCATTTTCTATTGCCTGAAGCAAGCTTCCATTTGATTGTACAATATTTCTTCCTTCACATAAATTTATCTAAAAGGTCAAGCTCGTCCTAGAACAGGCCATGAAGGCCCAGACAAGTGCAGAGGTATAGCTCTAGTCTTTCTTTAATCTCGGCACTAGATGTGGGTGGGTGTTCAACGCCATGCCCCTGCGGCTTTACCCCCGGGAAAGAAGACCTTTACCCATTTTACAGGAGGCTAGTGGGCCCCAGGGCCGTTTTGAACACATTTATGTATCTACCATTTTTAAGTAATTTATTCGTAATTATATCCTTTACTGATATTAGGGTGTATCATTTTGTGGAGGTGTTTTCGTAACGACCCTTAAGAAGTGCAATCAGAAGTTGTAACGTTACTTGACTTGCTTCGGTCTTCACTGAAGTAATGTAGATTACAGATCAAACAATGGACGACAATTTTCCACTGATCACTTCAAACTTAAAACAGGAGTTTCAGTTTACATTCTGTTACATATTTCGTTTTCACGACGTCTGTAAAACTAATTCACACTACAGGCCATTAAAAAATCGAAACCACGTGATATGTAATGAAAACCTTATTTTTTGCGCCCACCGTTTCCGGGAAGGTTAGTACTTGGGAAATTTTAACAGTGTTGAAGCAGCGCTCCTAATAGATGAGCAAACAGTCCCTCTGCATGTTAAAGCGAGTTAAGTACCCACATGCGCTGTGACCGTTGCAATTTAATATCAACGAGAAGGAAATGCAGACGTGTACTTCACTTTGGCACACACAGAATTTGAAAATGCTTTGTTGCGATTTATATATCGGTCATTGCTTTAGAATCTGACTTACTGCATGCAGAATATATTGCTGACAGGTTTAGTCTGATGTAGAAAAGATGCTACAGTGGTTGGAGTAATAAGTCTTGGTGTTGACAAATATAACCAGTACCAGCGGGAATACGCTGCACTGAAACTAAAATTGCTGTCAGTGGTTGGTTGTTTAATTCAGGGCCATCTTTTAAGCAACTTTAAGGGCTTTTACCGAAAATCATTTTTTAACGCATACGTTCAGATGTAAGTCTCAGTAGCTGGTGTTTGATAAGACTATGAAAATAAGCCTAGGCGAAGTATGTCGGTCTACTTTGTAAAATTTAACAATGAATAGTTTTAGTACTGTATATTTTGGTTGATTTTTAGTTTTCTGCAATTATACAACGGTATGCTTTACACTGTAAAAGTTACGCGCTTCAATTTCCGCCATGTATGATACATGTCCCATCTAAATCAGTCTCATTATTTCATAAATCTAATCGTATCCGGGAAAGGGTACACCTTATGAAGTTGCTCAGAATGAAATTTTGCCAGTTACTTTGTTCCAATCGCTTCCTTCCACCAAAATACACTCCTCTACATACCGTTCCTAAACGCGGTCGATCTCTGCAACTACGTAGCCTGACAGACAGTTTCAAGTCCGTAATGCGGAATAGATTTATTTAGAGCAGGACTCTTTTGAACAACGGAATAGATTTCAGGTTTCCCAAAAGGCGAGTAATTCATCGATCATCTAAGTGCCTATCAGCTTCTCAAGAAGAACTCTGTAAACTTAACACATTAGTAAGTTAAATACCCCGTTTTGTTAGTTAGGACATGAACGAAATGGAGATAGCTCAGTATGTAGTTGCGTTATTTCTCAGTCACTCCCTCAGTCGCACACATACTTGCTGTTTTATCCATTTTTCACTTGCTGATTTCATTATTTCTTTCTTTTAACAGTAATACATTTTATAATTGATGGAGTGATGCCTGAAGTGAAGCAGCATGTGTCTTCTCTTTCACATCCTCATTCTACATTTGCTTGTCAAGTTATTTCTATGTGAGACTGTGCTTCTGACTTATCTTCTGTTGTAGTTTTTACTATGTTTGATAAGCCACTGCTTTGGAATGATTGTAAATTTACGAATGTAAAAAGAAAGTGGAAGGAATGATTTCGTAGGTCATTTTGTACACGTCAAAAGAGAGTGATGCACTGGTAATGATATCAGTGTGGGACACCTACATTATAATATGGGTGTCAAACAACAGCTGTAGCAAAATTCAGGTACGTATTCGTTGGTATATATTGCTTGGAAGATGTTAAGTCACTACGGGGAGAAGCCTCAACCGTTATATAGTTACCACTTTGCAGCAGAACACTCCCACCAGTGCTGAGAAAATGTACCCCCACCCCCACCATTCCATGTGTACACACCCAAAATTTGGCATGTAGCTTATGTTCAGTCATCGATTTAAGAGATTGTTTTGGGACTGTGTGGGACAACGTTCCCTTACTGTCCCTTCTTCACAAATCTTCAAGAAGAATCTGAAGAATTCTATCTCTGATAACTTGCAGTTGATCCTTCATCAGTTTTAGGGTCATTCGAAAGTCTGTTACATCTAGGTCATGAAGTTTTGCAGCTGTTTTCGGATATTGAGCAGTTCACAACCTCCCAATACTTGCATAACTTTCAAGTCCCTCACATCCCTCTCTGCCTATTTTAATCATTCTAGGACACGAAGACACGCTATTTGTTAGGGCTTCATTGTCACGCAGAGAATTGTGTGAGTTTCTGTAGAAGTTTTTCCTATTTTGAAAGAAATATTCATGTTGTTTCGCGATACTCCATGACGACGACGACGACGACGACGACAACGACGACAACAACAACAACAACAACAACAACAACAACAAACGCCACTTAGGCGCGGGGCTGATATCGATGATCCGACTGAGTTGCAACTTCCTTCTCATCAATCCCTGGCCGTCATAACGTGAACTAACAGGGACCGTCTACAATTGATTTATGCGCCAAACCATATTTTAGCGATTCCATCAGTTGTGGAACTTTATTTTTTTGACAGGGTGTAGTATCTTTTACTAAAAATAAGCCGTTGCATATCAGCCCGAATTTTGATAGACTGTTTGTAAGACAGCCTATTACGTAACTTGTAAAAATATGTGTTTCTCTCTTGAGAGTTGATAATGGTGTTAGGCCTGCCAAAAATCCAGGTACGCCACAAGTGAAGTGGCAGACCTGGTTCACATATGTTATACAACTTGTCACAACATTTCATAAAAAAAATAACTGACTCTTATCACGTTCTCCGTTCCCACATACCGACAGCAAAATAGAACCGTTGAAGTTAGAGACATCTTTTTCTTCGATATGAATTATTGATTTTTATAAACAGTAACAAACAGCTTTTTAGCTCATTGCCACTAAATACCGATTATAATATGTAAACACCAACCACAAACAAGATATGTGAATAGCGAACGAGTCAAAGCATACATTCTAATCCGTTTGACGAATACAAATTACTTAGCACATCTCGAAATGTTCAACATACGATACGCTTTTCATTATCACTTGTTGCCAGTGCCTGGACCTCGGTAGAACCAATTGCATGTGACTGATACACGCGTCACAGTCTTCTAATGAAGCGACCAGTATGGCTAAACAATCAAATAAATTACTGTCTAATGGGGGAACTAATTCGTGTACTAAACTGCTAATTGATTTAGTTACTGACTGGCCAAGCAATCAACTCGTTACATAAGTAACTAAATAAGTAACTAATCGAACAACCCACCAACCAAAGAACCAATCAATGAACCCAAATATTTTAATTAACCAGTTAACTCCGGTAGCTCAGTAAGTCAGCAACACGTTAACTATTTAAGAAAGCTAAATAATTAACTACAATAACAACATTTTTCTTCAGAAAATGATAGTTTATCAGCTGATCACTTGTATGAAAATTATGTTGTCACACAAATTCGTAACACAAGCCCTCTCCTGTGTACCTGTTATAGAGGGTTGAATGCACTGTACAGCACCACATCCTAGAATTCCTTTAATATTATTTTGTAAAACAAGTTACATCTCGCGGAATTTTTTTTTCGATCAAAAATTTTTGCGAATATATTGTCTTGTTTAGTTGTTAATCCATCGACGATATAAGTATCTCAAAGTGTGTAGCGTTAAATGATTAATGAAAACTGAATTGAAAAGGATATGAAACGATGACATCATGGCCCAGTTTTGGCACTCTAGCGGCATTTTCTTGGAGACACTGAAGACAATCACGAAACTTCCCACTTTCCGATTACAAGCAGACGTGTTACCCTTTGAAACACCTCGCTTGGTGCATACTTCTACCCCCATATATGACTTTACACTTTTTTCTTAAATCAAAGTAACATGATTGCACGAAGCTGTTTACTGTGTAGATTGCTCCATTTGCCTGTAAATAAGGGTAAAATATTAATAGAATTCTAATCAATTAATTTTACACAATGTACGAAGAATAACTCACAGTATTTCCGCTTTACTTAAACGAAGATATTTTTATACGATGTTTACCTACAAAATATATTAGAAATAAAATGTAATACTGCACGAATACATCAGGAAATATTAATGCAGCGCATTCTTGTAGTTCCTACCCAAACTATAGCCAATCAGCAAAGCCAAAATCTATGGAATAAAAACTAAAGCTACAAGGAGAAGTTATTAAGAAAACTGAGAAAATACACAAAAATATACTCAAGAACGTACAAAATAAACCTCAAAATGGAAACTAATACGGTTTTTGGGCATTATTCTACGTAACTTTAGAAGGAAATATAATAATATAACTAATAGTGCAGGCACTAACTACCGCTCTTTTAGTCATTTTTTAAAATTTTTTCATTTTTAAAGAAGTCTTTTTAAAACACGTTTATATTTAATATACTATTATCGACATAATGTTCTTAGTAAGTTGCAGATAGTGTAATATTTATGTTATGAAATCTTCTGTATAAATTTTTATGTTGAATGTTCTCCTTTTCCACGATCTTTAAAATCGTGACATGTACGAACACAATCACAATGAAACAAATACAGCACACAAGACTAAGCACATTACGGAAGCATGCCATCGATCAATATCATACTGTCAACAAGAGCTAGCCTGCAGTACAGTCATGACTTAGTCAGGACTTTCCTGGTATTTGTTTTCAGGAACGTGGACAGACGCCATCTTCAAACAAGGAAAACCCAAAACTAACAAAGACTATTCATTACTGTGAAAATGATACCGGCAAAGCCAAGAAATATAGTAAATATAAAAGATATGAACATCCCGTTCTTTTTATCTAGTTATTTCTCGCTACCTTTCGTGCATGATGATGCATTGAAATGTTTAATATGGATATTAAACGGAGAAGATTATATAAGGACAACTATACATAATCCAACAGCAATACTTTCGTTCTTCTTTCGTAGCCCTTCCCTCTTCTACCTACTTGTTCACAGTAGTTCTCGAGGGTTTGTAATTTCATTTGATCACACTCAGACCACACCACAGTCGGTAGGACTCCTCTGGAAGGGGGATCGGCCCGTCGCAGAGATCTGTACCTGACAACACAAAGACTGTACAACACAAATATCCATGCCCCCGGTGGGATTCGAACCCACGATCCAAGCAAGCGCTCGGCCGAAGACCTACGCCGTAGACGGCGCGACCATTGGGATCGGCCAACAGCAATACTCAGAGTTTTTAAACCGGTGTTATTTAACAACAAATTAACAATTCTATAAGCTAGTGGAAATTTAAAAATGGGACGAAAATTAAAAGGACAATTAACGAGTTTTGCTGATTATCCTCATTTTATGTGTGGCGATAATCTGTTCAAGGCGTTGAGGCTAAGGAGAATCAGAACCAGATTATGCAGTATAATTTATATATCAGTCCTGATGTCTGAAAAGTGCGCTATTTGGGGAACATACCAGTTCAGGTAAGATTTGAAGGGCCAACTGGAAATATATTTTTAAGTCCGGATTCAGGAGGTTTAAGGATACTAGAACCAAAAGTAAAGGCAAAATATTCATTGTCCACGCTACGAAGGCGCATGGGGCGGGGAACATATAGCGCTACCCTCGGCACTAGATGGTGATCTGTGGTCAGATTGACGCCGCTGCCACCTTACCTACGGGAAAGCGTCCCGTCACATATTGACACACTGCAATTCTAAACCTTTGGGAGAAGAGAGTAATCCCTTGCTAATGCTCGGAGACAAACCTCGACCCCTCAGTTGTCTAGCCGGTAACATAATCCCTGTGATGTTTACGCTATTCCGGCGTTCATAGTAAAACCAGACACACTGAAAACAAAGCCATTACTTCTCTATAGAAAATGAGATAACTAAATGTTACGTGATTAATTTGTCAAAATTTCTAGTAAAACTATCTTCAAATTTTGTTTCTTGTAAGTTTTAGCGTACTTAAAACATCTTTCATACTTCCGAACCCTACTATTAAGCCGAAGTCTGTACCATGTGATAAGTGTTTTGATATAAATATTATGCCCTGAATAATGACTGAGGATTTCTTGCACGTCTGATGGAACAAAACATTTCGAAGGTAGTTACGTGTATTTCATTTCTGAAAAGTTAAAAGTCACAAACACGATCTGTGAACCGCATGTTTGTGTTACCTGTATGTTGTTGTTGTTGTTGTTGTTGTTGTTGTTGTTGTTGTTGTTGTTGTTTTGTTTTGTTTTGTTTTGTTTTGTTGTTATAGAGTCGAACAGAAAGATGTTTGAATAAATGGTGCTGTATGTGCCTATACCATTTTATAGAGTTGAAAATTGCATAGCTGAGGTATGAGCAGCAAGATCGTCTTGTTGTTTGTATACGTTTTTGTTTGGGTGTTTGAGAAACAGAAGACGAGGTGACAAATTCTTTCATCTAGTGTCAACAATAGTGGAGGCCCTAATTAAATCAGGGGACAACATACAAACAAACAAAGCAAGACATACATTCCACGCTCCTGAAAGCGGACTTTCTCTTCTCCTTCATGGGATATGATGTATGAAAAACATGGTTCAGAGTAAATATATGGCTATTTCAATACAGTTTTCTGCAACGTTTTACTGAATACTCCAAAATTAATTAATGAATTGTGATTTTAAGCGGATCTTTCTAGAAGGAAAAAAGTAATCGTGAATATTAACATCATGTAAATTCAATGACAATAAAGATAATAAACTTGTATTTGTGATTTTCAACATAACAAATCACGATTCCATAAGCGATACAATTCTATGTTTAAAAACTACCCGTTACAATTGGGCAACAGGAATGTAAAATTTAATGTGTTCCATGTCCGTGCACTATATCATACAAAACACTAATCACCAACGAATGCACAAAGAGAGTTTTATCATCAATCGTAACACACTCCTACATGTTTCGACCCTGCTGGGTCATCTTCAGGGAAAACTTTTCGTTACCGTTACACTAGGGTTGCACTTCACAGTTGAATGAGAATGTGCTGTTGACTGTGTACTGTGTGCTGTGTACTGGAGGCGTGAACTTACCGCGGTCCGGGCCTGAACTGCAGTTCAGACCCGGACCGCGGAGAGTTCACGCCTCCAAAAACAACGCAGTACACAGTCAACAGCACATTCTCATTCAACTGTGAAGTGCAACCCTAGTGTAACGGTAACGAAAAGTTTTCCCTGAAGATGACCCAGCAGGGTCGAAACATGTAGGAGTGTGTTACGATTGATGATAAAACTCTCTTGGTGCATCTATTGGTGATTAGTGTTTTTGTTGGAATGTAAAAATTTTCAAGTGCAGCAGCAGGTCCAAATATTGGTAAACTTTGTTTATTTATAATAAAGACTAAAGGTATACAAGGTTTGTTTTTCTAAAGCCGGTCATTATTTTATATTCCTCTTAATTCACTGTAAAAGTGTTTCTTTTGAAGTAGGATGTTGGAAAATTTATATGAACGTACCCTGTTTTGTAACACAATTAATTTGGATGGCGCTACACTTGCTCCACCATAAAACCCGATATATGGACTACAGTTATTTTCGACAGGTGTCCGTACGTCGGTACGTAATTTGACACAAAGAGTTCCATACTTTTGCAGCACATTTAGAGTTTGTTACTACAAAATGAATCATTTCATTAAATTGGATTATTTTACCCCATATTCCTTTTGTGTACTTTCACACCTGCCACAAGTAACTCTTCACAGACTGGCATTATCTCTTGATATTTATTGTTAGCTATTGTTTCTGCTTTATTTCTCTAAATTTCGTCTTTGTCTTTTTCCTTGGTTGCCAGTGCTCGTCCTTCGGAGAAGCGTTAAATTCTTATACAAGTAGGACAGTCGACGATGCTCGCTACTTCTTGAGCAAGAGAATGGTTTTCCCATTGTAGAGTATGTTCAATGCAAGTACGCTTGTCTAACCTGCCTATATAAAATCCGTTCCGTTTCAAACCTCCTAACGTCTCTGAGCATTATTAATGCTTTAAATCCACATCCGGCTGCTCTCAGTGGCCGCGCGGTCTAAGGCGTAGGTTTGCGGCCGAGCACTTGCTGGGATCGTGGGTTCGAATCCCACCGACGGTATGGATGTTTTTCTCTTGTACAGTGTTTGTGTTGTCAGGTAGAGGTCTCTGTGACAGGCCGATTCCTCGTCCAGAGGAGTCCTACCGACTGTGTCGTATGTCTGGGTGTGATAAAGTGAAAATAAAAACAACCTCGACACCTGCTGTGAAAGAGGGAAGGACTACGAAGCGAAACGAAATCCACATCCTTTGGGGGTGGAGTGAAAGTTGTTTACTCAAGCTAGTTATTAGCGATGTCTCATAAAGACCAGTGTCACTATGTCTGTCACTGGATGTAACACTGAAACCTCTGCATTTTTCCGAGCGTGTATTTATATGTGGTCGGTATGAGTCTCACAATAAATACCGACTGTTTCCCTAAACAACATTATAACATCTTTCTTAATTATTGAGAGAAACGGTGGTCTCTGTTACGTACTCGCTGAACTTGTGTGACGTAGATAGTGCATGCCTTAAAAGGCTTAATGGCCTACAACAATAGCGTTTCCTATTTTCGTGTAATAATTATTTCAATTCATATATTTTAACATTAATCCTATTACATTTAGTATACGGTTCGTGATAAAAATGTTACGCACTTTGTAAAACTGTGGATAGTTTTTTGTTATAGACGTTTAAGCGTCGTGGCAGTAGGTTAGTATACTCAACAATATGTTGTAAAGTGGGATTTTAAGTTTTACATATGTGTACAAATTTAGTTTAAAAATGAATAAAACGTGTAGAACAAAAATTAATTTTTATGATGGCCTGTTGTCACATGATCTTGTAAAATATGCTCTTTTTCTTATTTGGTTTATTTAAAATTTCTTGTAGTAGCGCTCCATAAATTCGGCATATACATTTTTATACGAAAGTTGTGTTGTTGATTGACTTGTGGCTGGATTTGGAACCCATGTAATTTTTTAGTACGTGTAAGAACGAGATTTACGCATTTTCTTGTGCAGTACGCAGGTAGTTTCTTGTCGTTATGAGTTTTTTCTGTTTTAGAGAAAATGTCGGCGGTTTGCTTCTGTAGTGACAGCCTCATGATTATTGTTTCAATATGAAATTCATGTTAAATGTGAAATTTGGTTTGTCACATTGAGGGAGGAAGGCAGGCTGAGGGTGTTCGAGAACAGAGTGCTGAAGAACATGGTTGAGTCTAATATGGACGAGGTAAGAGGGGAGTGAAGAAGACTGCATAATGCGGAACTTTATGATCTGTACTCACCAAATATTCGGGTGCTTAAATAAAGAAGAATGAGATGGGCGGGGCATGTAGCACGTATGGGGAGGGGACAGATGCTTTCAGAATCTTGCTGGAGAGACCTGAAAGGAGCCCACTTGTAAGACAGGAGTAGATTGGAGGATAATATTAAAATGGATCTTACAGAATTGGAATGGGGACATGAACTGGTTGCGTCTGGCTCATGATAGGGACAGGTGATTGGCTCTTGTGAATGCGGGAATGAACTTCCAGGCTCCATAAAACGCGGGGAATTTCTTGACTAGCTGAGGACCTTCTGGCTCCTGAATAAGAACTCTGCTCCACGGAGTAGTTAGTTAATTGTTTTGTGTGTATATAAATTTATATAAATTCAAACAGCATAACGGGATATGTGAACTGACCTTAGAAATTACGAGTACCTCTGTCTACCTCTGCGGTCCCGGCCTGCACTGCAGTGCAGGCCGGGACCGCAGAGAGTTCACGCCTCCAAAAACAACGCAGTACACAGTCAACAGCACATTTTCACTCAACTATAAAGTGCAACCTTAGTGTAACGATAACAAAAAGTTCTCCCTGAAGATGACCCAGCAGGGTCGAAACATGTAGGAGTGTGTTACGATTGGTGATAAAACTCTCTTTGTGCATTTGTTGGTGATTAGTGTTTTGGTTAAGTTTTGCTGTACTGCCTTTTATTTTTCCTATAAGAGCGTAGGTTATTTAGTCATTCAGTTTCCATTACCATTGCAGAAATAATAAAACAATAGAATATCGGCCTATTGAATTCCTTGACAACCTCAGTTATGTGCCCGAATCCTCCTGTGAATGAGGCAACATATTTGTATTTCCTGTTGGCAGCATCACCCTAATGCACCATGTAGCAAGCGTGTCTTTCCCAGTTATAAAAGAACTACGTTCATTGCAGCATTATGTTAAACTTGGGCTGAAACCAAGTTAGGATGACATGTGCCGTATTGTTCATAAACAAATAACTTTACACTACATCCTATTTGTATTTCTAGATACCTGCATGGTAAAAAAACTTTAACTGCATTAAATGTATTTCTAAATTACATGAAAGTGTGTATATAATATATAAACCCTCATCACTATGAGTGTGGTAGAAACGACATAAACGAATGTCAAGCAATGTCTGACAGACCGTATAAGGCCGTGAAATGGTGGATGGCATTTTAAAACGTGCAGTACTAAGTTAGTAAAGAGAACAATATTTGTCGTAAAAGTTATATGTGTTCAAGTCCAACCTATTAGCACTCCTACAAAAAGGAGTCTAAACACTGAAGATGACTATATTTTCTTCGCGTCTTTATATTCCCCTTCTTGTTTCAAGTCTGGCGTTAGTAAACCGTGTTTGTCGTCTTTATAAACACATTTTTATAGTCATGAGAAACGACAGCGTGACAGAGTGACAACTGTCAAGACAAACTAAACTCATGCTCACAACTCTAAGGTGTAAAACGAAAGTTTATACTGTGTTTAGAGAACTATCGACTCTCTTTTGTGAAGATTTTAACTTGGACTAAAAAAAATATTGTTGAGCTGGAGTTTATGGAGTAACGTTTTATTTCTTTTTAATGAAATTAGTGGAAGGGGGGGTGAAGGTGCTAATAATAAAAGTAAACTTGTTATAACAAGAGAATGGGGGACAGCCGGAAATTGCGTCTTTTTTACACTGAACCGAGTCTTCTACGTGTACTTCTGTCGTCGTTTAATTTATTTTCGTGGTACATAAACGTTAACACCCACTGCAGTTTAAACAGGATTTACTTTAGCGCATTCCACAACTAAAGCATTTAGTATATACAGAGTGGCCCTAAAATGAGAGTTTATTTTTCGTTACACACGATGTAGATAAGATAAAATACGATATAGGTCATTGCTAGATAACATAAATTAGGACAAAGATGACAGCTAAATATGAAACGGAGACCTAAGCACAGCACTAATATGGACCTCAGAGTGACACTCAGAAACAAGCAGAAGTGTAAATAATGGCTTACAGTATAATTTACGTAACAGACAGGCGATAACAGAAGCCAGAACAAAGTGACAAATGTGATTAAGAGGAAATAATTAGTTAAAAGTCCCTTAGAAAGTATGACAAAATTTAGGCAGGGCTAGGCCATTTTGGAGCGGAAATTACAGGGTCATAATTTTACTTGTTTCTTGGCAGGTGAAATTTTTCTCATACCGTAACGGATGAATGTAGTTTGGAGTCCTCTGATGACACGGTTCTGTTGATACAAGTTACAAAAGGCTAGAAGGAATGGTGAAAAATTTTAAAGATGAATTTCAAAATTTTTGCTACTCACCAAATATTTTACGATAGGATAGGATAGGAAAGGGAGGTATCACGCTTGGGAGTGATTGCAATTACACACAAAGTGATGGTTGTGAATCTGTAGTTAAGAGACCCCTTGGGAAGTTTAGGCGTGGGTGAGATTTTGATATTGAATTAGATGTTACAGGAATATGGTTAGAAATTTTGAAGCGGATCAATGTGGCTCTGCACAGGCCCGAATATTTATAACTTATGAACACTGGAATGGGCAGGCGTCCTTACCAATCGCATTAGCCGGCCCTACACTCCTGATGTGAACACTTCGCCACTGAGTGAGATAGAATTCGAACAGGCACTTGCAGAACAAACCGAGTTACCTTTATTTCACCTTCGCAACACAAGCGTCTTTTTACCACCGGTAAAATGAACTAAAACGCCCAGGACGTAACGTCAATCACTTGTCTCCATCTAGTACTGACAATAATGAAACGTTGGAGCTCTACCTCCATAAGAATGATAGGATCATAGTGGGCTGTAGTGTCAAGCCCTTAATGTTTCATGCAGTTATTTTTCTCTTTAGTCGCGTCTGAAACAAAGCATTTTCCCTTTCGCCAGTACAAAATTCACTCCAAGAAGACTTCTTGACCCTTGAAGATGGGACCGATACGTTGTCCCGACACGTCCGTAAAGGATTACAAATCTAGGCTGCGTAATATCCAAGAAGAGTGCAGATCTCAGCGCTGCAGATGTTGTACTCCTAGAAGTAGTGCTCAGAATTTGCCGACGCCATATTTAATTTAACAATCATGCGGTTTCACATTGCGGGCTAAATGTAATTTCATTTACGCCCGTAATAGAAGCCTGGCTTCTCTTCTCTGTTTTGACGGAACTCATAGATTCTCAGCAGCATTATATTTAGATCTCTTATTTCGCATTTCACTTAAATCGAAAAATGAATGTGGAAAACACGGATAGGGATTCATTACCTCAGGAAGTCATGTCTGGCTTTCACTGGTCCGACTTTGACGAAACCCACAGTCAATCAATTAAGCTTTATGGACATCTTTCTTACAGAATTTTATTCAAATTAGGTAATAAAATCTGGAAAAGGTAAGTGCAAAATTTTACTTACCCTCTTAAGTAAAGTGTGTCATTCACTTCACCGACTTTCATGAAACACACAGTCGCCCAGTAGCGTTGCATGGAGATATTTAATGCTGAGATTTGTCAAAATCCGCCAAGAAATATGGAACATGCGGGGAGGAATTTAGTTTTGTTTTCAAATAAAGCGCAGCTCTCACTACGCCGATGTGAAAGTAACACTTTCTCGACAAATTTGCAAAAAAATTTCTGTGCTGAATTTCACTGAAATCCAATAAACGGTTTAGTGAGTGATACTAGTCACAGGCGTATACATCGACGGACGAGAGGGTGGCCGTAGTCGCTAAATACTCGTTTCCTCGTTTCTTTTCTACTTCGTAACGAAAGCCTAATATTTCAGTCTGTACCTAAAACAGAACAAACTTTTTGTCCATCATCTAGACCAATCAATTAGTGCCATTTACGAAAATAATCCTCAGATTTTACGTAACACGCACATGTATCTGAATGCAAAAATCTTTAATGTCACAGAAGTTGGCACATACAATTATTATTGGTATTTATGTACTTATTAAACCCTACTGGGGACACACACATACACACACACACACACACACACAGAGGAACAGCATATATAACCGGTGTTATTAAGGAAAATAAACTAGGCTAAGTACCACATACGTGGCTACAAAATTGCGGA
Organism: Coptotermes formosanus; assembly: GCA_013340265.1. NCBI lineage: Eukaryota > Metazoa > Arthropoda > Insecta > Blattodea > Rhinotermitidae > Coptotermes > Coptotermes formosanus. Next base: position 158,702 of record BLKM01012505.1, on the reverse strand, counting down.
GCGTTTGGGTATTGGTACAGACTTTCATAGAAATCAGTCACCTAATGCGTATAATACTTTTTTCCTCCCCAGTGACGGAACAGCCCCTAGTGGGCCAGGGCCTCCTTATCGAGTATCATTGTGCGTGTAATATTTATGTCCACAATACGGTATGGGGACAGACATATATTTCTCGCTGGTGGCACGTAAACGATGGATTCTCGTTTCTTTTAAGTGATAATAAGTACAAAACCTTTCGAGAAACACCCGTAAGTCCTAATGTCCCTTTAATATATTTCTATTCAGACAGAGCTGTGATTGTATTATTATATTTATTCTATCTTTTGTAGACAAATTATTATTTTAGTACAGATTATGTGTACGTGTGGGCTGGAATAGCTCAGTCGGTATAGCAACTTGCTATGAGCTGGACGGTCAGGGGATCAAATCCCGCTGGGCGCGAGATTTTCCGCACCCGTCCAGACCGGCCTTGACGCTCATCCAACCTCGTGTGAAATGGGTATCGGGTCTATTTCCCGAGAGTAAGGCGGCCGGAGCGTGACGTTCACCACCCACCCGCCTATAGCGCCGACGTTAAAGAAAGGCGCCTATGTTATTGATCTCTCTGTCTACAAATTTAGCACGCCCAGCTCCAGTTGTGCGTTAGTTTTCTTCACCAAAATGAAAGCAAAAGCAAAAAGTCGTGCTGCCGTTATGGTGTTGTTTTACATTCTAAAAATTACAAATGTTACAAAATTGCATATTTTTACAAGATTGGTTTTCATAATACATCGCCTGAGGTCATTGTACTACGTAGCGCTGCTAGTGCTGTCACCTGACATTTGCGCGTCAGCCATGTTGTTACTACTGATTAGGCGTAATTAGGTATTACGGAGTTACTGTGCGCCTTAACGACGTGTATTTCGTAGGACGTGTCGTGCAAATCGGTAAACTCAAAAACTGATATAGGGGACCAACAGACAGACAGACCGACAGACAGACACACATTAATACGCGCACACGAACGCAAGCACGCGCGCGCGCGCGTACACACACAAGCGCGCGCGAAGCATGACAAACTCGCATGCCTCAATTCTTCCTTCCAACGAAGGAAAGTAAGCTAAAAATTGTCGCGTAAAATCGAAACCGATCCAGATTCCAGCCTCCCGCCACGGTGTAACTGAGACCTTCGCTCTTCAGAGATGTCACATGGCGTACACAGGTAGTTGGTTACCGACGTTTCGTGAAAGCATATTGGTTACATTCTTGATTTTAGGTTTCCGCAGCTTTGTAAATGAGATCTTCACCCTTCTGGGATATTACGCAGCGCACATTGTAGTTATTTACCGACGTTTCGGAACAACCTATCGGTTTCACCTTCAAGGGTCGAAGAGTCAAAGAAGACTGCATTTTCTTTGACTGCTCGATCCTTGAAAGTGGAACCGATAGGTCGTCCCAAAACGTCGGTAAATAACTCCCAGACACGCGCTGCGTAACATCCCAGAAAAGGGCGGGCATCAAAATCTGTCATACTCAAAATTGGAAGATGAGTATTTCTATTACAGTTTCTGATTCTTGCATTTCAGCGCCAAAACCTGTGGGAAGGAGGACGAGGAAAGCCGGCATTGATAGGAAGCCAAGACAGGCATACAGCGCCAAACAGCTGGAAAGACTGGAAGCTGAGTTCAAGGTAAGCAACCCTTGCAGGTCTTCAAAGACTTGATTCACTCTAGACGCGTGAAAATATGATACAAGAAGGGCATCGCCACAGACATGTCAGCACTAGGGTAAAAATCCTGTATCGCAATATTTGAATTATAGAATTTATTTATTAACTAATTAGCTTAAGGTTGAATCAGCTGCACTGTCTGCTCGGAAGTATCAATAAACGAAACGAAATTAAAACTTGGCCTACCGCATAACGTAAACCTACATTTTGATGCTGGTATTCTATTCATTTCAAAATAATCAGCTAAGCTTTTAAAGAAAACTGTTAGGTATCTGTATCATCTGCTTTAACTTTACAGTGTATGCATCGCGTTGTCAGTGTTTATTTGCCTATTTATTTTAATGCTGAAGTGATTAGCTCCTTAAACAAGACTAAACGTTGGTCTTTTTATGGAAAGTCTGAATGTTTCCTGGAAGGTATGAATTGAATTTTTAAACATTCATTACATCAAAGTCATGCTTCAGCGTGTTAAAGAGACACAAACAGACCTGTTCTTCTGTAACTAGTCAACGGCTAATCGTTAACTCCATGTAGCCAAGTCCTTCTTAAAGGGCTGACACTTGTCCAAATGTTGAAGAAATTCCCACCTTGTAAGGAACTTTGTGGTTCTTTATGGCTTTGAGAGAAATCTGCCACTGAAACCTATTCTGAACCAGTTGAATCCAGTGTGAACGAGTGCAACCTGCGTTCTTAAGATATATATTTATAATACCATTTCGTCTACCCATATTTATGCCAAATGTTATCTTCAGCATTTGTGATTGAAATGTTGCCTGCATTTCACAACTTCCACAAGTGCTACATGCTCATACTGTCTCATCTTCCTTGATTTTATGACCGTACTTTATTTGGTAGGGTAAATATTGGGAAGCTTATGATTAGGTAATTTTTTCTAGCCCCCTGTTACTTGCTGTGTATCAGCACTAACTATAGGCCTTATTAGTTTTCAAAGCCGATCTCAGTGGCCGCGCAGTCTAAGGTGTGGGTCTATGGCCGTGAGTGTTGTGTGTTGTCAGATAGAGGTCTCTGTGTAGGGCTGATCACTCGTCCAGAGGAACCCTACCGAGTGTGATCGTGAAGCGTCGATAATGAGGAAGCCCTGAACAACCAGGAGCTGTTGCACTATTGAATAAAATGTATTTGTCCAAAGCTTTGCTTAAGGGGAGAAAACAAGTTTTGTTTCCCACCCACCCCCCCCCCCCCCTCCCGCCCTTATAGCCGAAGACTGACATTCCCTCAATATGTGTTCTTTCCTTAAAACAAGAAGCCACGTTCCCCCAACTGCTCTTTTCCGCTTAATTTTAACACGTAATTTAATTTCTATGTACTGATCAGATGTCAGCTTTACACAGGCTAAGAATGTCCTTTTTTAAACTAATGACAAATACGTGATAAATACGCTGGTATTTAAATAATATGAGAAAGGCCTAATACGTATTTGTGGTAGGTAAATTTTGGAGAGGGGCTGACTGGTGCTCCTTGCCTCTACATTAAATGGCACTGTTACTCGCGGTTCTGCATATGCCCGATGAAAATGTACTCAAGTATTCTATCCTAAAATATTTGAACAAGGAACAGGATCATAAAATACATTACGCTAAAACGTAAATAATATAAAACTCTCGCATTTTAGGTCAATATAGAAAGTCGTGTAGAGACAATAGTAGAATAGAGACGCTAAGTGGACATTTGAATTCGGTTTTGGAGTGAAAGTTTTCAACTGTGTTTCATGCAAACTGACACCATTTGTTTAGTGTAATTGAACTAACTTGGTAGAAGACTAATTTTATATTGTTTTCACCGTGCATTTTTTTATAATGAGTACAGTCACCAACCAACGCACCTTTTATTCTTGTCACACCCGACATATTTCTATACGCCCCAGAACTGTGTATCCAATGCGATGACTCATCTCACATACTGACGATGTTGACGAAGCTAGTCTCTCGATAGTGCATGCGTGGAAAACTAATCAAGACCACCAAGAATCATATGGATACTCTGTGATTATCATAGTGTATAACCCCTGATGATGGCGTCATAATGGACGCCGAAACATGTCGGGTGTGACAAGAATAAAAGGTGCATTGGTTGGTGACTGTACTCGTCGTTGGTAGAAGACACCCCGTTGTGTTTTAGCTCAACTGTATATTTATTGTGTAATGATAAGGTTGTTGTAACACAATGAATATTTAGTTTTGTTTGGTAAAAGTATAATTAATTAATTAATTAATTAATTGTATTTCGTGCAGATGCACATCTTCTCATCAACAGTAAATTTAAAATACTGACTAGAAATATACTCGCCCCCCCCCCCCCCCAGTTCTATTTTTTTTGTGTGTGTGAAGGTCTACCACGGGCAAGTTTTTTCAGGTAATAGCAATGACCTTGACGTGTTGTAGAATTTGTCATATGTTATTTGCAGAGACATCTGATTAAGTTTTATTCCCCAGGAAAAACGGAGAACTTCTCTTAACGTATGTTTCATTTTTATAGGTTGACAAGTACCTCAGTGTCAGCAAGCGAATGGAGTTGTCTAAAGCACTAAACCTAACCGAAGTACAGATTAAGACATGGTTTCAAAATCGACGAACAAAATGGAAGAAACAGTTAACGTCTCGCCTTAAAATCGCCCAGAGACAAGGTTTATTTCCTCCGCACTATTTCCCCTCTGCGCAACAGTACTCTGCCCTCTTCGCGCCGTACTACGCAGCACCACCATTAGGATGCGTTTATCCGACGTCCACGCTAGAAGGCTCTAGCGTCTCCTCCGCAGCTGCTTCGCCGACAAGTAGTAGCAGTTCTGCTCCCCAGATGGCAGTATCATCTTCTTCAGGAAATTCTACCAGCATATGAGACAACGTTACGTGTATTTTCACGAGAAAGTAGCTGTGGTTGTAGATATCAACGAAAGTACTGTGAAGTAACGAAAAATGCTATGCCAAAGCCGATATTGTAGCTCTCTGTGACAATTCCTTGCCCACTACTGTTGTAATGTGTTTACCAGGTACAGACTTTTCACCTATGTAAAGGAAAACGGTTTGGTGCGTCTTTGACGAGCAATTGATGTCTTTGAATATTTCTCTGATGACTTACAGACTTTTTGAGACATGATTACTTAATTCGCTATGTATAGTAGAATCTCTGAATAATATGAATGTTTGCGTTTCAGTGTTAAAAACATGGATGCTTACTCATGCCATACATTCCCAACCCCGTTTTAATGGACTTCCAAGATTTCAGAGGTTTCAGATTTCGTAATAAATAAAATTTAGGGTTGGCTTTATTTATTACATATTTATATCTCAACTTCCTTACCGTTTAAGCCTTAACGAATAGCTCCGAAAACTGAATTATTGATTCTAACACTGTATTTTGCTTTATTTTTATTACAGTTTGATTTGCTGCATTTAACTACAAATTACAGCGCAGGTTGTTCTTTTATTTGAACATTTCATATTCATTAAATAATACAATTTCTTTTTGAATGTTTAAACCCGTTTCATTTCCATTCCATAGCTTACGTACTTACGCGGGTTCTTTTTTTCCGATTTTCCGCAGTAGAAACATTTTCAGTTCTCCAGTAATTTAAAAAATACAGTAACTTTACAGGAAAAAGATGTTACGCGATAATTCGATAAGCCGATCTAACGCCGTTGCTGAATAGTTCTTGGATATCGTATCATATTCTCATACTTTGTTAATATGAGCTAACACACCTTATAAAGATTATTATTGAATAATTTAATAAGTCGCAAAACCTGAACTTCTTATTAAATTTCTACGGAGAAATTCCAGTTTAATAGGAATGAGAGAATGTTACCGTTTTACGAACTTCCCGTTATTATTGCTCTCTGCTTCATGGAATTTCTTGATCTAATCATAAGTTCGTGTGATGAAAATGTACACAAATTTTAAGATAAGCTTTTATGTCTCATACCGTTAAGACATATTAAAAACAATTCAAATGCCAAACTGTAACGGCTTATCAAACGTATACTGTCCTTCATTTGTGTATTTAATTTTTTTCAGGCTTGTAAATGTATCCTATTATACTTTATGGCTTTCTATCACATGACATTCCGAATGTTATGAACACGGTATTTAAGCTGTGCTTGCAAGGTGAAAAGTATAAACAGGCCTATGATAACAAAACTTTCCTTAGCTTTGATTTGTTTTGATCTCTTGAAGTTGTGGAAGACATTCCTTCTCCTCAGGGAGGATGCTATCACCTTTAGGATGCACAAGACATGTTTTAAAGACTCACTAAAATAGTAAATACTGTAGGAATTGCCGTGAAAAGAAAGCAACGAATGTTTGTTTTTATATGTGCATGTAACCTGCTTTGAACACCTGCATATTAATTATCCGGCTGTCTTATTCTGTGAGAGAAGGTGGTTAAAATGCGTAATTGACGAGGTCTTCAAATATCCAACACTACAGACATAAAAGGAACATAACGGCGGTGGTGAAGAAGATACCGCAAGAATTGACATCCTCACGGCGGTCTTGCTCAAATTTAAATTCTTCTTGCATGCGACGTTGTGTCGTTAGAAAGTTCCCAACCCTTCCAGGAATCGTTGTCCTTCATCTTCTAGTTCAAGGCTAGGGTCGTCTTAGACTACTTGGTACTGCAGAAGAATGAACTGTAGTCCTTCGAGCGCTAGGTATCTACTTACACAGTGACGGAGCGTAACGTCGCTGAAGCTTTGAGTCTTCAATAGGAAAACCTCTCTTTGCCCATGCCAGGAAACAGACCTCAGAGATTCAGACCGCGCCCCGGGCTGTGCACCAACTGATCTATCGCTGCTTTTCTACACTTGCTTTTACTCACTCATGTTATGTCAAGTACGTACCTAGAACATGTTCCGATTTAAATGAAACCCCTTGCTAACTGCAGCAGTAATAACTTGAGCGATCTGAAGAAGAAAATAATAACAAGAAACTGAAGAAATGAACTCCAGTGCGGCGGTAGAGAACCTGCCATCAAACGTTACAATAAAAATTCTCTCATGTTTGAGGATCAATAATTTTCCATATTTGTAGTAGTCGGATCCCTGAAATAAATCCACGTCATCAAATCATACTTACATAAGAGGTACTTTAATATCGTCCTTTCATTTATGCGTCGGTCCGCAGTGATCTCTTCCAGTTAAATATTCCGGTCAATATTTTATGTGTATTCCTTCTCTTACATGCTTGCTATATGTTCTGCCCGTGTCACAGTCCATAATGTCATTACCCTGATAATACTGTGTACACAGCACAAATAATGAAGGTTCCCGCAGGGCAGTTATAAGTTTATACAGCCATCTGTCTCTACACATGCACCTGTCACACTTCTGACTTAAGTCGAAATATTCTATTCAAAACTTTGTTCAAAAGCACCCTCCATTTTTGTCAAGCATAATTTGAACCTTTCAAATATCGATCTTTAAGCATTGAAATGCAATGCCGTCACTAATTTGACCATTAGCGGATCAGAGAAAGGTTTCATGGTTTCTGCTCTGTTATTCTTTTCTCTGCTCTAGACGCTGGCGAAAGGAGAAGTAGCTCGTTCGGACAGAGCTCTCCGACCGCTGAAGCTGAAGTGCAGACGAAATGCGGGAGAATATAATTGTGGCTCGCATTCCTTACACAGTCACAAGCTTAGCCGCGAACGGTACTGTTTCTTGATCAGGGAAGCAGAAGGGAGAGGGGGTAGTATGCTTTTAGCATTGGATATATTTACAGCATGTCGCATGGGATGATAAAATAATTAATACATGCTTTTAATTCTGTATCGACTTCTTGTCTGTAATTTACTCATTCAAGAACATTTAAGAGCGAACCAGTTTGAAGTGGCACAGCCACTTTCTGGAATGTAAAGGCAGCGAGGTGACTTTTTTCAGAATTAGTAGCATCGATAATTCTTTAGGCAAAATCATACACATATTTCTCTTTTTCTGTGTCAGACTTGAACGAAATCGCCTTCAGACTAGGGTACCTCACTCAGCTGGAGACAGGATAACCGGGCATCAGTCCATTTCGAAAGATTTCAAATGTGAATGTTTGGCGATATGGGCAGAACTTTGTCAGTAAGATCGGTATCCCACAGGTAAGGTAAAATTCTTCCTGCAACCTGCCATGAACTCCAAGGTGGGTAGTAGATATATATATATAAGAGTATATATATATATATATAAGAGTATATATATATATAAGAGTATATATATAAGAGTATATATATATAAGAGTATATATATACTCTTTCTTTAATCTCGGTGCTAGATAAGGGTAGGTGCTTAACGCCACGCCTCGGCTGCTTTACTCCCGAGAAAGTGACCCTGCAGTCATTTTGCAGGAGGCTGTGAGAGCCTCGAGGCCGTTTTGGGCTAGTGACGAAATTCTTGTTTTCACCGGTGTTGCAACCCCACACCGTCCAGCCCGTTGCGATTCGCCATGTTGACTACACTATCCTGATCGCAACGTAGAGATAAACGCTTGTAATTAAAGGACTGCAGGGAATTATACAAAGAAGCTAGTGCTGGCCACATGGTTGAATACGCGTTTCTCTTTTTTAATCAGACTCAGAAGAGCTGCATTTCCTACAGATTCCTCTTTGAATAATTAGTTCTGTGTTACAAGGACGCAACAAATCTCCTTCGAATGTACGTATTCTTATGGGTTACTGCGGGTGTTTTGCGTTCTTGTCGACGATTAGGCTGACTGGAAAAGAACACGCAAAGAAAAGTGCCTTCTGTAGTAAATTCCTGTGATGGGTGTATCACAGCGGCGCACCCGAGGGGCGGCTGTCTGGCTGCAGCCCCTAGAAACCACAAAAACCGAAATTTAAGAAACAAAGATTTTGTAGATATTATGATATCAATGTTTTGCATGATATCCCCTCAGCCGAACTCAGCCACTAAATTCGGCTGATAACTAGTATATTAGAATTTCGAAAGATGATTTAATAAGATAAAGAAAGAAGATCGGACACTGTGATTTAGTTATGGAAGAGTGCTATGAATACCAATGCAATTGCAAACAGTGTTATGTTTTACTTCCAACATGATTCTTGTAACATAATTTTAAAGTCAAACACTCATTATGTACCGTCTCAGGGTTAGCCCTCCGCCCCCCTCCCTCCCAGAGGAAAAATTCTGTTTGCCCATTTGCTGTAAATGCATATTCCTGACGTTTTGCTTTAATATGTACATTCGTAATAATATTCCTTACAGGATATCCATTACATGAAAGATGCCGTACGTATAAACTGTATTGTGACACAATATATTAATACAATTAAATGAGATCACGCGAACATCTAGCTTAAGAATCGCTTTTCTAGGCTGATTGACATTAACACGGTTGCTATTAACTTTTATCCTGCTAATGTAGAATATATGGTGAGCTGCTAATAATGCTAGCACCACTAATGTGTAATATTTGGTGACCTACATTTGGCAATGCTGAAAGGAGCCTCTTTGTCTCTCTCTCACTCTCTCTGCACAATGTCTCAACACTGAATCACTCGGCTACCAACAAGGCCCTTAAGGGCCTAGTTGGTAGCCGAGTAGGTGTGTGCACACAGATATGACATAGGACGTCTTTCACGATTGATTCAGTGTTGAGACATTGTGCCGAGAGAGAGAGAGAGAGAGAGAGAGAGACAGAGACAGAGAGACAAAGAGGCTCCTTTCAGCGTTGCCAAATGTAGGTCACCAAACATTACACATTAGTGGTGCTGGCATTTTTAGCAGCTCACCATATATTCCACATTAGCAGGGTAGAGGTTAAGAAGCTGCATTTAGCTTAAGTATCGTGTTGCTACACTGTTGGACGTTAAGACACTCGTTAATAAGAAGCCTCATACAAGGATGCAGGCCTATGTCAGCAACATTTCTTAAGATTGTGTTTATGTGGCACCATGAGAAGCGGATATTTTCGTAAGGTAAATTTTTTCCGACATAATGTTACAACGTATGATTTCCAAGATAAAAGAAACAAATGCCAATATATATCCCAATAGTAACGTGTAAAAGGTAGATTGCAAATGTGTCACTTTGATGTCCACATACGTGTCGGCTACCGTGTAAGATACATTTGTACTGCTCAGGCGTCGTATTCTGTCTAACAAACACTTTTCCCATTGAATAGGAAGGCCCACCTCTACAATATGATTTATGGCATCATTAATGTATTCCAGCAACGGATGTCCTTTTAAGGTTGCCATTACTATGTCGTCAGTAGCGACAATTCCATCTTCAAGATCGCAAAGTAAGGGCCTTTTATTGACGTCTGTCAAATAGCCGACAGACTTCAAAGCATCCTTAATATTAGAGTCCATAATCACTGAAATGCTCTGATATTTACTTGCCCACTCGACACAGGTAACTTGATCGAGACAGAGTAAAGCATTCGTCAAGGCTGCTAAGTTGAAATATTTTTCGAAATAACGAGTGAAACCAAATTTCGTTTCCGAGTTCAACATTTGATCCACAGTCTTGAATGGTTCCTCGTATCCTGTGTCGATAAGGAATGAGGTGAGGCACGCCTGTAGCACTGTGCTTATCCCAATGCAGTAGCACACCCAGAACACAAAGAACACACGAATCGGTGTTGTGCGCGGCTGTGTGCTTACTGATACGCCCAGTGCGATGGCTGTCATATTTACTGTAATACTCGTGACATCCCCGTAAACTCTGTGTTCATTTAGGTGAAGTCTGTGTCCATAATCTGAAATACGGTTTACTGTAATGATGGCCAAGAGCAAGAACAAAGTAATAGCTAGCCACAGGCCTATTGAAAATATTTTGAAAATTCTACTCCACCTCGGAAGTTTTATAGCACACGGGGTGTACCAAGAAACCCTCGTACTGTAATAGCTGTGTGTGATGTCGATAAGGAAATCAGAGTCGTAAATGTCCATTCTGGTGATCCCACGAATGAAAATATCTGCTTTGTTCTTAGCTGTTTTTCAGCTAAATACATAGGGCCTACTTGATGTTCCATGTAGTGTGCTGGCAGGGCAACAAGAGACATATTAAGTGACTTTGCAATCGTTGTTATCATTATACAAGCCAATCCTCCCGCATACAGCAGTTCGTACTTCCCAGCATTCTGAGTCCATACGCGATGTTGTTGCGGTAGGAAATGAGGGTGTTCTCTTGTAAGCACTTTGACTGGACATCCGTGTAAATTCTTACCAGGCTGTCTTTTAAGTGCCCCGCTGTACTGAATGTCACTAAAGTTTCGTACTGAGAAAGTCTTCAGAGGTACATCACCTTCATCGAACATGCAACTTTGCGAATACTCATAAGCAAACCACGTGTGTATGCTGAAATATGTACTTGCCGTTGATCCCCTTATTTTTTGTTGGTGTCCTTTACTCATGTGTTCACTTGACTCTTGAAAGAGTACAAGGCTGTTGATAACTTTGTAATCCCATAGTTGATTATTGCTTTTGAGACATAGGTACTTTCATGGTGGGTGCAAGGGGTCATTACAGGAATGACAAACTTGGCATTCGGATTCCATGATTGCCACATGGCACCTGAAGACAATCCCAACAATTCCTTCCAGAAACCTGCGATATACTGAGTGAACGACTGGCAGGTACCTGATACCAGTATAATGTAACTGCCGTGCTTCTGTATTTCGATCTTCATATTCCTATTCATGCCATACGTAAGTTTCACCACGATTATTGGCCAGCGGCTTGACGTATGGAGTTCTTTAATCAAATATCCCACTTGTTCTTCAATTGAATGTTTTTCCACAAGGGGTAAAACTATGATGAGTGGGTGTACAGCAGGCGAGAGTTCCTCACTTATGCGTTTAATGCCGTCCATCAGTGGATATTCATGGGCTGTATTTTGTAGGACTGCTTGGGCCAAGCAACACACGGTGCAAAATATTGCCAGGAGGAACATAGTGTGTTGATATATTTAATTTCGTTTCTTTTCAGAATTCATTTATAATTTTAAATTCCCCTTTCGCAGGCACTTAAAATTTTAATGTTCCTAAGTCACAAGACTGGAGAAATTTAGTGTTCCTCGAAGTGACATGTAACACTCATCCTTCCTTTTGTGATCTTCTAAGGTGAACTGTGGAAGAGTAAATTACTCACAACTTATCTGGGGTGGCCAATAAATTTTTCCTGCAAAAGGAGAAGGATGAACGGTTATAAATGCGTCAGCCAATATGTACTATGTTACTCTTCTTGACTGGAGTGCAGATCTTGAAAACACAGCATGCTGTATTCGTAAAAACATATTCCTTCAGAGACTGACTTAAGTCGACATTAGATCAGTTATCAGGAGCGTTTATTTTCAGTTTTGTAACTTAGCCCTCTTCCTACGTTTTAATATCTAGAATCGGTTTTGTCACAATGTTAAAACCGTACGTCTCTATTGTTCACACTTTTCTATTTTTCGTTCATTTCCATTAAGCGAAGAGAAACAACGCGAAAAAACTCACAATAGAACACTTTTACGGTAGAGGTATTGAATTTAAATAATTTTCATGAACTCCTGATATGTCTTATCAATGTAGATCGTTATCCACCAGACGTTTAGGATCAGTAATTGGTATAGTCAAGGCTGATATACGTTTCCCCTTTAATTTACTGATACACCAAAACTAAAATATGTATATAAATTTCGCAGAAAAATCAGAAAAATTAAATTTATGTGTTTAGGCCTATATCTTTATCATAATGTAATAAGTGCCATTTTTTCTTCATATCTACCCTTTTTTTAATTTCGTGTGTAATACTTACTATTATTTTTCTTTCAAGAAGTACGTGAGAAGACACTAGCGAATTTGCCTTATCTTATCATTTCCTACTGCAATACAATTGGTGCTATGAATCTCCAATTATTGTACGCAGCCATAATATTACTTTATTATTCTGTGTGTCTTCTGAATCGTGTAGCACGCTGTGTAGTTTCATTAGCAAATATAACGAGATGGTTCCTGTGAATAATAAGATACGAATGTTGAGTGTATTTCTAACTTTAAATTAGATTGGTGCTTCTTGTCACGTTTAAGAAACATATTAATGTAATATGTACTTTACTATTTATAAAATGAGGGCACATGTGTATATAAAATATATTAACGAAGAATGTATTAATTAAACACATTATAAAGTTTCGCACCAAACACACGGTAATGCGTGATGAAATCCAGATCACATATTATAATAATCTAAAAAATGCAAAAATGCCCGAGTTTCAAGGTCACTACTGAAATAGCAACAACATTGTGTTACTGTTATGATTTTTATAAAATTATAGACACTTTCAAAGAGAAATTCTTAGAAATCCAACCACTACAAACACTACGATCAATGTTAATTTCATTGACCTCACGGGCTGGCAGTTGCCTCAAACTTCAAATCAGCCGAGTAGCCCAGGCTTACCTCTTCAGCCCACCCTCGTATGTAAGAATGTATGTATATATGAATGCATGTATATATGTAAGTACGTATGTGTGTATGTCTGTATGTATATATGGATATATCGATATATATATTTATGTACGTACGTATGTATGTATGTATGTATGTATGTATGTATGTATGTAGCGGGTATTTTTGTTTGAGATCGAATGTAGTACGCAGCACTGATGTGAGTTTCAGACAGTTCCTTGCTCTCACTTGAAAGCATTCCTGGAAAAGTTTTCACCTGAATCGTACTGAAACTGTATTGTACAAGAAGACACTGCACTGTTTGCTAGACCTGCAAATATCGCCAATCTGTGTTTAGTAATACATAAACATTTTTAAAATAAGATAAAACATTTAGACGGATAGAATATAGACAGGCAAAAGGGTTGTAATTCTTGACTACTCGTTTATTTTATTTCTTTCATGTTGAGAAACGTCTTGAAATTGAAGTGGTATCAACGCAAGAGGGACCTATGTTACAATATCTAACACCCCAGGTCTATTTAATGTGAGATCTGCGTATTAGACGAGTATAACTAAATTTAATCCGACTGTTATGGAGAATTTATTCCAATACGTGGGTATTGTACAAAATATTGTGATATTTCCGTTTCTAAACAGAAAGGAAAAGGTTTCTCAGATATTTCTAATATTTACCTGACCACAGAGTTACTATATGTAATTCTGATGTTTGAAAAACGGTAAGACCAATTCGAGCTAAGGTAAATAATAAAAGTTTGATGCCATGCAAGCCAGTACTATGTCGTTTAACAATAAATAAATATTGAGCCTTTGTTGTTGTGATTAAAATTAAGAAAGTTCTACATTTATTGAACTTGTAAATAGCAAAAAGAAGTAAGGATGTTTGTCCGTGTACTTACGGCGTGTCTGCTTTAAACAGATTGTCTGGTAGGGAGAACGAGAAAATGGTAAACCCGCTCGGGAATGGTCAGTGGCCGTCTTTCCTTCTATTCTACTAAACCTCAAATAATACCACACGATAAGATACGATACGATACCATACGATACGATAGTTGTCTGTGTACTTATGGCGTGTCTGCATTAATCATACTGTGTGGTGTACGGAACAAGAGATGTGGAAACTCGCTAGATATTGATTATTGGCCGTCATTTCTTCCGTTCAACTCAACTTCTAATAGTATGACACTTTCTTTCTTTCTTAGACCTTCCCTCTTCTACCTACCTAATAGTACGATAAAATGGACAATTTTTACCTCGTCGGTTAACAGTTGTGACGTACGAGAATTAAAGAGGGTGGGAAACGGGTGCAAAAGTCCGTAATGATCTCGCATGTATAGAGCAGTGTGATTTGAATGCCTGACTAATGGCGGCAGTTTGCAGCACCAATGAATAAAATTAAATGAAAGTGTTCGGTTGAAGAATTATAATAGTATTGCCAGTGACACGCTGATATATCTACTATGTTAAAACGACGTTGTTTGTAGAATAAGTACATTTTCTTCTTCAATTTCTGTTGGTTTGCTGTTATTTATATTATTGTTACAATTTGTCTTTCACTTTCTACGACATGCTGCTTTCCTTGTTGTTCATTTGCAGGAATCCAGTGTTATTTTTGTAATCATGTTGGAGTATTCTAACATTGTCGTGTTCTTTAATTTGGTACGAAATAAGTAGTCCAGTTTATCATTGTGATTGTAACAGTATTTAAAGTGATACCTATAACACGGTATTCCACTCTATGTAGCACTACATCTTTGCAGTAGAAGCAGCATGGGGCGAGAACGCGTGTTTAGAATCTTGGAAGTGAATATTTTCCTGGACATTGTGTAAGGGGTTCCTGGTTTCCGGAAGGTCTTAATATTTTGGAGAAAGCCACCACCCCTGTAGAATTTCAAATGTAGATGTTCCTATCTACAGCCAGTTCAATCCAGTCCACGCCAAAGCAATCAGCTACCACAACATTCTTTTCAATATTATCCTCACAACTAAGCCTGAATTATCCAAGTGATCTTCTTTATTTAGGTTTCCACACCGAGACCCACTATGCATTTCTCCTTCTCCCATTCACGCCACATGCTCCGCCCACCCCACACGCTTTACATTAGTCAAATAATATAACGTTTGTTCGAAGTAGCAAAGTTAGGCATTACAAATAATTGACTGCCGTTCCGTCAGTATAATTTAATATATCCCACGGCAGCCGCAATATTACACTCGGTGCTGTAAACGGGCTGTGAAATAAAGGGCCGGGGAACCATGGATCTGCTATGATTCGGGCAGGGAAAAGAACTTACCTTATCTCCAAAGCGTGCAGACCAACACCGTGTTCCTGCCAGCATCCGATTCGGTGGGTAGCTGCGTCTTTTCCCCAGTGAGTTAATCGGCCGTGGAATGATGCTGACCACACATTCCCATCTCATGCCGCTTTTCAGAATGAGTGGAGCTCAGTCTCCTGTCGTATGTATGCTTTCATGGCCTTCACATACGCTTCAAATTTATATTGAATCTAGCTTTTTTAACCTATGTTTTACGTATTTTTAAGAACAAATGTTTCAAAATGATCTGTGGATTTTAGCTTCCTTTACGCAGTAAGTGCCGCATACATTAATCACATTAACGTGTGACTAGGGTTTGGTTTATTTAAAAATGAATACTTCCATTTTGTAAACATTTCTTCCTATTTTTAGAAGAGTTTGCTTCTTTCATATAATAAGTTTATTGTCTCCCTTATGGCGGATCATACAATTACGTGTAAAGCGGCATGAACTCTTTGCCTCCTTGCATACGATCGCGCATGCATTGCCATCCCATCTCCCAGGTAAGTTAATTTACATAGTCCAACGGAAGATAGTTCACTAACTGAAAGAAACTTACGGAATAAAAACGTAGAACTTCAAAGGTTTAGATTGCTGCAGTATGAGTTTGGTCGAAATCGGTCTGTGATGAAGGACAATTTACTCTTTGAGGTCGAAACAGTTTCTCGTCCCTATCGCGTCTCCCTTTGTAACGGGTTGATCGAAATGTCACACGTGGCACTCCCTGGCCATGCGCTTCAAACACCGCATGTTTGGTCGAAATGTGTCAGTAATGAAGGGCACTTTACTCTTCACGCTGAAAAAGTTTTTTGCCCCTGTCTCCCCTCGCGTTCCAGAGGGCGGACTGAAATATCTCACTTGACACCCAATGCCCATGCGCTACAAACAGTGCAGGTTTGGTCGAAATCGGTAATGCATGAAGGGCACTTTACTCTTGAGGCCGAAAGAGTTTTTCGCACTTCGCGCGCCCCGTATTGCAGCGGGGTGACTCAAACGTCACACATGGCACTCGCTCCCTGTTCTCTACAAGCAATGCAAATTTGGTCTAAATCGGTCAGCGAAGAAGTCCACTTTACTCTTGAGGCCGAAACAGTTTTTCGTCTCCATCTTGCCTCGCATTGCAGCGGGGGACTGAAATGTCCTATATGGCACCCAGTACTCATGCGCTACAAGCAGTACAAGTTTGATCGAAATCCGTCGGTAGTGAAGAGCACTTTGCGCGTGAGCCGCCAGTTTCTCGTTCCTGAATATTCTCGCATTGCAGCAGGGTGACATGAACTTCACACGGCACACTCCATTCGCATGTGCCACAAGCAGTGCAAGTTTTTTCGAAATCGGTCAGTAATGACGGGCACTTTACTCGAGAGTTCGAAACAGTTTCTCGTCCCTACCTCGCCTCGCATTGCAGCGGGCTGAACGTAACGTCAGATCTGTGCTATATACAGTGCAAGTTTAGTCGAAATCTACCGGTAACGAATGACACTTTACTCGAAAGACCGAAACAATTTCTCGTCCTGTCTTGCCTCGCATTCCAATGGCTTGACTGGAACGTCATACGTAGCCGTCCCTGCTCATGCCCTACAAGCAATTCAGGTTTTGGTCGAAATCTGTCAGCAATGAAGGACGCTTTACTCTTGTGGTCAAAACAGTTTTTGTCTCTCTCTTGCTTCGCATTCCAGCGAGGTGAATGAAAGCGCACAAGTGACACTCCCTTCCCATGCGCTAGAAGCAGTGCGGATTTGGTCGAAATCTGTCTGTAATGAAGGACACTATACTCTTTAGGCCAAAAGAGTTTTTCTTCCTTTCTCCCCTCGCGTTGCAGCTGTGTAACTAAAGCGTCACACATGGCACTCCCTGCCCCCGCGCTACAAACAGTGCAAATTTGTCCGAAATCGGTCAGAAATGAAGGGTATTTTACTCTTGAGTCCGAAAGATTTCTCCTTCCCTATAACGCCTCGCATTGCAGAGGGGTAACTGAAGCAGCACATGTGGCACTCCTCGCCATGGGATTCAAGCACGGCAAGTTTGATCGAAGTTGGTCAGTAAGGAAGGGAAATTTGTTCTTCAGGTCGAAACAGTTTTTCGTCCCTATCTCTCCTCGCATTCGAGGGGGGGACTGAAACACCACGTATGGAACTCAGTGCTCATGTGCTACAATCACTGCACGTTTGATCAAAATCGGTCAGCAATGAAGGGCACTTTATTACGGAGGGCGAAAGAGTTTTTGTCTCTCTCGCTCTCTCCTCGCATTGGAGCGGAGGGAATGAAACAACGCATGTGGCACTCCCTACTCATGCACTACAAGCAACGCGAGTTTGGTCGAATTAGGTCAGTAAAGAAGAGTACCTTACTCCTGAGGCCGAAACAGTTTTTCCTCCCTATCTCGCCTCGCGCTGCAGATGGGAGACTGAAAAATCATAATTGGCACTCTATCCATGCACAACAACCAGGGAAATTTGGCTCGCTGTTGGTCACTATTGAAGGGAACTTTACTCTTGAGGCTCCAACAGTCCTCTGCCCCGTCTCGCATCACACTGCAGCGGGGTGACTGAAATATCACAAGTGGCCCTCCCATCCCGTGCGGTACAGGCTCGGTAACTTTCGTCGATTTTGGTCAGTAAATAAGGGCACTTTACTCTTGAGGCCGAAACGGTTTCTCATCCCCCATCTCGCCTCGCATTTCAGCGGGGTGACTGAAATATAACACATGGCCCTTCCATCCCAGGCGGTAGAAACTCGGCATGTTTGGTCGATATTGGTCAGTAATGAAGGGTACATTACTCTTGAGACCGAAACAGTTTTTCTTTTCCATCTTGCCTCGCATTTCAGCGTGGAGACTGAAGCGTCACAAGTGGCACTCCCTGCTTATGCGCTGCAAGCGTTGTAAGGTTTGTCGATATTAGTTAGTTATGACGCGCACTTTACTCTTCAGGCCAAAACTTTTTTCGTCCCTGTCTCGCCTTGCATTCTTGAAGGTTAACTGAAACATCACACGTGGCACTCTCTGCCCCTGCGCTATAAGCAGTGCAAGTTTGGTCCAGATCGGTCAGTAATGAAGGACACTTTACGCCTGAGGCCGAAGGAGTCTCTCGTCCCTATTTCGCCTCGCATTGTAGCAGAGTAACTGAACGTCATAAGTGGCACTCCCTGCCCGTGTCCTAGAAGCAATGCAAGTCTTGTGGACGTCGGTCAGTAACGAATGGCACTTTACTCTTTAGGCCGAAAGAATTTCTCTACCCTATCTCGCCTCGCATTGCAGCCGGGTGACTGAAAGAGCGCACATGGCACTCCCTGCCTATGAGTTTTAAATCTTCGCAAGTTTGGTTGTAATCGTTCAGTAATGAAGGATGTAAATATTGCTCATTTTCTGTGTATTAAGCATCTTACTCATAGAACTGCAGGTAATTACAAGTGCATATAGTTGGAAGTATGCGAATGAATGTCAAAGGATTTCATCAGTAGGGCGTAATGTTGGCAGTACCATTGACACAGTTTACTCCTGGCACAAACTGAGCATGAGCTAAAATCGGTGCAAATCTCATTCTAACCGATGTGAAATCGATCAGTAATGAATGGCACTTTACTCTTCCGAACGAGACAGTTCTTCGTCCTTCTCTTCCCTCGCATTGCAGCACGTTGGCTGAATGTTCACTTTTGGCACTATCTGCACATACGTTAAAAGCAGTTGACGTTAGGTTGATATCGGTCAGTAAAGGAGGGCCGTTTACTCAAGGGTACAAAAGAATTTCTCGACCCTATCTGCCCCTACATTGCAGCAGGTTGACTGTAACATCAGTTCTGCCACTTTCTGCGCATGCGCTAAAAGCAGTGAAAGTGGGGTAGAAATTTGGTGAATAATAAGGGCATTTTAGTCTCGAGGCGGAACCAGGTTTTTTGTCCCTATCTCGCCTCGCTTAGCACCGGGGAGACTGAAGCATGACATGTAGCACGCATCCACTAAAAGCAGGGTATGTTACGTTGAAATCGTTCGGTAATGAAGGGTACTTTACTCTAGAGGCCGAAAGAGTTTCTCGTCCCTATATCATCTCGCATTGCAGCAGTGTGACTGAAATATGGTATGTGGAAGTGCCAGCAAAAGCGCTATAAGCAGTGCAAATTAGTTTCAAACCGGTCTGCAGTAAAGGAAACTTCACTATTTGAACCGAAACTCTTTTTCGTCCTTATCCCTCCTAGCATTGCAGCGGCGTGATGGTAACATCACAACTGGCACTCCCTGCGCATAAGCTCCTAGCTGTCCAGGTTTGTCTGAAATCGATCAGTAATTAAGGGCACTTTAATCTTGAGGCCGAAAGGGTGTCTTGTCCCGGTCTCCCACCCACTGCAGACTGGTGACTGAAGCAACACTCTGGGCAATCCCTGCTCATGCGTTAAAATCAGTGTAGATTACATTCTAACCGGTTTGAAAAATATGTACTTGACTCCAGATCTCGAATCACTTTCCCGTACATATCACTCCTTGCATAGAAGCGCGTGAGTGTAGCATAATAAATGTCACACTCTGCGCATGGTCTACAAAAAGTGCAACTTAGGGTGAAATCGGTGCGTAATGAAGGACACTTTATGCTTCAGTCCGAGTGAATTCTTCATCCCTATCTTTTCTGGCATTGCAGCTGGCTGGCTGCATGTTCACATTTGGCACTAACTGCGCATACGCGAATAGTAGTGGAAGTTAGATTGAAATCGGTCAGTAATGGAGAGCAGCTTACCCAACGGTACTAAAGAGTTTCTTGTCCCTACCTCCCCTCACATTGCAGCAAGTTCACTGTAACATCAGATGTGCCATTCACTGCGCAAGAGCTAAAAGCAGTGAAAGGTTGATATCTCGTCAATAATAAGGGCACTTTACTCTTGATGCGGAAACGGCTTTTTTTCCCTATCTCGCCTCGCTTTGCACAGGGGTGACTGAAACATGACACGTAGCACTCCCTACGCATGCTTTACAAGAAGGGTACGCCACGTAGAATTCGTTCGGTAATGAAGGCTAATTTACTCTAGTGGCCGAAAGAATTTTTCTTCCCTATCTCGCCTCGCGATGCAGCAGTGTGACTGAAACATGATATGTGGAACTGTCATCGAAAGCGCTACAAGAAGTGCAAGTTAGGTTGAAATCGGTCTGCAATTAAGGAGACTTCATTCTTTGGACGGAAAAATTCTTCGTCCCCATCCAGCCTCCCATTGCATGGGCGTGACTCTTACATCACAAGTGGCATTCCCTGCGCATGGCTATTAGCAGTGCACGTTTGCCTGAAATCGATCAGTAATTAAGGACACTTTACTCTTGCGGCCCAGACAGCTTTTCGTCCCTATATCCCCTCGCATTGAAGCGGGCGGGCTGAATGTTCAAATTCTGCACTAGCTGCCTATGCGCTAAGAACAGTGGAATTTATGTTGAAATCGGTCAGTAATGGAGGGCAGTTTCCTCTGCGGGACGAAATATTTTCTCATCCCTATCTCTCCTCGCATTGCAGTAGGGTGACTGTAACATCAGATATGCCACTCCCTGAGCATGTGCTGAAAGCAGTGAAAGTTAAGTTGAAATCTGGTCAATAATAAGGGCACTTTCCTCTTGAGGCGGAGACAGTTGTTTGTTCCTATCTCGCTTCGATGAACACTGGTGTGTCTGAGACATGACATGTAGAACTCCCTACGCATGCGCTACAAGCAGGATATTTTACGCTGAAATTTTTCAATATTGAAAGGTACTTTACGCTAAATGCCAAAAGAGTTTTTCGTCCCTACCTCGCCTCGCACTGCAGCGGTGTGACTGAAACATGATATGTGGAACTGTCATCGAAAGCGCTACAAGAAGTGCAAGGTAGTTTAAAATAGGTGTTCAATAAAACAGACTTCACTCTTTGAGACCGAAACAGTTTTCGTCTCTATCCCACCTCTAATTGCAACGGGGTGACGGTAACTTGAGAGTTGGCTCTCCCTGCGCATGCGTTCCTAGCTGTGAACGTTTGCCTGAAATCGATCAGTAACTAAGGGCAATTTACCTTCGAGGCGGAAACAGTTTCTTATCCCTGTGTCCCCACCCACTGCAGAGGGGTTACTGAAACACCACCCAGCGCATGCGCTAAAATCAGTGCAGATCACGTTCTAAATTCTTTGTAATTAAAGGTATTGACTCCTGATCCCGAAACAGTTTCTCTTCAATATCACTCCCCGCACTGCAGCGGAGTGACTGAAGGATAATACGTGTCACTCCCTGCACATGATCTACAAGGAGTGCAACGTAGGGTGAAATCGGTCAGTAATGAAGGGCACTTTACTCTACGGCTGAGATTGTTCTTCATCCCTATCTTCCCCCGCACTAAAGCGGGCTGGCTGAATGTACACATTTGACCCTATTTGCCCATTCGCTGCAAGCAGTGTAAGTAGGCCGAAATCGGCCAGTAATGGAGGGCAGTTTACTCTTGGGTACCAAACACTTTCTCGTCCCTGTCTCCCCTCACATTGCAGCACGCTGACTGTAACGTCAGATATGCCACTCACTGCGCATGCGCTAAAAGCAGTGAAAGTTATGTTGAAGTCTGGTCAATAATAAGGGCACTTTACTCTTGAGGCGGAAACGATATTTTGTCCCTATCTCGCCTCGCTTTGCACCCGGGCGACTGGAACATGAAATGTAGCACTCCCTACGCATGCGCTACAAGCAAGGTATGTCACGTTGAAATCGTTCGGTAATGGAGGGTACTTTACTCTTGAGGTCGAAACAGTTTTTCGATCCTATCTCGCCTGGCATTGCAGTGGTGTGACTGAAACATGATATGCGGAACTGCGAGCGAAAGCACCAAAAGCAGAGCAAGTTAGGATGAATTCATTCTGCCATAAAGGGAAGTTTACTATTCACACCGAAAGAGTTTTCGGCCCCTATCCCTCCTCGCATTGCAGCGGCGTGACCCTTACATCATAAGCGGCACTCCCTGTGCATAGGCTACTACCTCTGAAAATTTGGCTGAAATCGATCAGTAAATAAGGGCACTTTACTCTGGCGGCCGAGCTTTTCGTCCCTATTCCCCTCGAATTGCAGCGGGCTGGCTGAAATTTAGCATTTTGCTCTATCTGTGTATGCGCTAAAAGCAGTGGAAGTTAGGCTGAAATGTGTCAGTAACGGAAGGCAGTTACTCTCTGGGACGAAACGGTTTCTCGTCCCTGTCTCCTGTCCCATTGCAGTAGGATGTGTGTAATATCAGATGTGCCACTCCATGCGAATGCGGTAAAACCAGTGAACGTTACGTTGAAATCTGTTCAATAAAAAAGGCACTTTACCCTTCGGGCTGACACAGTTTTTGTCCCTCTCTCACCTTACTTAGCACCTTTGTGACTGAAACATGACATGTAGCACTCCCTACTCATCGACTACAAGCAGGGTACGTTACTTTGAATTCGTTCGGTAATGAATGGTACTTTGTTCTAGAGAGCGAAAAATTTCTTCGTCACAACCTCTTTTCGCATTGCAGCGGCAAGACTGAAACATGACATGTGGAACTGCCAGCGAAACGCTACAAGCAGTGCAAGGTAGCTTGAAATCGGTCCCTAATAAAGGAGACTTTACTCTTGAAACCGGAAGAGATTTCGTTCTTGTCCCTCCTCAAATTGCAGCGGCGTGACGGTTATATCACAAGTGGCACTCCCTGCGCATGGGATTCTAGCTGTCCACGTTTGGCTGTAATCGATCAGTAATTAAGGGCACTTTACTCTTGAGACCGAAACAGTTTCTTTTCCGTGTCTTCCCAAGCACTGCAGGGGAGTGACTGAAACACCACTCGTTGCACACACTCAGTAAGCGCTAAAATCAGCGCAGATTACGTCCTAACCGGTTTGTAATGAAAGGTACTAGACTCCTGAGGCAGAATCATTTTCACGTCCGTATCAGTCCTCGCATTGCAGCGGAGTGACTGAAGCATAAAAAGTGTCACTCCCTGCGCATGATCTACAAGCAGTGCAACGTACGGTGAAATTGTTCAGTAATGAAGGGCACTTTAATCTTCGGCCGAAACGGTTCTCCAACCCTGTCTTCATTCGTATAGCAGCGGGCTGGATAAAGGTTCACATTTGGCCCTATCTGCGCATGCGCTAAAACAGTGGAAATTAGGTTGAAATCGGTCAGTAATGGAGGGCAGTTTACTCTCGAGGACGAAGCAGCTTCTCGTCCCCATCTCGCCTCATATTCTAGCAGGTTGACTGTAACGTTAGATTTGCCACTCCCTGCGCATGGGCTAAAGCAGAGAAAGTTAGATTGAAATCTGCTCAATAGGAAGGACACTTTACTCTTGAGGCGGAAACACTTCTTCTTCCCTATCTCGCCTGGGTTTACAGCGGGGTTGCCTGAAACATGACATGTAGCGATCCCTACGTATCTTCTACAAGCAGGGCGTGTCATTTTGAAATCGTTCGGTAATGAAGGGTACTTAACTCTAGAGGACGAAACGGTTTTTCTTCTGTATCTCGCCTGGTATTGCAGCAGTGTGACTGAAACATTATATGTGGAACTGCGAGCCAAAGCATCACAAGCAGCTCAAGTTAGGTTGAAATCGGTCTGCAATAAAGAGGACTTCACTCTCCACACCGAACCAGTTTTTCGTCCCTATACCGCCAATCACTGCTGCGACGTGACGAGTACATCACAAGTGGCACTCACTGCGCATGGGCTACTACTTGTGCACGTTTTGATGAAATCGATCAGTAATCAAGGGCACTTTGATCTTGCGGCCGAAACATCTTTGGGTCTGTATCTCCCCTCGCATTACAGCGGGCGGGCTGATTGTTCACATTTTGCACTATCTCCGCATGCGCTAAGAGCAGTGGAATTTAGGTTGAAATCGGTCAGTAATGGATGGCAGTTTACTCTTGGGGACGAAATATTTCCTCGTCCCTATCTCCCAACGCATTGCAGAAGGGTGACCGTAACATCAGATGGGTCACTCCCTGCGCATGCGCTAAAAGCAGTCAAAGTTAGGTTGAATAATAGGGACACTTTACTCTTCAGGCGGAAAACATTTTTTGTTCCTATTTCACGATGCTTTGAACAGGGGTGGCTAAAACATGATATGTAGCACTCCCTACGCATGCCCTAAAAGAGGATTTATTACGTTGAAATCGATGGTAATGAAGGGTACGTCACTCCGAAACCGAAAGTGTACTTCGTCCCTATCTGGCCTCGCATTGCAGCTGGATGATTGAAACTTTATTTTTGGAAGTGCCAGCGAAAGCGCTTCAGGCTTTGCAAGTTAAGCTGAATTTGGTCTGCAATAAATGAGAATTTACTCTTCACACCGAAACAGATTTTCGTCTCTATCGCGCCTAGCATTGCAGCGGCGTCACTTTTACATCACAATTGGCACAACCTGCGCATGCGCTATTATCTATGTGTGTTTGTCTGAAATCGATCAGTAATTAAGGGCACTTTACTCTTGAGGCCGAAACAATTTCTTGTCCCTGTCTCCCCACCTACTCCAGTGGGGCTACTGAAGCATCACACGTGGCACACACTGAGCATGCGCTACAGTCAGTGGCAGAGTACGTTGTAACCGATTTGTAGAGAAAGGCACTTGACTCCAGAGAGGGAAAAAATTTCTCGAACTCTTCACCCGTCGCATTGCAGCGGGGTAACTGAAGCATAATAAGTATTACTCCCTGCGCATGCTCTAAACGCAGTGCAAGAGAGGGTGAAATCCGTCAGTAATGAAGGGCACTTTACCCTTTGGCCGAGACTGTTCATCATTCTATTCCCCCGCATTGCTGCCGGCTGGCTGAATGTTCTCCTTTGGCCCTTTTTGCGCATGATCTAAAAGCAGAGGAAGTTAGGTTGAAGTCGGTCAGTATTGAAGGGCGCTTTACTCTTGAGACCGAAAATTTTTTCGTCCGTATCTCGCCCCGCATTGCAGTGGGTTGCCTGAAATATTCAACATGGCACTCACTACGCATGCGCTACAAGCAGTGTAAGTTAGGTTGAAGTAGGTCAGTAATGAAGGGCACTTTGCCCTTGAGGCCGAATTTTTTTTTTTGCCCCTTTGTCCCTTAGCGTTGCAGTGAGGTGATAGAAATATGCCACGTGGCACTTCCTACGCATGTGTTACGCGCAGTGCAAGTTAGGTTGATTCTGGGCAGTAAAGTAGGGCACTTTACTTTTGAGGCCGAAAGATTATTTCGTCCTATCTCCTCTCCCATCGCACGAGGGTGACTGAAATATGCCACAGGGCACTCCATGTGCATTCTTTACGTCCAGCGTAAGTTAGGTTCAAATCGAATAGTGATGAAGCGCAATTTACTCCTGACATCGAAAGAGTTTTTCGTCCGTATCTCCCCTCTCATTGGAGTGGGGTGACTGGATAATAACACATGGCACTCCCTGCGCACGCGATACAAACAGTGCAAGTTACGTTGAAACTGGTCGGTAAGGCAGGGAACTTTACTCTTGAGGTCTTAACAGTCTTTCATCCATATTTCCCCTAGGATTGCAGTGGGTTAACTGAGTAATACCACTTGGCACTTTGTGCGCATGCGCCAAATGCATTGCAAGTTAAGTTGAAGTCGGTCAGTAATGAAAGGCAATTTACTCTTGTGGCCGGAAAAATTTTCTTATATATATCCCCCCTCATTACAGTGGGGTGACTGAAATATGCAACATGACCCTCAGTGCTCATGCGCTACAAGCATTGCAACATAGGTTGAAGTCTGTCATTAATGAAGGGCACTTTACTCTTGAGCCCGAAATAATTTTTCGTCCGTATTTCTCCTCGCATTGCAGTGGTGTGACTGAAATGTGCCACATCGCACTCCCTGCGCATGCGTTACGTTCAGTGCAAGTGAGTGTGAAATATGTCAGTAATGAATAGCTCTTTACTGTCGATGCCGAAAACGTTATTCGTCCGTATTTCCCCTCGCATTGCAGTGCTGATAGAAATATGCAAAATGGCAGTTGCTGCACGTGCCTTACGCGCAGTTCACGTAAGGTTGAATTCCGTCAGTAATGGAGGGGCTTTATTCTTAAGGCCGACACAGTTTTTCTTCCGTATCTCTCCACGCATTGCATTGTAGTCCCTAAAATATGCAATTCGGAACACAAGGCGCATGCGCTACAAGAAGTGCAAGTTAGGTTGACGTCGGTCAATAACGAACCGCACTTTACACTTCAGGCCGAAAGAGTTCTTCGTTCGTATGTCCCCTCTCATTGCAGTGGGGTAACTGAATAATACAAAAGGCACCCCCTGCGCACGCGCTATAAGCAGTGCAACTTGGGTTGAAATCGGGCTGTAATGACGGGCACTTTACTCTATAGGTCAAAACAGTTTTTCGACCTATCTCCCCTATGATTGCAGTGGGGCGACTGAGTAGTACAAAAGGGTACTTTCTGCGCATGCGCTACAAGCATTCAAGTATGGTTGAAGTCGGTCAGTAATGAAGGGCACATTAGTCTTGAGGCCTGAAAAGTTTTTCTTCCGTATCTCCTCTGGAATTGCAGTAGGGTGACTTAAATACGCAACATGGCACTCACTCCGCAGGCGGTAGAAGCAGTGCAAGTTAGGTTGAAGTCGGCCGGTAATGAAGGGAACTTTACTCATGATGCATAAAGATTTTATCGTCCTATCTCCGCGAGGATTGCATTGGAGTGACTGAATAATAGCATATGGCAGCACCTGCGCATCCGCGTCAGGCAGTGTAATTTAAGTTGAAATTTGTCAGTAATGAATGGTAGTTTACTCTTCAGAGAGAACAGTTTTTCGTCTGGATCTCCCCTCGCAATGCAGTGTGGTGACTGGATAATACCAAATAGCACTACCAGCGCATGCACTTCAAGCATTGTAAGTTAGGTTGTAGTTAGTCAGTAATGAAGGGCGATTTTCTCTTGAGGCCGAAAAATTTTTTCGTCCCTATCACCCTGCAAATTGCAGTGTGATGATGGAAATAGGTAACGTGGCAACCCTACGCTTGCGTTACGTGCAGTGCTCGCTAGTGCGTCGCTGTCACATGATAGATATAAGACACAGGGCACTTCCTGTGAATGAGATATGCGAAGAGCATATTAGGTTGGAATCGGTTAGTAAAGAAGGGGACTTCACTCTAAAGGCAGAAAGAATTTTTCGTCCTATCTGCCCTCGCATTGCAGAGGAGTGACTGAAATATGCCACATGCCACTCCCAGCACATGTGTTACGTGCAGTGTAAGTTGGGTTGAAATCGGTCAGTAGTAAAGGGCACTTTACTCTTCAGGTCGAAACATTTTTTCGCCCGTATCTCTACACACATTGCAGTGTGGTGACTAGATAATACAACATGGCATTCCTTGGGCATGCACTTCAATCATTGCAAGTTAGGTTGAAATCGGTCAGCAATGAAGGGGTCTTTACTCTTTACGCTGTAAAAGTTTTTCGTGTGTTTATCCCTTCATATTGCAGTGGGGTGACAGAAATATGTAACATGTCACTCAATGCTCATGTGCTACAAGCAGTGCAACTTAGGTTGAAGTCGGAGGGTAATGAAGTTATTTTACTCTTGAGTTCGAAGCAGTTCTTCGTCTATATAGCCCCTCGCATTGCAGTGGTGTGACTGAAATACACCCCGTCACCCCCTGCACATGCGTTAACTTCAGTGCAAGTTAGATTGAAATCGGTCAGTACTGAAGAGCGTTTTACTGTCGATGCCGAAACTCTTATTCGTCCTATCTCCCCTCGCATTGCAGTGGGGAGATAGAAATATGCCACATGGCTATTCCTGCGCATGCGTTTCACGCAGTGTAGGTTCGATTGAATTCGGTCAGTAACTGAGGGCACTTTACTCTTGACGCCGACGCAGTTTTTCGTTTTTATGTCTCCACTCATTGCAGTGGGGTGCCTCAATTATGCAATATTGCATTCATTGCGCATGCGCTATAAGCAGTGCAAGTTAGGTTGAAGTCGGTCAGTAAAGAAACGAAACAGTTTCCTTTCGTATCTCCCATCGCATTGCAAAGCGGGGACGGGATAATACAATATGGCATTCCTTGCGCACACGCTACAAGAAGTTCAAGTTAGGTTTAAATCGGTCTGTATTGAAGGGCACTTTACTGTTGAGTTCGAAACAGTTTTTCGTCCTCTCTCCTCTAGGAATGAAGTGGGGTGACTTGATAATACCACATGGCAACACTTGCGCAACAAGTAGAACAAATTAGGTTGAAATCGGTCAGTAATGAGGGGCACTTTACACGTGAGGCCGAAAAGCTTTCTGTCCGTATCTCCCTTCGAATTGCATTCGGGTGACTGAAATAAGCAACATGGCACTCAGTCGGAATGCGGTACAAACAGTGCAAGTTCGGTTAAGTCGGACAGGAATGAAGGGCACTTTACTCATGAAGCCAAAACGCTTTTTGGTCTGTATCTCTCCTAGGTTTGCAGTGGGGTGACTGAATAATGCCACATGGCACTACTTGCACTTGCGCTTCAAGCAGCGCACGTTAGGTTGTAGTCGGTCAGTAATTAAGGGCCATTTCCTCTTGAGGCAGAAACAGTTCTTCGTCCGTATCTCCCCTCGCTTTGCAGTGGCGTGACTGGTTAATACCACATTGCACTCATTGCGCAAACGCTACAAGCAGTGCAAGTTAGGTTGAAGTAAGTAATGAAGTTCACCTTACTCTAAGGCCGAGAAGGTTTTTCGTCCATATCTCCCCATGCATTGCAGTGGGGAGACTGGATAATAATACATGGCACTACATGCGCACGTGCTACGAGCAGAGAAAGTTAGGTTGAAATCGGTCGTTAATGAAGGGCACTTTACCCATGATGTCGAAAGAGTTTTTTCTTCGTTCCTTCCCAAGGATGGCAGTGGGGTGACTGAGAAATACCACATGGTACTCATTGCGCATGCGCTACAAGCTATGTAAGTTAGCTTCAATTCGGTAAGTAATGAAAGGCACTTTACTCTAGGGCCGAAAAGGTTATTCGTATGTCTATCCCCTCCCATGATGTTGGGGTGACTGAAATATGCAACATGGCACTTAGTGGTCATGCGCTACAAGCATGGCACCTTTGGTTGAAGTCGCTCAGTAATGAAGGGCATATCACTGTTGAGACCGAAAAAATTTGTCTTCCATATCTCATCTCGCATTGCAGTGGTGTGAATGAAATATAACACATGGCACTCCCTGCGTATGCGATAAGTTCAGTGCAAGTTAGTTGAAGTCGGTGAGTAATGAATAGCCCCCTTCACTGTCGATGCCGAGAAGGTTATTAGTCCGTAAATCCCCTCGCATTGTAGTGGGTTGATAGAAATATGCCAAATGGCAGTTCCTGCACATGCGTCACGCGCAGTCCATGTAATGTTGAATTCGGTCAGTAATGAACCGAACTCTTCTCTTGAGGACGAAAGAGTTTTTCATTCGTATCTCCCCTCGCATTGCATTGGGGTGACTCGACAATACAAAATTGCACACCCTGCGCACTTGCTTAAAGCAGTGAAAGTTATGTTGAAATCGGTCGGTAATGAAGGGCACTTTATTCTTTACGTCCAAACAGTTTCCGTCCGTCTGTCTGCTAGGATTGCAGTGGGGTGATTCAGTAAAACCACATGGTACTTACTGCGCATGCGCCATAGTCACTGCAAGTTAGGTTGAAGTCGGTCAGTAATTAAAGGCCATTAGTCTTGAGGCCGAAAATTTTTCGTCCGTATCTCACGTCGCATTGCAGTGGCGTGACTGAAATATGGAATGGCACTCACTACGCGGGCGGAACAAGCAGTGCAAGTTAGGTTGAGGTAGGTCTGTAACGAAGGTCACGTTATGTCATGATGATGAAACAGCTGTTCGTCCGGATCTCCCTTCGCAATGCAGTAGGGTGACTGGATAAAACGAAATGGCACTACTTGCGCATGCGCTTCAAGCCGTATAAGTTAGGTTGAAGTCAGTCACTAATGAAGGGTAATTTACTCTTGAGGCCGAAAAAGTTTTTCTTCCTATCTCTCTACGCATTGCAGTGGGGTGACTGAAATATGTAACATGGCACTCCATACGCTTGCCTTACGTGCAGTGCACGTGTGTTTGTAGTCAGTCAATAATGAAGGGCACTTTGCTCTTGAGGCCAAAACAGTCTTTTGTCCATTTCTCCCCTCGTGTTGCAGATGAAAGAAATATGTCGCATGGCTCTTCCTACGCACGAGTTACTTGAAGAACAAGTCAGGTTGAAATCGGTCAGTAAAGAAGGTCACTTCACAATTGATGCCGAAAGTGTTTTTCGTCCTATCTCTCCATCCATTGCAGGGGAGTGACTGAAATTTGCAACTTAGCACTCCCTGCGCATGAGTTACGTGCAGTGTAAGGAGGCTTCAAATCGGTCTGTAAAGAAGGACACTTACTCTTGAGGCCGAAAGGGTTTCTCATCTTTTTCCCACCTGGCATTGCAATGGGGTGAAGGGATAATACAACATGGCATTTCGTGCGAGTGCGCTACAAGAAGAAATTGTTATTCGTCCGTATCTCCCCTCGCATAGCAGTGGGGTAATAGAAATTTGAGACATGGCACTTGTTGCACATTCGTTACGCGCAGTGCAGGTTTGAATGAATTCCGTCAGTAATTGTGGGTACTTTGTTGTTGACACCGACGCAATTTTTCTTTCGTAGGTCCCATTGCATTGCAGTGGGGTGCCTGAAATATGCAATATGGCACAATGCGCATGCGCTACAAGCAGTGCAAGTTAGGTTGAAGTCGGTCAGTAATGAAGCGCAATTTACTCTTGAGACCGAAAATGCGTTTCGTCCAAATCTCCCCTCGCATTGCAGTGGAGTGATTGGATAATAGCACATGGCACTCACGGCGCATGCGCTTAAAGCAGGGGAAGTTAAGTTGAAATTGGTCAGTAATGAAGAACACTTTACTGTCGATGCCAAAACAGTTATTCATCCGTTACTGCCCTCGCATTGCAGTGGGGTGTTACAAATAAGCCACATGGCAATTGCTGCTCATGTGTTACGCGCTGTGCAGGTTAGGTTGAATTCGGTCAGTAATGGAGGGCACTTTACTCTTGAGGCCCACACGGCTTTTCGTCCGTATCTTCCCGAGCATTTCAGTGGGGTGCCTGAAATATGACATATGGCACTCACTGCGCATGCGCCACAAACAGTGCAAGTTAGGTTGAAGTCGGTTAGTAATGAACCGCACTTTACTCTTGAAGCCGAAAGAATTTTCTGTCCGTATCTCCCTTAGCATTGCAGTGGGATTATAAAATGGCACTCCCTGCACACGCGCTATATCAGTGCAAGGTATGTTAGAATCGTTGAGTAATGAAGGGCTTTTTAGCTTGAGGACGAAAAATTTCTTCGACTTTATCTCCCCTCGCATTGCAGTGGGGTGACTGGATAATACCACATGATACTCCTTACGCATGCGCTTCAAGCTGTGCAAGTTAGGTTGAGGTCTGTTAGTAATGAAGGACACTTTACTCTTGAGGCCGAAATATTCTTCGTCCGTATCTCCCCTCGTGTTGCAGGGGGTGACTGAAGTATGCAACACGGCACTCATTGCGCATGCGCTACATGCCATGGAACTTAATTTGAAATCTGTCTGTAATGAAGGGATCCTTACACTCGAAGACCAAAAAATTTTTTCCTCCGTATCTCCCCTCGCGTTGTTGTGGGGTGCAAGAAATATTAAACCTGTCATTTCTTGCGCATGAGTTACACACAGTTCAGGTTAGGTTGAATAAGGTCAGTAACGAAGGGCACTTTACTCTTGTGGCCGACACAGTTCCTCCTCTGTATTTCTCCTCGCATTGCATTTCGGTGCCTGAAATATGCAATATTACACTCTCTGCGCGTAGGCTACAAACAATGTAAGTTAGGTTGAAGTCAGTCACTAATGAAGGGCAGTTTACTCTTGAGGCCGATAAACATTTTCGTCCTATCTCCCCTCGCATTGCAGTGGGGAGACTGAAATAAGCAACATGGCACTCACTGCGCGTGCGCTACAAGCATTGCAAGTTAGGTTGAAGTCGGTAAATAATGAAGGGCACTCTACACTTAAGGCCGAAAAAGTTTTTCGTACCTATTTCCTCTCGCATTGTGGTGGGGTGCCTGAAATATTCAACATGGCACTCATTGTGCCTGCGATATAAGCAATATAATTTAGGTTTAAGACGGTCAGTAATGAAGGGCACTTTACTGTTGAGCCACGAGCAGTTTATTGTCCGTATTTCCCCTCGCATTGCAGTTCTGTGACTGAAATATGCCACCTGGAACTCCCGGCTCATGCGTTACCTTCAGTGCAATTTGGGTTGGATTCGGTCGGAGAAGAAGGGCACTTTACAGCAGATGCACAGACACTTATTCGTCCGTATCTCCACTCGCATTGCAGTGGGTTGATACAAATATGCCACATGGCACTTCCTGCGCATGCGTTACGCGCAGTGCAGTTTACGTTGAATTTGGTCAGTAATAAAGGGCGCTTTACTCTTGAGGCCGACACATTTTTTGTCCGTTTCTCCAGCCGCATTGTAGTGGAGTGCCTCAAATGTGCAATGTTACACTCACTGTGCATTCGCTACAAGCAGTGCAAGTTAAATAGAAGTCTGTCACTGAACAGCACTTTAAACTGGAGGCCGAAACACTTCTTCGTTTGTATCTCCCCTCGCAATGCAGAGGGATGACTGGATAATACCATATGGCACGCCCTGCCTTCGCGTTACAAGCAGTGCAATTTACGTTAAAGTCGGTCGGTAATTAAGGGCACTTTACTCTTGAGGTCGAAACAGTTTTTCGTCTGTATCATCCCCAGGATTGCAGTGGGGTGACTGAGTAGTACTACACGACACTGCGTATGCACCACAAGATTTGCAAGTTATGTTGAAGTCGTTCAGTAGTGAAGGGCACATTAGTTTAGAGAACGAAAGTGGTTTCCGTCCGCACATTCCCTAGGATTGCAGTGGGGTGACTGGTTATTACCACATGGCTCTCCTTGCGCATGCGCTACAAGCTGTGCAAATTAGGTTGAATTCGGTCAGTAACGAAGGGCACTTTACTCTTGAGGCCGAAAAACTTTTTCGTCCGTATCTCCCCTCGCATTGCAGTGGCGTGAATGAAATATGCCACATGGAACTCCTTGTACATGCGTTAGGTTCAGCGCAAGTTAGGTTGAAATCGGTGGTAATGAAGACCATTTTACTGTCAATGCAGAAAAACTTATTCGTCCATACCTCCCATATCATTGCAGTGGGTTGACAGAAACGTGCCGCATGCCACTTTCTGCGCATGCGTTACGTTCAGTGCAGGTTATGTTGAATTCGGTCAGTAATGAAGGGCAATTTAATCTTGAGGACGACACTCTTTCTTCCGTATATCCCCCCGCATTGCAGCTGAGTGCGTGAAATATGCAAAATGGCACTCACTGCGCATGTGCTACAAGGAGATCAAGTTTGGTTGAAGTCGGTCATTATCGAAGGGAACTTTACCGTTTGGCCGAAACAGTTTTTCGCCCGTATCTCCCGTCGAATTGCAGTGGTATGACCGGATAATAGCACATGGCACTCACTGTGCACATGCTACAATTAGAACAAGTTAAGCTGAATTCTTTCGGTAAGGAAATGCAATTTACACTTGTGGACGAAAAAGTTTTTTCTCCGTATCTCCCCTAGGATAGCAGTGGGAAGACTGAGTATTACCAAACAGCACTCACTTTGCATGCGCTACAAGCACTGCAATTTAAGTTGAAGTAGGTCAGTTATGACGGTCACTTTACTGTCGATGACGAAAGAGTTATTCGTCCGTATCTCCCCTATCATTGCAGTGGGTTGATAGAAATATACCACATTGCACTTGCTGCGCATGCGTTACGCGCAGTGCATATTAGGTTGAATTTGGTCAGTAAGGAAGGGCACTTTACTTCAGAAGCCAACACATTTTTTTCGTCCTATCTTCCCTCTTATTTCAGAGGAGTGCCTGAAATATGCAATATGGCACTCACTGCGCATGCGCTACAAGTAATGCAAGTTAGGTTGAGGTCAGTCAGTAATGAAGGACACTTTACTCTTTAAGCTGGAAGAGTTCTTCGTCCGTACCTCCACTAGAATTGCAGTGGGGTGACGGTAAAGTACCACATGGCACTCCTTGCGCGTGCGCTTCAAGCTGTGCAAGTTAGGTTGAAGTCGGTCAGTAATGAAGGGCACTTTACTCTCAAGGCGGAAAATTTTTCCGTCCCTTTCTCCTCTCGCATTGCATTGGGGTGCCTGAAATATTCAATGTGGCACTCACTGCGTGTGCGATATAGGCAGTTTAATTTAGGTTGAAGTCGGTCAGTAATGAAGGGCACTTTACTCTCAAGGCGGAAAATTTTTCCGTCCCTTTCTCCTCTCGCATTGCATTGGGGTGCCTGAAATATTCAATGTGGCACTCACTGCGCGTGCGATATAGGCAGTTTAATTTAGGTTGAAGTCGGTCAGCAATGAAGGGCACTTTACTGTTGAGCCCGGAGCAGTTTTTATTCCGTATTTCCCCTCACATTACAGTTCTGTGACTGAAATATGCCACAGGGCACTCCCTGCGCATGTGTTAGGGCAATGCATTTAGGTTGAAATCGGTCAGTAATGAAGGGCAATTTACTGCAGAAGCCGAAGGGTCCTTTGGTCCGTATTTTCCCTCTCTTTGCAGTGGGGTGATTGGAGTATGCCACATGGCACTTCCTGCACATTCGACAGAAATATCAAGTTTGTCCGTCCCTTCGCATGTTCCCCAAACAGACGAATTTTAGTTGAAGTCGGTCAGTAATGAAGCGCACTGTACTCTTAATGCCGAAGGATTTTTTCGACCCTATCTCCCTTCGTATGGAGCAGGGTGACTGACAAGTCATATGTGAAACACCTTAATCAGGTGCTACATGCAGTGAACGTTTGGTGAAAATCGGTCAGTAATCAAGGGCACGTTACTCTTGATTCCCAGACTGTCTTTCGTCCCTAGCTCCTCTCTCATTGCACCGGTGTGGCTTAAACACCACAAATGTTACTCAATGCCCATGCGCTATAAGCAGTGCAAGTTTGGTCGAATAAGCGGCACTTTACCCTTGAGGCCGAAACGGTTTTCCGTCCGTACCTCGCGACACATTGCAGCGAGGTGACTGAATCATCATATTTGGCACTTCTTGCCCATGTGCTGCATGCAGGACAAGTTTGGTCGATGTCGGTCTGTAATGAAGGGAACTTTACTCTTATGGCAGAAATAATTATTTGTCCTCATCTCTCCTCGCATTGCAGTGGCTTGAATGAAACTTTACACAGTGCGCTCCCTCCCCATGCGCTGTAGGTACGTATGTATGTATGTATGTATGTATGTATGTAGCTGTTATTCTGAGTCCCAAAGAGGTACGCAGCACTGGTGTGAATTTCAGACAACTCATTTTTCTCACCTGGGAATATTCCTGGGAAAAATTTATCAGCATGCTATTGAAAGTTCATTGTACGTGAAGATTCTGCACTAAGTGCTAATACCGCCAAGCCTTGTTTAATGAAAAGTAACAACTTTTAATATAAAATGAAGCTTTCAGACGGATAAAAAATGGCCAGACTAAAGGGCTGCACATTCCTAAATTCGCTTCTTTTATTTTTTCATATTAAGAAACTTAATGAACTAAAAGTGGTATCAATGTGACAACCTCTAATATCCCGGTATTTATATAGTGTGAGAACTGACTACTAGACGAACACAATTACATGTAATTCTACTGTTATGGAAAACTTATTCTAATACGTGGACACTGTGCATTATGTTGTGATGTTTTCCTTTGTAAACAGAAAGGAAAATGGCCTCTCATATATTTCTAAATATTTACCTGACCACAAAGTTGCCAAGGGAAATTCTGATGCTTGTAAGATGACAAGGCCAATTGGAGCTACGATAACTAATACAAGACTGATAACAGGAAAGCAAATACTATTTCGTATAACAATAAATAAGCAATGAGCGTTTTTTGCTGTGGTTACGATAAAGAAATTTCTACATTTCCTGACCTTGTGAATAGCAACACCAAATGGCGATGTTTATCCTTATGCTTACAAAATGTCAGCATTAAGCAACGTATTGTCTGACGTAGAGAACGAGGGATTTGTAGACTCGCTCAGGAATTGTCAGTGGCCGTCCTTTCTTCAATTCCATTGAACTTCAAATAATACGATAAGATATGATGCGATATTTCTCTGTGTACTTATGGCGTGTCTGCATTAAACGTATTGTGTGGTGTAGGGAACAATATATGTGGAAACTCTCTCGATATTGATTAGTGGCCGCCATTTCTTCTGTTCAATTAGAACTTCAAACAGTACGACACAATGGACAAATTTTAACGCGTCTGTTAGCAATTTTGACATAGGATAATTAAACACAGTAGAAAAGAGGAACAAAAGACCGTAATGGTATCGAGTGTCTACAGCAATGTGATTTGAATGCGTTACTAATGGCGTCCATTTACAACACCAGTGAATAAAGCTGAAGAAAAATTTTAGGTTCAACAATTACACTAGTACTGGCAGCGACACGCTCATATATCTACTATGATAAAACAGTGATACTTGTGGTGTAGCTGTTTTTTGTTCGTCACTATCTATTCCTTTGATCTTATTCACATTTCTGTTATAATTTGTCTTTCCCTTTCTATGATACTCTGCTTTTCTTGCTCATCACTTGCAAGATATAAATACTATTTCTTGAAATCATGTTGGAATACTTTTATAAGCGTTATGTTCTTTAAAATTGTATGAAATGAAATAATAATTTGTTAATAATGTTACTGTGACTGTAATAATAATCAGTGTAATGAGTGTAACACTGTATCCCACTCTATGTAGCATTCCAACTTTGCAGTAGAAGCAGCATGGAGTGTTAAGGCGTGCCGGAAATCCTGGAAGGCAAATGTAGCCTGGACATTGTGTAAGGGGTTCCTGTTTGCCAGAAGGTCCTAAAATTTTGCAGAAAGCCGCCACCACTATAGAGTTTCTTTTGTTCCTGTCCCTATCCGGAGCCAGATCAATCCAGTCCACGCCAAGCCAATCAATTACTACAACATGCAGTGCAGTATTATCCCCACAACTAAGCGTGAATCACCCAAGTGATCTTCTCCAATCAGTTTTCCCCACCAATACACTCTATTCATTTCTCCTTCTCTCATACATGCCATATCTCCCACACATCTCGCAATCGTAGATTTAATCAACTAATTAACATGTGGTCGAAGTAGCAAAGGTGGGATGTACAAAAATAATTTACTGCCGTTCCATCAGTATAATTTAATATAACCCACAGGATCTGCAATATTACATTCGGTACAGTAAACATGCTACGGAATAAACGGTCGGGAAACCATGGTTCTAGCATCATTCGAGCAGGGACAAGAACTCACCTCTTCTCCACAGCGTGCAGACCGACACCGTGGTGCACCCAACGTCCAACTGAGTGGGTATCAGATGCTCTTGAACAGGGGGTAAGGCGGCCGTGGAATGATGCCGAC
Source organism: Coptotermes formosanus (assembly GCA_013340265.1). Taxonomy (NCBI): domain Eukaryota; kingdom Metazoa; phylum Arthropoda; class Insecta; order Blattodea; family Rhinotermitidae; genus Coptotermes; species Coptotermes formosanus. The sequence continues at coordinate 120,789 of BLKM01012505.1, read as the reverse complement.
CACCCATCTCCGTTTCATGACAAGGTTAAGAATGAATGGAGCTATGCCTCCACTTATTCAAAGGGGGCACGCATTGGCGGAATTGGTTGAAACACTGCCCTACAAACCCTCAGGTCGCGCGTTCGATTTCCGATAGGGTCATTTGAATTTTTCATTTATATAATCCTTCCGGCCGCACTATGGCCCTGGGGTCGACTCAGCCTCTAACAGAAGTGAGTACCAGGGATACCTCCTGGGGGGTAAAGGCGGTCGGTGCGTTCGCATGACAACCTCACCACATTCATGCGCCAATTTTCTAGATATTCTGGGAGCCTAAAACTCCAGGAGTCCTAAAGGCCTGTCCAGGTGTAATGGGATAGGTTTACCGTAATTTTTTTAATAGTCAATGGCAGATGCCGGTGGGCCGCGCGGTCTAAGGGGTAGATCAGCGGCAGCTCGATTGCTGGGATCGAAGTTTGTGTTTGTTACGTGCTGTGTAAGTATCGGCCTGTGCCACGAGCTGATCAGTCGTTCAGGGGGGTCCTACGATGAGCCTGTATACCTAATTGTGTGTGATATAGAAACCTCAACAGTGAGGCGGTTTGGGCCACAATTTCGTTGTTTCTTTGTGTGTCGTAGTCCTTACCTCTCCTACCTATTCACAGTAGGTGTCGAGGTTGTTTATTTTCACTTGATCACACTCAGACACACACCACAGTCGGTAGGACTCCTCTGGACGAGGGATCGGTCCGTCGCAGAGCTCTCTACCTGACAACGCAAACATCCACAAGAGACAAATATCCATGCCCCCGGTGGAATTCGAATCCACGATCCCAGCAAGCCACGGCCGCAGACCTACGCCTTAGACCGCGCGGCCACTGGGGATCGGCCTAAATTCGTTTTTACCCCTCACAAAATAATAATAATTTATGTGATAATTGCAGAATTCCTGTAAGCTCTAAGTTAATGCAAATGGAACTTGTGTCCACAGTTTGAAATGCTTTTCACTGAAATGGCTTCTAAGACCAGTGCAAAGTGAGATATATACAAAAGTCTGTACAAAAATCTTGAAAAGATGACTCCATATTCGATGTTCTATAGATGTTCTATAGTATATGGTGTTCACCAAAAATGTGTCACACTGTAATAACTGGGATTGACTTTCTTGTGGTAATAAAAGCCAGAATTTCTGTCGAACCCCACAGCGAATATATCTTCCAAGGTATTTTTAGGTGTCTCACTTCATGAGTAGAAATTCGAATTCTACTGAAAGCGTCGATAGCGAAACAGCCTGCCTTGTGGAGTACAAGTGACATGTTGAAAAATTTCCCAATTACATTTAGTATTTCGTACTCCCAGCCACTGAAGTGTAACGAGTGCGTCCCAGAAATTTTAGCCAAATGCTTTTAGGCAGTTCGACGAAATAAGAAGCCACCGTCACTTGCCCTGTAATTAGATATCCATGTAAATTCTTACTGAGATTTACTCTAAATATCTTGCTTTGTCAGGTACACGTTAAATTTTATACCAAGGATACTTCCAGATTTACGCTGTCTTGAATTTGACGTCAGTTCCGTGAAATCTCTTAAGGATAACAAATGTGTATAGGCTGAACCTTAATGGGAAAGGTATCAGTTTTTTTTCATAAGTACCGTAACTGGCGTGCTTATTTGACTGTAGGAACAGGGCCAAAATTCTCGTAATGTAGGAAAGCCAAACTCCGGAGGGAATAGCTCGTAAAATGTGCGTAATATAAAAAGGTGTGCCAGTTGCCATTAGCAACAACAAATCTGGCTCTCGGATTCCATGACTGCTTCATATCGAATTGAGAAAACCCTGCAACAATGCGAAGAAACCTTCACTTTTTTCCCAGTGGCACAGCAGCCCCTAGTTGGCCAGGGCCTCCTCATTATCGAGGCTTCACGAACACACTCAGACACACCACACTCAATAGGACTTCTCTGGACAAGTGATCAGCCAGATGCAGAGACCTCTACATGACAAAACACAACACTCACAAGAGACGGACATCCATGCCGTCGGCGGTATTCGAACTCACAAACCCAGCAAGCCAGTGGCCGCTGACACATGCCTTAGATGGCGCGGCTACTGGAATCAGCAGAAACCTTCCATATATATTATAATTTACGGCCGGACCCGAACAGACCTATAATGTAAAAGCCATGCTGGTTCATTTCCGTGTTCGTGTTGCCGTTTGCACCATAAGTGCGTTAAACACGACTATGGGTCAGCAGCTTAAGGCTGGAGTCCTTCAATCAATTATCCAGTGTATTCCTTAGTTGAGTCTTCTGCCACGCGAGGCCACAAAATCACGGATGGGCTTCCAGGAGTGAATGTAACTTCGCCGAAGTGTTTAGTGCTGTGCGTCACCTAATAAGCATGGGCAGCAATTTACGGTGACCCATGCAGGGAATAGCAACTTACGCCAAACATCATAAGAACAGTCCTGGTTTTGAGGTGCGCACGCTTCAGAGAAATGTAGCAGTCCTTACCGCATTTTATGTCCACGTACCCTACTCTTTACAAATATATAATATGTCACTTTCACAGGTAAAGAAAATTTGTATTTTTTTATTCTCAGGTGTGACAACCGTATCTGATTATATCGAAATATGTCACATAATTCTTGTTTCTTCGCAAACTCTTGTACTTCGTTGCTCTGGACCCGTCATTTCTGTTAAACAGAAAGGAAGAAAATAATGTATGACACACTTGTCGGCCTATCGCGCGAACCACATTTCACTTTCTTTTTTTTCTTAGATGGGCGACGTACTGTTAGGTATAGACGCTTTTACTCCTCTGAATTAATTACTTTAACATACTCATACAGGTCTTATCATTTATCCGGTTTAGTACATTTCCTAAAACACCGGTTTTGTCAGGAATAGCGCCACAACACTTGGGTGCACGACACTGTATCTAAGAGAGGAACAGGCTAAGGAGTAACGCAAAGTAGAAAGAGTTTCTTGCTGTCTTGGTTTCCTGGATTATACGCGAAAAACAGATTTATTGGAAGACGGAGAAAATAAAAGAGAAAAGGAAAAAGGCATGAAGGAAGTATACAGGATGCGAAAATTTTAAAGAGAATGATAAAAATGTGGGATAAAAAATAAAATTAATTGAGTAATAGTAAAATAAGGTCTTCTCTATCATTTGTCGGCACACTACAGTGCAGCATGCTTACAGTGTAAGGGACGTAGGAGTTGTTTTTATGATTTGAGGGATATGTGAATTTATAAGCCACTTTTGTTGAAAGGTCCTTTATTTAGAACACAGATATAACTAATTAGGTGACGTATATACAGTGATCTAAACAATGCGTACAATCAAAGCACCTGTTACAGTTATGTGGATATTTTCTTAAGTAAATTTTTTCATAGGAGTCTTCGAATTCAAGTTTTATGTCATATTCATGGTGCCAAAACAAAATTCGTTGATTCTTCGCCAAGAATTCCCAGTCTTGCCGTCACTGACTCCTTCTGCCACCAACAGCTGACTGTCACCGTGATGGAATTGGCAGGTTTTACCTCTTTCCATTCTTGAAACAAATAGTCTTCGCATCTTATATTTCCGCCAGTGCTGTAGGTCTGAATTACAAGGATGCAAAATTCTCCTTCAAATGTGCGCATGCGAATGGGTTACTGCAGGTGTGTATTGTTGTTGACGTTTAGGCTGACTGGGGAAGAAAATGCAACGAACAGTGCCCTCTGTAGTAAACTCCTGTAGAGAGCGTAACTGCATGTTCCCAACGTTGTGTTTTAATACGTAAATCAGTAGAGAAAGGCCGGGATTGCCCGATAGTCCTGTTAAATCTTGATACCCTCTGTAGGCGATACTGCGGCCGCAATTTCGCAAGCAACAGGTGGTTTACATTCTGCTTCCACAGGAAAGCTCTTGTGCCTGTCGCCATCCTGGTAAAGGCAGGTGCGTCGGGTGTACAGACACTTTTGTGTGTTAACAAGAAATCAAAATATTTACACGCAAGCAGAGTTTCTTTAAGTACGCAATTATTATTATTATGTTTATCGCAGTTCTCTATACTGCTTTCGAATGCGCCTGATTTTAACTGTTAGACGCGCTATGAGTGGTACTGCTAGTGTCAATCTCTTGTGTAAGAACGATTCAGATTGCGGACGTGTGGTGGCGGTGAATGTCGGACAGCAGAGGGCGGCGTTCGACGTTGCCTGCTACGTGTCAGTTCGTCTTTCTTTTGGCAAGTCAAAGGCGTTGTTTGAAATTCAAAACTTCAAGTAAGATTAAATATGTGGTTTGAAGCCATGGGACAACGAAGACGTGGTAAAACAATAATGTCCGACATTACCCGCCACTTTTCTCAGAAACCTGTATTGCAATTTTCTTACTCAAAACTTTATATATTTCATTATATTTACCTCAACACCATGGGCTTTTCAGGCTACTAAATAAAGAACATCGGATGAAATTCTGCTACACAAAACTTAGAAAAATTGTTCTGACATAACAAAACTTTGAACAAAAGAGCTTCCCGAAAATCCCTGCTCTTACTCCCATAATATGCCTTACAGGATATTCATTACATGCAAGAAGTCTTATGTACATATTATGTTCTAACACAACATATTTGTATAGTTAAATGAAATCACACGAACGTTTAGTTTAAAGATCGTGTTTCTACGCTGTTGGATGTCAACACACTTGTTAATAAGAAGCTTGCTGCAAGGAAGCAGGCCTCGGTCAGCCACATTTCTTAAGATTGTGTTTATATGGCGTCATGAGAAGCGCATATTTGAGTAAGATACCTTGTTTTTGACATAAGGTTACACCATATGATTTCCAAAATAAAAGATAAAAATGCCAGTGTATATCCCAATAGCAACATGTAAAAGGCAGATTGCAAATGTGTCACATTTATATTCACGTAGGTGTCGCCTAGCGTGTAAGAGAAACTTGTATTGCTCGAGCGTTTTACGTGGTTTAAACCCCAGTTTTTCCATTTCACAGGAAGGCCTGCCTCTAAAATATGATCTATGACGTCATTAATGTATTCGAGCAAAGGGTGTCCTTTTAAGGTCGCCATTACTGAGTCGGAAACTAAAATAATTCCATTTTCAAGCTCGCAAAATAAGGGTCTGTTATTTTCATCTGTCCAATAGCCACGAGATTTCAAAAAATCATTAAAAGAGTCGTCCAAATATATTGAAATATTTTGATATTCTCTTGCCCAATCGATACAGGTGTCTTGGTTAGGACAGATTACAAAGAAATTCAAATAATCTGTGTCCATATTTTCTGCGAGAGCCGTAGGCACACCTAATTTCATTCCCGAGTTCAACATTTGATCCACAGTATTGAATGGTTCCTTGTACCCTGTGTCGATAAGGAATGAGGTGAGGTACGCCTGGAACACTGTGCTTATCCCAATGCAGTAGCACACCCAGGACAGAAAGAACAAACGAAGCGGTGTTGTGCGCGGCTGTGTGCTTACTGATACGCCCAGTGCGATGGCTGTCATATTTACTGTAATACTCGTGACATCCCCGTAAACTCTGTGTTCATTTAGGTGAAGTCTGTGTCCGTAATCTGAAATACGGTTTACTGTAATTATAACCAAAATGAAGAACGAAATAATAGATAACCAAAGCTCTATAGAAAATATTTTGAAAATTCTACTCCACCTTGGATGTTTTATAGCACACGGTGTGTACACAGCGATCCTTCTGTTGTAATAGCCGTGTGTGACTTCGAAGGGGTAACCAGATATTTCTGCTCTGACAAGCCCACCAGTGACAATATCTGCTTCTTTGTTAAGAAGTTCCTCAGCTAAAAGCCTAGAGCGGACATCATCTCGCATACTGTCGCTACAACTATAGCCTGTAGGCAGGAGTACAAGAGGCATGTTAAGTGACTCTGAAATCACTGTTAAAATTGCAATATCCAACCCTTTCTGGTAGATGAAATCGTACCTCCCAGCATCGTTATTCCAAACTCGATGGGGTGGTTCTAAGAAAAATGGGCATTCCCTTACAAGCACTTTGACTGGACATCCGTGAAAATTCTTACCAGGCTGTCTTTTAAGTGCCCCGCTGTACTGAATGTCACTAAAGTTTCGTACTGAGAAAGTCTTCAGAGGTACATCAACTGTATCGAACATGCAACTTTGCGAATTCTCATAAGCAGACCACGTGTGTAAGCTGAAATATGTACTTGGCGTTTTGTCACTTATGTTTTGCTGGAGTCTTTTATTTACGTGTCCACTTGACTCTTGAAAGACTACAAGGCCGTTCGTAACTTTGTAAAGCCACAGGAATCTGAGTATACCTTGTGAGACGTAGGTATTTTCATAGTGCGTGCAAGGAGCCATTACAGGAATGACAAACCTGGCCCTCGGATTCCAAGATTGCCACATGGCACCTGAAGACAATCCCAACAATTGCTCCCAGAAACCTGCTATACGCTGAGTGAATGGCTGGCAAGTACCTGATACCAGTATAATGTAACTGCCGTGCTTCCTTATTTCGATCGTCATATTCCTCTTCATCCGATAAGTGGCGTTCACCACGATTATTGGCCAGCGACTTGACGTGTGGAGTTCTTCAATCAAATATCCCACTTCTTCTCTGGTTGAGTGTTCTTCCACAAGGGGTAAAATTATGACAAGTGAGTGTCCAGGAGGGAAGAGTTCCTCACTTATGCATTTAATGCCGTCCATCAGTGGATATTCATGGGCAGAATTTTGTAGGATTGCTTGGGCCGTGCAGCATACTGTGCAAAATATTGCCAGGAGGAACATTTTGTGTTGATATATTTAATTTCTTTTATTTTTAGGAGTAATTTTATAATTTTAACTTCACCTTTCTCAGATTCTTAAATTTTTATTATTCCTAAGTCGGAAATATGACGAAGCTTGGTGTTACCCGATACACTGTAATATTTGTCTTCTCCTTCCGGATCTTCTAATTTGGATTGTGGAACAGGAAACTTCTCGTAACTTCTCTGAGGTAGCCAACAAATATTTTCTGTGAAGGAAAATTAAGAACTCTTATAAATTCGTCAACCGATAAGTACTTCGTTAGGTTTCTTTATTAGAACAAAGGATTTAAAGATTCGTAAAACTGCATTCTGTATTCGTAAATACGACCATTCTTACAATTAGCAAGAACAGTCATAGCACTGAAGGAACGTATTTCTTAAACCATCGCATTGGTGGAGGCAGATATATTACGCAGAATCTGGCAGGAGTATGAACACAGGCTGGGTGTTCGCCGCGTTACTAGAAGCGCACACATAGAATAATTGTAACTTATAATTTGCAGCTTTCAACACTTGGAATAAAAAGTTGACGTGTGTCTCCAATGGTATGTGTTTGCATTTCTGTTATTCGTAAAATATTCAGAGATACAAACACTTGAAATCGGTCAGGTATTTTTGAAACACCATGTAATCTTTAATTTGTAGCTTGCAACACTTGGAATAAAAGCATGACGTGTGTCCCCGATGGTATGTGTCTGCAGTTTTGTTATTCGTAATTTATTCAGAGATACAAGAACTTGAAAACACTCAGGTATTTTTAAACACCCTGTAATGTGTAATTTGTAGCTTACAACACTTGGAATGAAAACTTGACGTGTGTCCTCGACGGCATGTGCTTGCAGTTTTGTTATTCACAAATTATTTTCAGAGATAGCAGCATTTGAAATCCGTCAGAACTTTTTGAAACATCCTGTATTTATGGATGTGTATATCTTAGCGAAAATTATTTTCCTAGGTACTACGCTTTTAATCACATTAGCCAGTCTTGCGACATGCAAGCTATGTTTTTTTTTCCATGATGCAAGAGCCACTAGTGAGTCAGGGGCCTTCTCATTATGAAGATTTCACGATCGTACTCAGACGCACCATACTCGGTAGGACGCCTCGGGAGGAGTGACCTGCCCACAGCAGAGGCCGCTACCTGACAACAGACAACACTCACAAGAGACAGACATCCACGTGCCCGGCAGGATTCGGACCCACAGTCCCAGAAATCAAGCGGCCACAGACCCACGCTTTAGACCGAGCGGCAATTGGGATTGGCGCATTGCATGTCAGCGAAAGTAATTTAATAAGTGGCATTCGTAACATCCATTTCACATCTCCAGCAGTAGTTTCTGACTGTGGGATGATTTCTTCAATTTTTAATACATCCTGTTGACACTTTTTCTCCATATTGAAGCAACACGCCCTGTCTGTTAAGGGAGTGTTACCAGACGTTCAGTTTTTTTACTAGCGCTCGTCGGAAACAAATAGCGAATACCGTAAGCATTCCTCATTTCAAGGTCTAAGACTTCCATTCGAAGGGTCTGTAAAGCAGTGCACGCTTAATGAAATGGCCCTGTGTTTTAAAGTGTGGAATTTGGTGGGCGTAATGTGAACATACAGTGTAAGTGGTTTTTCTTTATAAATGGGAACTGAGACCATATACAAAACAATAAGGTCCATAAAATTGTATTTCCATATTAAAAGACACCGTGAGTTTGGAATACAGTAATAATGTCAAGTGTGTGTACCGGCGACGGACGTTCCATAATTTTCACGGGTTTGTCTTTTACGCTATTCCTGACGTCATGACATACATTTCTGTGTGGTGATGGGTTTATGGACTGTATCCATCGTCTGAAGAGTGAAATGTTAAAAACATTAAAAATTTAAAATCACAGCGTTTCGGAAGCTGGCTCTGCTTCCGCCCTCAGGTGAACGGAGGGGGAGAAGAGAAAAACACCTACTCTGTTGGGCCCCTTAGACAGAGCTAGCCTCCATCACTGGACATATATTTCTGTTCTGGCTAAGAGTCTGTCGATATGTATCGATCTCGACATCTCTTGAATTTCTTTTTTTCTTACATTTGAGTTGTAATAATTTTTATTCTTTCGTCTTTCCTCTCTTTCTTTCCTATATTAGTTTCTTTCGCCACTTCCCAGTTCGAGGATTTTAATTTTTTCTATTTCCCAAATAATTTAATTTACATAGTCACACATAAGCAGTTTCACTGACTGCACGGAACTTACGCAATGTATAAAACGTAAGTATTCCAGTGATTTAGGCTGCTCTAGACGTATATACTGAACTTATTCTTTTACATCGGCAGAATCCATCTCTCAACATCACGCCTGCATATTTCACTGTACCTCACAAACACAATACCTAATGTATGTGTCAGCCTACTTGTGGCTACCGTCGTTTAACTTTCAGTTCACCATAGCTTACTGAATGTCATCGAAGCTTTATGTATGTCTACATATACGTATGCATGTACATATCTATGTACGTACATGTCTTATGTACGTATGTACGTACGTACGTACGTATGTATGTATGTATGTATGTATGTATATGTACGTATATAGTATGTATGTAGGTATGTATGTATATATCTATATGTATGTATGTAGCACGTATCTTATTTCGCATCGAATCTAGGACGCAGCACTGACGTGAGTTTCAGACAACTCCTTGCTACCACTTAGAAATATTTCTGGAAGAGACTTCACGTGAATCGGACCGAAACTCTGTTGCACCAGAAGACACTGCACTGTGTACTAGACCTGTAAATATCGCCTATCTGTGCTTAATAAGATATGAACACTTTTAAAATAAGGTAAAGCTTTCATACGGACAGAAGATCGACTTGCGAAAGGGCTGCATTCCTATATGTTAGTTTATTTTGTATTTCTTAAGTCAAGAAACATATTGAACTTGAAGTCGTATCAATGCAATAGGGACCCACGTTACAACATCCAATATCCCGGTATGAATATAATATGAGACCTGACTATTAGCCGAATATAATTAAATGCAATCCTACTGTTATGAATACTTTATTCTGATTCGTCGATACTGTGCAAAATATTTCGATATTTCCCTATCTAAACATAGAAGAAAATGACCTCTCAGATATTTCCAAACTTTCATCTGACTACACGTTACCAAATGCAATACTGATGTTTGAAAAATGACAAGGCTAATTGGAACTACGATAAATAATAAAACTTTGATGACAGGCAAACAACATGTAACAACAAATAAACATTGAGCGTTTGTTTCTGTTATTACGATTAAGAAAGTTCTACATTTCTTGTGCTTGTGAACAGCAACAAGAAATGGGGATGTTTGTCCGTGTACTTACGGCGTGTCTGCATTACACGGACTGTCTGGCGAAGAGAACGAGTGATTTGTGTACTCGCTCGCGAATGATCAGTGGCCGTCCTGTCTTCAGTTCCACTGGTCTCCAATAATGCAATAACATAAAGCACGATAGTTGTCCGTGTACTTACGGCGTGTCTGTATTAGGCATATTGTGTGGTGAATAGAACAAGAGGTGTGGAAACTCGCTTGGTAATGACTGGTGGCCGTCATTTCTTCTGCTCGACTGAAATTCAAATAGCAAGACACAATGGACAATTTTTAAAGCGCTGGTTAACAATTTCGACATACGATAATTAAATACGCCGAAAACAAGAACAAAAGCCCGTATTGGTATCGAGTACGTGGAGCAGTGTGATTTGAATACGTGACTAATGGCGTCAGTTTGTAGCACCAGTGGACAGAGCTAAAGAAAAATATTCATTTGAACAATTACACTAGTGTTGACAGCGACACGCTCATATATCCACTACGATAAAAAGACGTTGTTTGTAGAATAAGTACTTTCTCTTCGTCGCTTTCTGTTCGTTTGCTGTTATTTATATTGTTGTTATAATTTGTCATTCCCTTTCTGAATACCCTGCTTCCCTTGTTCTTCATTTTCAATATTTAAATAATATTTCTTATAATGTTGATTTTTTGTATTTGGTATGTTCTTTAAAGTCATGAAATTAAATAATCGTGTTTGTACTTTGAGTGTAATAATATTTAAAGTGACAACTATAACACTGTATTCCACTGTATGTAGCACTACAACTTTGCAGTAGAAGCAGCATGGGGCGTGAAGGCGTGTAAAATGCTGGCAAGAAAAGAGCCTGGAAATTGTGTAGGGGGATTCTGGTTGCCAGAAGGTCCTAACACTTTGCAGAAAGCCGCCACCACTTTAGAGTTTCCTTCGTTGCTGTCCCTATACAGCGCCAGATCAATATTCCGTGCCAAGCCAATCAATTATTGCAACATTCTTTTCAATATTATCCTCACAACTAAGACTGCATCATCCACCTGGCCTTGTATATTCATGTTTCGCCACCAGTAACCTTTATGCATTTCTCCTTCTCCCATACCTGCCACATGGCCCGTCCATCTCACAATCTTTGTATTAATCAACTATTATACCGTTTGTTGCAAGTAGCAAAGTTAGGCATTACAAACAGCTGACAGCTTTCCCGTCAGTATAATTTAATATAACACACAGCAGCCACAATATCTCACTCGGTACACTAAATATGCAATGAGATAAACGGTCTTGTAATGATGGTTCTACTACAATTCGAGCAGGCACAAGCAGCCACCTCCTCTCCAAAGCGTGCAGACCGACACCGTGGTCTACCCAGCATCCGATTGGGTGGGTAGCTGTGGTTGTTTAACATCGGGTAAAGCGGCTGTGAAGTGATGCTGACCACCCATCTCCATTTCATGCGAAGGTTAAGAATGAGTGGAGCTATGCCTCATCTCATTCAAATGGGGGCACGCGGTGGCTCAATTGTTTCGGGCACTACACTACAAGCCCGATTGGCTTATTGGGATTTATCTTTGACCTAATCCTTCCGGACGTAATAACGCTCTGGAATCTACTCAGTCTCTAACAGAAATGAGTACCACCAATACATCCTGGGGGTAAAGGCGACCGGTGCCTTGGACTGACAAACTTACCACCCCCATCTCCATATTGCCTAGGAATCTGTGAACCTCAAACTCCTGGTTCCCTAAGGGCCTGTCAAGGCCACTAATGGGATAGCTTTACCTTTAGCTTTTTAATTCTGAATGGCCAATCTCGGTGGGCGCGCTCTCTCAGCCGTAGGCCTGCGGCCGCTCGATTCCTGGGACCGCGGGTTGTGTGCTTTGTGTGTTGTGTAGGTAGCAGCCTCTGCGAAGAGCTGATCACCCGTGCAGAGGGTTCCACATAGTGCCTGTGTGTGTAAATATGTGTGATATAGAAACCTGAGCAATGACGCGGGCTAGGCGCGATTTGGTCTGTCGCACCACAGAAAAAATGAATATTCGATGTGATAATAGCAACATTCCTATACTCTGTAAGTTCATGCAAATAGAATTAGTATGCGCAGCTTGAAATTCCTTTCACTAAAATAAATGTCTAGACCAGTGACAAAGTGAGATATAGAACTATACAAAATTCTGTAGGAATAATATTGAAAGATTTACTCCATATTTTATGTTTGAAGCGTATGGTGTTCACCAAGAATGTGTCGTACTGTAGTGACTAGGAGTGACTTTCATATGGTAAGCACAGCTCGAATTTCTGTAGATCTCAAAGAAGAACGTACGTGCCAAGGTTTTTCTGGTGTCTCACTGAATGCCTAGGAATTCGCATTCTCCTGAATAACACCATTACCATTATAAATTGATTCGTGGAGTACAAGTGACATGCTGAGTGATTTCCAAATTACGTTCAGTGTTTCAGTCTCCCAGGCACTGGAATATAAAGTGTGCTTCCAAGGCAATTTATTTCAAACGATGTTTTGTCTTGCGACGAATAAGGAGACACCCGTACTTGCAGCATAGTTGGACATCCATGCCAGTTATTAAAGAGGATTTTCTATAAACATCTAGCTTTTCGTATATGGTTTAAATTTTCTTACTAAGAATACATTCAGAGTTACACCGGCTTCAGTTGGAATCCAGTTCCATGAATTCTTCTAGTTATACCAAGTGCGCAGAGTCAGAATTCTGACATGAAATTTATCAGTTCTGTTTTCATAAATACCATCACTGACGTGCTTATTTGACTGTAAGCAGAAGGCAACGCCTCTCGTAACACAGAAGACCCTAAGTCCGGAGAGAATAACACATAAAACCCCCACATTATCAGAAAGTGTGGAAGCTGCCGTTATAGCAACATCAAATATAGCTCTCGGATTCTGTGACCGTTTCATATCACTTTGAGAAAAGCTTGCAAATTTCCGATGAACCCTTCAAATTGCTTCCACGGTGCCACCGCCCCCAGTGTACCAGGGGTTCTTCATTATCGAGGCTTCACGATAACACTCACACATAACACACTCAGTAGGGCTTATCTGGACGAGTGATTAGCCCGAAGCAAAGACCTCTACCTGACGAAAAAACGCTCATAAGAAACAGATATTCATACCCCAGGCGGAATTCTGACCCGCAAACACTACAATGGAGTGTCCGCAGACCCATGCCTTAGACGGCACCGCCGCTGGGATACGCAGACACCTTCAATGCGTGTACTTAAGTTACGACAGAACCCTAATGTGAGTATAATGCAAATTCAATGCTGGTTCATTTCCATGTTCATGTTACCGTTTATGTCATAAGCGATATTAAAGGCAAGTATGGGCCAGCAGTTTAATGTGTGTAGTCCTTCAGTCAAATATCCAGCATATTCCGTAGCTGAATCTTTGTCACAAGCGGCAGCAATGTCACGAGTGGACGTCCAGGAGTGTGTGAGTTCTCGCTTATGGGTTTAATACAATGCGTCATGGAATAAGCATGAGCCATAATTTACGGTGAGCCATGCACGGCACAGAAACTTACACCGAACGTAAGAACAGTCGTGGCTTATCGAGGTACTACGTATTTAAGTTTCACAGAAAGGTAAGGATCCTTACCTCAGTTTATCTCCTACTCTCAGCAAATACAGAATACGCGTATGTCACTTTCAGAGACAATGAAAATGTGTATACTTGTTATTCTCAGGAGTGGTAACTTTCTTTGGGCACGTCGAATTTTGTCACATAACTTTTGTCTATTCGTAAGCTGTCTTGTTTCGTAGCGCTGGGAGCGTCGTTTCTGATAAATAGAAAAGAATTAACAGTATTATAATAGACTGGTCGGCCTATTATGTAAAAAAATGTACTTTAATTTAAATTATCCGTAACCTTGCATTAAGCGATTAGATATGATGATTAAACAAACAAATTCATATAAATGTATAATAATTCCATACCTTTAAGTGCCTGTGTTTGTTTTGTTATCATATCACATTTTACTTTGTTTTCTCTTAAATGCACCCCTTACTGTTAGCTACAGAGTCATTTTACCCCTCTGATTTAATTAATTTAATATGTTCATACAAGTCTTAACATTTATCCAATTTAGTGCATTTCCTAAAACATCGGATTTGGCAGGAGTTGTGCTGCAACACCAACGTTCATGACACTCTAAAATCACAGTACATTCAAGACACTGATGATTATGTGAAAGACGTCAAAACGCGCAAGTGGCAACAAAGATGCTGGTGTGTAAAAACACTGTTTCTTTTAATTTGCATTAATGAAGCTGGATGTATCAAAGGGACGCTTTTGTGTTGCCAGCTCCCAAGCCTTGACCGACATTTATTTAGGTATTTTCCCGTAATGTTCTTTAAGGGTGGTCTATGTATTTTATGGTGTTCTTCAGTTACATGTTTAGTCCATTCAGTTATCTTACGAATGTAGATTAATTTTTCTCAAATGCTTACTCCAAACACTATAATGTAATTTAATAAGCCTTTATAGTGATGAAATAAATGTGAGGGATGCATGAAGCTGTAAGGGCATTTATGCTGTTTCCAGGAACATGTCTACGTAGGAAAACTAGTGCTTACTTCATACATAACTGTCACTGCAATTTGTCATATTAATAGAAATGCTTTTGACATTGTGTTTCTTGAGTAAAACACAATAAATTATATTTTAATGCCTTCAGTTTTGCGTCTCTAACGGGTTGTATTTGAAATGCTGCATTTATGTTATTAAGAAGTAAGCATGGATAAAAATAGAATTCAGTATACTAAAAACGTAAAGGAGTTTTCCATTAGTGTAGGACAAATTTTCAAATTTTCTTTACGTGAAGAACTCATTTGTTTCTCACAGGCTTGCAGAAGAATAACAGACATGTAATTTACAAGATTCAAGAACTTCCTTCCTGCTCTTCAGCAATATTTTAAACAGTAGTCAATGTTTGAACCCCGACTTGCATGAAACAATTTATAGTTCTAAAATAACCTTCGAATTTCAAGAATAAGCAAACAGACAGTAGCACAATTGTGGCCTAATTTTTCTTCTGCGTTTACTGGCAGTGTGTTTGGACTTCACCTAACACCTGTTGGATAGAACTGCATCTAACTGCAGCACCGGTTATCCTCGTGTATCTGGACAGTGTCGCTATCCAGCGAGAAAGGCAAGAATATTTACCAGGCGCCATATTTCAAGAAAAAATTTTAGGAGTTACTTCATAACGATCCTCATATGTAACTGTGCACTCGGTAAGTAGTGTTGCTTTCGGCACTTCTTCTGAACCGCAACAAGCACTCTAGAATATAATTTCAATTAACTGTAATCCTACATGGTAATTACATGCCATGGGAAAAGTCCTTCATATTATGGACTATTCAGAAGAGTATTTTTGGTACACGGTATAGTGAATTTATTAACTGAGAAAAAGGATAAAAGCCTATCCTATGGCTGGCACCCAGCCTCGTGTCCAATGGATACCGGACGATAAAACGCAGTAGACGCTAGCATTGCCGGTGGATGTAATGAAGACTCCATTTCCCCACATCTTATTCATGAGTTTGTGATTAATTATTTAAAGACAGGACACGCTTATCAGTTAATGAAAAGCGGAAATACTTCCCCTCCAAACTAACGTATTCAACTAAATTAACTTTCGAAGATTAAGAGGATGTGCCTAGGGCAAATATGTAACACAATTTACAAATAAATTTAATATGTTCCATGTCCGAGCACTATATTATACGAAAACACTAATCACCAACAAATGCACTAAGAGAGTTTTATCATCAATTGTAACACACTCCTACATGTTTCGACCCTGCTGGGTCATCTTCAGGGAGACCTTTTTGTTATCGTTACACTAAGGTTGCACTTTATAGTTGAGTGAGAATGTGCTGTTGATTGTGTACTGTGTACTGGAGGCGTGAACTCTCT